>PISX010000946.1:0-225473 GCA_004024625.1 Mellivora capensis
ATATGCGTTTCTCTTTTATATTTGTGTGTGTGTGTGTAAGACGGAGAATCATTTGGGGTTCATTAATATGCGTTTCTCTTTTATATTTGTGTGTGCACGCGCGTGCGTGTGTGTGTGTGTAAGATGGAGAATCATTTGGGGTTCATTAATATGCGTTTCTCTTTTATATTTGTGTGTGTGTGTATGCGCGCGTGCGTGTGTGTGTGTGTGTGTGTGTGTGTCTCCACCTTCCCTGTCACCCAGAGGCAACCATTTGCCTCAGGAGATTAAGGTTCTTCAAGCAGGAAGGCAGGAAAAAAATCAGTGTTCAACTCTTTGTCTACCAAATAAGATCTTTTTTTAAAGATTTTATTTATTCATTTGACAGAGATCACAAGCAGGCAGAGAGGCAGGCAGAGAGAGGAGGAAGGGAAGCAGGTTCCCCGCTGAGCAGAGAGCCCGATGCGGGGCTCGATCCCAGGACCCTGAGATCATGACCTGAGCCACCCAGGTGCCCCTACCAAATAAGATTTTTGAAATCCCTTAAGCCTCCATTAGCATCTCAAGAACTAGGTTCCTTAGGCCTAAATGTCCGGTTTAATATGTCTAGGGTGACCACACTCACCAGCTTGCCTGGGACAGTTCCAGTTCATGTCCATTGTCCTGGCCTCATTATTTTCTCTCAAATGCGTTCTGGTTCGGATGATAAATTACAGGGAAGATCAATCCCTGCCACAGAGGAGTGGAGTAAGATGACCCCAGCCCTTTAGGCCTAGTGGAGTGTGGGAAAGGAGAAGATGGAGGTGGCGGGGTGGGGGGGGCAGTCATTGTATCTATGTGTGTTATCCTTTCTCCAAGTCAGAATTCCAGGGTTTGGGTATTTGGGGTGCTAACGGACATCCCGGCTAACAGCAGCAGCGCTTTTGGCCTCAGGATCCCTGGAGGCCTGGGAAGCCTCCAGTACAGAGTTGCCCCATGCAAGACAGGTTGGCAGTATCATAACAAGAGTAGCCGTACCTTGGGCTCAGGCAGAGAGAGAGGCTGAGAGAGCCTATCAATTCTGAGCTTCTTGGGCTCCCACCTACGAAAAAAGGCAAGTTGTGACATATTCCTTGGGGGGATAAATAAGGGTCTGAGTAGAGGACCAGCCAACTTGCTTTGGCGGATGCCTTAGTGAGCATGAGGTGCCATCCTGGGGGGGGGGAGGGTGTCCGGGCCAGATAGGCCAAGACAGGGGTTGGTTGGAGGCTAAGACCAAGGCCCAGATGGGCAGAGAGGCAGGCAGAGAGAGAGGGAGAAGCAGGCTCCCTGCCCGATGCGGGCCTGGAACCCAGGACCCTGAGATCATGACCTGAGCTGAAGGCAGAGGCCCAACCCACAGAGCCACCCAGGCACCCCAGTAAAATACTGTGTATTAACAATGATGTCACAGATGAATATTAATTGGTACAGAACAGCATTCATGATGGGTAGTGTAAGTTGTATGGAGCAAGTTACAAAATAGCATCTAATATTCCATTGATTGTTAAAATATTTAATATGTTTATTAAATATAGTACGCTGTTTTATGAAAAGGGGATTACATGTGGTAAGTCCATATATATGTGTGTGTAGGTATTGACTATATTTTATATATGCATATATGCATACATCTATGTATATTCAGTTAGAACTAATCTAAAGCAACGTGTTTATACTGGTTATCTTTATGTAAATAGACTGCCACTTATGGAATTCTTTGTATTTATCTGTGTCTTCTGGTGTTTTTCCTTTGAATATATAATATTTTGGCTTAGAAGTTATTTTTCAAATGATTTTTAGAAAATCGTTTTCAGTTTCTAGCAATTCAGTGGTTTGTTCTATGACCTTGTCTTTGTAGGCTTGTGTGCCACTTGGTGCATATTCTGTAAGGCAGCACGCGGGGTGGCATGAGGGGCAAAGCGAGGGCAGGGAGAAGGAATTAAAATATCTCAAAGGGGTTTTTGGGAGAAGGAAGAAAGGAGAAACAAAGGAAGGAAAAATACTGTGTCCTGGTTTGAAAGAAGAGATGCAAATTTTAAAGGATGCCTGGCGATATCTGACTTAGGAAATTGAATACATACACGACAAATATATTGTTTCTGGGAGATGGATATGAAAAAAGAGAGTTTTATTCATCTCACTTTTTATGGTGTCCTCCTTAGTGTTATTTCAGTTTCTGGGATCATCTATTATGTCTGTATGTGAAGCCCGGAGTAATTCGACTTCAGTATGTGCTCAGAAACTTACATCATCCTTGACCACAGGTCACTTTGACTGTTTATACCGCAGTTTTGAAAATGTGAACAAGTCTGACGGCATGACACATGACTAGGGCTTAACCAAAGTGCACTGTCTCCCCTTTGCAGAGAAAGTGGGATGGGAGAACTAGATGTAAAAGGATAAGACAAAACTCACAGTTCAGGGCTTGGATTGGGGCACTGAGGTCATTTCTCTTTCTTCTGTCTATTGATAGAACTGATCAAAGATTGATTCTAGAAACATGTACCACGAAGAGAATTGCATCAGCTTTTCCCAGTAATCCTTTTTTTAAAAAAATCATCTCAGGAAGCTTTCGTTGGGATCCAGCCACAATGCTTCCAGCAATTCTGTAGAGCTTGCTTCTACTGTTAGAGAAATAAGTGCGTGGTCCTAGCGTTCTTAGAAAGACTTTATGTGGACCAGACTCATGTCATCTTAACCTCAGACAGCAAAGCTAATCAGTTATATGTCATTGTGACCTCTTGAAAAGTACCTTGGATAAAGAGTTAGAATCATAGCATTGGAGGCATGGAAGCCTGTGTATGGAAGATGGTTGTTATTTAAGTATTCATAATACCCTCCATAATAACTTATTGTTCTTTTAGTTAGACAGTCTACCGCAGTAGCAGACATTTTAAAAAAAAATCTTTCTTACCTTGTTTCCTTTTGGTAACCACCCTCTGCATTTAGATTATGGTTTGGATTATAGAGCTGGAGCTGATTCCGCCCCTTTGGGCCTCAGGGTAGGGGGTGTGATCAAGCCCAGCCAGTCAGGCTAATGCTCCATCCTCTGATTGACTATGATTAGTTTAGGAGTCAGGGAGGGATCCTAGCTGAGTCCATTGGAATTAATCCAAGGACTTTTGCCAGATCTATTAAAGAAGGGATTTCTGAGGTTGAAAGTTGTAGGCTTGAAGCTCTTTGCAGCCATGCTGCTGCCACGTGGGGATCTTACCTGGAAATAAAGCCAAGCCAGGCCAAGATATGTAAAGACAAAAGGTGTTCAAGACCGAGAAATACTGACATTTTGCAGTGGATAATTCTTTGTTGTAGGAGGCTGTCTTGTGTCCTGTAGAATGTTTAGCAGTCTCTGCTTACGTGCCAGCAGCCACATCCCCAGCCACCCAGCTGCAATGACCAGACACGTTCTAGGTATTACCAGGGTCCTATGAAGGGCAACATTGTTGCCAGTGGAGAACTAGTGGTTAGGCAGCTAGATCTCCCTGGATTTGAGGTCAACTCTGACTTTTTAATTATTTGTACTGTGTTAGTTTTCTATTGCTGCTGTCTGTATAACGTGCTTCTGTTGTCATGATGACGAAAGGAAAAGTTTTCTTCTTTTAAGGACTGACGGGAGTACCACATTCAAAACTACACGAAAAGGATCATTCACCATGATCAAGTGGGTTTATTCCCCGTACACAAGGATGGTTCACTAGTAGCAAATCGGTTGCCATAACGCATCAACAAAATGAAGGATAATCTTATAATCATCTCAATAGATGCAGAAAAAGCATTTGATAAAATTCAGCATCGTTCATGATAAAAACTCCCAAAGATGTGAGTTTAGAGGGAACATAACTCTGACCTGATAAAGGCTCTATATGAAAAACCCACAGCTAGCATCATCCTCAGTGATGAAAAACTGAGAGCTTTTCCTCTAACATCAGGAACAAGACAATGGTGTCTACTCTCATCACTTTTATTCAACACAGTGTTGAAACTCCTAGCCATAGCAGTCAGACAAGGAAAAAAAAATAAGAGGCATCCAAATTGGTAAGGAAGAAATTAAATAGTCACTCTTTGCAGATGACATGATCCTCTATAAAGAAAGCCATGAAGACTCCATCAAAAAACTCCTCGAAGTAATGAATTCAGTAAAGTTGCAGGATACAAAACTAATACCCAGAAATCAATAGCATTTGATACTAATAATGAAGCAAGAGAAGGGAAAATTGAGAAAATGATTTCCAATTGCACCGAAAAGATTAAAATACCTAGGAATAAACTTAGCCCAGGAGGCGAAAGACCTGTACTCTGAAAACTGTAAAACATTAATGAAAGAAATTGAAGATCACTTCAACAAATGAGAAGATACTCCTTGATCATCAGCTGGAAGAATGATCATTGTTAAAATGTCCATAGGACCCAGTGTAATCTACAGATTGAGTGCAACCCTATCAATATGACAGCCGCATTTTTCACAGAGGTAGAACAAATAGTATTACAATTTTTATGGAACTACAATAGACCCCAAATAGCCAAAGCAGTCTTGAAAAAGAACAAAGCTCAGGGCGCCTGGGTGGCTCAGCGGGTTAAAGCCTCTGCTTTAGGTTCAGGTCATGATCTCGGGGTCCTGGGATCGAGCCCCGCATCGGGCTCTCTGCTCATCGGGGAGCTTGCTTCCCCCTCTCTCTCTGCCTCCTTCTCTGCCTACATGTGATCTCTGTCTGTCAAATTTAAAAAAAAAAAGAAAAAATCTTAAAAAGAGAAAGAACAAAGCTGCAGGTATCACAACATGATTCCAGATTTCCAGATATCCTACAGAGCTGTAGTAATTAAAATAGCATGGTACTGGCACAGAAATAGACAAATAGGTGGGGGGCTGTGGTGGCTTAGTCAGTTAAACATCTGTCTCATGATTTCAGAGCAGATCATGATCTCAGGGTCCTGAGATCAAGTGAAGTATTGATCTCGCTGCTCAGAGGGGGTCTGCTTCTCTCCCTCTCCCTCTGCTCCTCCCCTGCTGTGGCCTTCTCCCTTTCTTTAAAATAAATAAATTAAAAAACAGACACATATATCAGTGGAATGGAATAGAGAGCCCAGAAATAAACCCATGCTTTTATGGTCAATTAGTCTATGACAAAGGAGGCAAGAAATGCAATGGGGGAAAAGACAGTCTCTTCAACAAATGGTTTTGAGAGAACTAGAGAATTACATGCAAAAGAATGAAAGTGGACCACTATTCAACAGCATACATAAAAATAAACCCAAAATGGATTAAGGTCCTAAATGTGAGACCTGAAACCATCTAGAAGGGAACATAGGCTAAAATTACTCTGACCTCAGTTGTAGAAACATATTTCTAGCTATAGATCCCAGGTCAAGGAAAGTAAAAGCAAAATTAAACTGTTAGGCTATGTCAAAATGAAAAGTTTTTGCACGGCAAAGGAAAGTATCAACAAAACAAAAGAGGCAACCTGCTGAATGGAAGAAGATATTTGTAAATGATATATCCAATATATCCAATATATGTTAATATCCAAAATATGTGAAGAACTAATAAAATTTAACACCCCCAAAACCAAACAATTCAATTAAAAAATGGCTAGAGGATCCAATCTAGATATTTTCTCAAGACATACAGAGGACCAAGAGACACATGAAAAATGCTCAACATCACTAATCATTGGGGAATTACAAATCAAAACCACAATGAGGTTCCACCTTACAGCTATCAGAATGGTTAAAATAAAAAAGTAACAAGTTTTGGCAGGGAGGTGGAGAAAAAGGAATCCATGTGCACTGTTGATGGGAAAATAAACTGGTACAGCCATTGTGGAAAACTATGTGGAGGTTTGTCAAAAAATTAAAAATAGTAACGCCATAGGACTCAGTAATTCCACTGCAGTGTATTTACTCAAAGTGAAAACACTAGTTCAGAATGATATATGTACCCCTATATTCGTTGGAGCTAGTTTACAGTAGCCAAGATACGGAAGTAACTCAAGTGTCCATCAGTAGTTGGATGAATCAGGAAGATATAGTAAGAGAGAGAGAGAGAGAGAGAGTGTGTGTGTGATAAAATATTATGCAGCCACAAAAAGATGAGATCTTGCCATTTGCAACAACATGGGTAGAACTTACAAGGTATTATGCAAAGTGAAATAAGTCAGACAGAGAAAGACAAATACGTATGACTTCACTTATATGTGGAATCTAAAAACTGAAACAAATGAAGAAACAGAAAGCTGAATCAGATCTATAAATAGTACAAACTGAGGGTTGCCAGAGGGGAGGCAGAAGGGAGGGGTGGGCAAAATGGGTAAAAGGGGAGAGATATACAGACTTCAAGTTATGGAATGAATATGTCATGGGAATAAAGGGCACAGCATAGGGAAGATGGGCAGTGATATTATAATACTGTTTATGGGGACAGGGGGTAGCTGCACTTGTGGTGAGTGTGGCAGAGCATCTAGAGAAGTTGAGTCACTATGTTGTACACCTGAAACTAACATAATATCGTGTGTTGTTGGAGTATAGTTGTATACTGAAAAAAAAAAAATCAATGTGATTATATTGGCCCCTCAGAATAATCCAGAATAACCTCTCCATCTCAAGATCCTTCACGTAAGCACATCTATAAAATTCCTTTTGCCATCTAAGGCAACATAGGAGCCATTATGGGGTGTAGGATATGGACATCTTTGGGGAGCCCATTATTCTTCTGCTTAACCACGTTCACTGATTAATTTCTGTCTTGCTCCAACTAGTGTGACTTGACTTTCAGTTATTGCAACCAAAAGTTATAGTAAAATAAACATTTGAGACTTGGTATGCAAGACCTCTTTGTAAGCCATGCTATGGGGGCACCTGGGTGGCTCAGTCGTTAAACATCTGCCTTCTGCTCAGGTCATGATCCCAGGGTCCTGGGATCGAGCCCTGCTTCTCCCTCTCCCACTCCCCCTGCTTGTGCTCTCTCTCTCTCTGTGTCAAATAAATAAAATCTTTAAAAAAATAAAAAATATTAATTCATGCTATAGCGAATAGGATCACTTTTTTAAAATTTTAATTTTTAATTTTTTTTATTAAACTCCCGTCCCCTAACACAAAGCCTGATACATCGTGGGCCCCCCATGTGGACTCAAGGTACGTAGGTTTATGCTTTCCATTTTTCTTGGGTCCCATGAAGAAGAATTATTAGAAACTCTACCACCCGAATTGTTAAGCAGGGCTCTGGGAAAGAGAATGCGGAGAAAAGAAGTAAATATTCCCTGCAAAGAGAAGCAATTAAGTGATTTTAAAGAGCTGGGGATCTCAAAGTCAGGTAGCCAGGAAGGAATTGCAGCTCCCCACTGTTCCTACCGCTCTGTGAAATAAGATAGTCTGTCTTTGTGTTGCCTAATTGCTGTGCTCTCCCTTCCCTTTGTTTTTTTGTCCTTTGCACATTAAGGTAAGTGACTGATAAATCAATCCTGGGTAGGGAAGAATTTATTATTTTTCATTTTCCCTCTCAGAGCAGTTTCTCCAGATACAATATATTATGTTCTTAGCCTTATGTATTCTGGAGTCCGAGGGTTTTCTGACTAGGAGATTACACAAATCTCTTTGGGATTACAATTCACTGGCCCAAAGCATATCTGGCGGTCCCTTTGATGCCTTGTGTCCAAAGAGACTTTTCCAGTTTTGCAGACTGGTCTGGTATCTGATGGAGTGCGTCACGCCTGGGAACATGGTGCCTGATACATCAGCCCCAGAGATGAGGACCGGAGCGTGCTTTTCATTTAAAACAATCCCAGGGAGTGTGAATGGTTTCGTTTAGCAAATGCTCTCTTGGAATCCATTTTTTATTTTTTGTTTTCAGAGGCCTTAGAGAAGAGAGAGAGAGCTCAGTCTCACATACCTTTAATTGTAACACAGAACTTTTTTTTTTTTTTTTAAAGATTTTATTTATTATTTATTTGAGAGAGAGGCAGTGAGAGAGCATGAGCGAGGAGAAGGTCAGAGGGAGAAGCAGACTCCCGTGGAGCTGGGAGCCCGATGCGGGACTCGATCCCGGGTCTCCGGGATCATGACCTGAGCCGAAGGCAGTCGTCCAACCAACTGAGCCACCCAGGCGTCCCTGTAACACAGAACTTTTGAACATCCTAACAATGTTTGCTGAAAGGACATCTCCCCTGATATGGGAACTGTCCTGGCTTTAGTTTACTAAATTTAGAAATCTAGACCACAGTGAATTCCACAACCTAAACTCTTCCTGCCTTTTTACTTAAGCCACACCAAATCTTGGTGATAAAACAGAGGATTTCCCTATAATGAGTGTACATAAATATTTCATTGATATGATTATCCTTGACGTGAAATAATTCCACAGCATGGCTAGTGCCTGGGTGAAGTGATAAATCTGCTTCCTTCCCCCCCAAGTGTTTTCTTGTTTTAAACAAACAAGATGTGTGTCTGAAACTGTGGTTTATATGTGCACGCATGTCTTTGTACCTGCTGTTTCCGTCCCTGGAATGTGCACGTGACTCCTAGGAGTATGTGATAATGAGGAAGGAAGGCCATGTTGCCTTTTTTTTTTTTTTTTTCATTTCATTGGAGATAGACTAATGCTCATTCAGTCAGAATTTCCAAACTCCCAGCAGTATACTTAATTAAAAATGCATTTCAAATTTGAGCATTTGCCGTATATAACAAGAGTTAGCAAATTCAACTTACATCTTGGCTCTTACCAAAAAAAAAAAAAAAAAAAAAAATTGGCCTGGAGAGAAGGGAGAAAATGCTTTAAGGAGACCAAGAAAACCTTTATGACCCTGCAAAAATTGTAATTGTTGTCCGTGCATTTTTTACTTTTACGTGGGATATAGAAGAGTGTTATACACCATTTTTGCCTATCTGATAAAAGTGGTATGCCCTTGGTAGAATGTCTTTTTTTCCAAAGCATTTCTGATTAAAACTTGCTTATATGAGATCCTGTTTCTTCCTAGATAGGTCTCCATTTTGAGAACAAATCTGTATACTCTACAGTATTTACAAATTGGCCACCTTCTTCGTTTTTATGATTGTTTGGCATCTTTTTCATTCTCTCTTTTTTTTAACCTTACACCCTTGTCACCATCCTTTGTCTTGTGTGCTGATATTAAAGGTTTCTTTGTTGTCGCTCCTCTTTTGGACCTTTTGGGAGAACAAATACGTGTAATAGTTCTCCGGTGATGAGGAACAAAAGAGACTGCCAGGCTCCGTGGTTGTGGTCCACAGAAATTTGGGATGGTTTCGATTGGTGGTGTGTTCTGTTGTGTGTTGTGTGTCTACGTGAGTGTGTTTCGTGATGTTAACTAAGAACTGTCATCAAAAGAAACTACCGTGTCAAGGGGGAAGTGACTGACAGCTTGACTCACCTGTGCTAAACAAAGTCGAAGGTCCCAGGTGATTCTCGAGGAACACTGGCAGGATCTGGGATCTTACCCTTTTTACAAGCGAATGCATCTGCCTATTACCATTTTGCATGTGCTGGCAAAAATCACGTGACTCTTGGGCTGGAGGTAGAGGACTTAATCACTTACAGCCCAGCAAACAGCATGAGCATTGTGTTTGTGTCAGTTCGCCAAGGTCCCCAAATGCCAAGGGGTCAATTTCAAGGGGCCCGTGTGGATACTCTGCATACTGGGTTTCTATCGAAGTTGAGGAACCCTGAGCTTGGGGAATCCGCCTGTTTTATGGCAAACCTCTTGGCGGTGGAGGGAGACGTGATTTTACCCCTCCACTGCAAACTCAACCCTGCGAGATGATGGCTCGGGGAAAGAGAAGGCAGGGGCTAACCCACTTTACAGGGCCAAGCAGGGCTTAGGGCCCATGGTGGCTTGCACTCCCAAGAACTACCCAGTATACTTTCCTAGATGATGCTAATAATTACACTAGCTGCCATTTACTGAACATCCCTGCATACCAAGCAGGATACTTAATTTGCAACAGGCCAGTGTAGTAGCATGCCTGTTTCCAGATAGGGAACCTAAGAAGACTTAAAGAATTTAAACAAAATTGCTTGCTCTGACCACGGCCCTGAAGAAAGACTACTTTTTTTCCGCTTTTTTTTCCTTAGTTTTTATTTAAATTCCGAGTAGTTAACATACAATGTAATATTAGTTTCAGGGTATGATGTAGTGGTTCAACACTTCCTTATGTCATCTGGTGTTCTTCATGACAAGTGCGTTCCTTCCTCTCCATCACCTCTGTCACCCATTCCCCCACCTACCTCCCCTCCACTAACCCTCAGTTCTCTATCATTAACAGTCGGTTTCTTGGGTTTGCCCCCCTCTTCTCTCTCTCTCTCTCTCTCTTTTGAGACTCTATTTTCTTTCTGTTTTAGCCCCATATGTGTCTCTTTCAGGGCTCTTACAACAATGTCACTTTATTTAAAAATTTTTTTCCTATGTCTTGACCACTAGAATGAAAGCTCTTTAAGCCAAGGCATTAATTTTGTTCACCTTTGTTTTCCCAGCAGCTAGAGTAGCGCCTGGTGGTATGTGGTAGGCATGAGGTCGTTTTGCACCTAAAGGTTTTCTCGGTGTCTAGCAAAGCATCCATGAGCTAATAGGTAACACGGAATCTGTTTGTTGAGTGAATATATAAATAAGTGAATGGATTTGCTTAACTGCTGAGTAATGGCATCCGGACTTGAACCCAGCCAGGTCTGTCTGGCTCTAAAGCCTTGTATTTAACTATTATTAATGCTATCCTTCATCATTGGTGGTGGAATCAGCCCAATGCATAAAAATCCTTGGGGGTTAGGATTCTCTATGCCTTGTTTCAGTAGTTCCCGTGAGGTAGATCCTCAATATTATTTTGGAAGTCAGAAATGAAAATTTCATTTCTGTTCTTTTCTTTCTTTCTTTCTTTCTTTCTTTCTTTCTTTCTTTTTTAATCTCTCTTGCATCCTAATAGGAAGAAAACAATAAGAGAAAGTGATGAGTATCTCTCAGTATCAGAAATTTTTTTTTTTATTTAAACACAAGCCTCTCCTTCCAGCATCCCCTGTGGGTGACAGCATAGAGGGTTGGACCAAGAATGTTGAGTTTCTTCCCAGGCTCGTTTCCATGGTGATGGTTGCAGCTTTGATAGCGTCGGGGTGACTGGGGGAGGAAGCAGAAGACAGGGTAATGCTGCATCGCGACATTATCGAAATCCTTGCGGCCACATACAAGAGGGCCCTCAGCCAATGACCATGGACAGAAACTCACTCAGAAGCCAGAGGGATGGGTGTTGAAGAGCTGTTTTTGTCTGTAAAACTTCTCTCATTCTTGCATTTTTGAATGATTTGCCTCTGTCTGGGCTCAAGCGTCAGTAGGGCTCTTTGTCTAATTCTGACTTTCCTGAACGCACATTTAAAGGGAGAGCTTACCATTAGGTGCACAGGGCTCACCTGCTAAGGGTCCTCAAGACATCCCACAGCATTTATGGACATTTGTAGAAAGAGGTCAGAAAGAATTTCATCAAGCGCCTATTTCTAGAGTCCTGTTCAGGTAATCTATTGCTACAGAACAAACCAGCCCCAAACGTAGTGTTTTAAAGTGACAATTTTATTATTACCTCTCATTTAGAGGCTGTGCTGGCTAGTGGTCTGTGATGTGGCTGCATTTCAGAAGGTAGCTGCCCCTGGATCCATCCCGCAGGATTCGTAACTCACGTGGCTGGCACGGGATGCTGCGGCGAGCAGGGCCCTCCGAGGGGTGTCTCAGCCAGCACGCATGCGCATGGCCTCTCCTCATGGCCTGCTTTTCTCTCTGCGTAGTGGCCGGGGTCCAGGGGTAGGTATCCGGGAGACAGGAACTAGAACTCTCCTAGGCCCTCAGCCTGCAAACCGGCAGAGCCTCACCTCTGCCATTTGTGGGGGCCGTGTTGTCTGAAAGCCCCCAATAAAGTGGGGGGTGGGCATAGACCCTACCTTTCAGTGGAAGGAGTGTGAATGAATTTTCACGTTGTGCTTTTAAACTGCCACAAGTTTCAACTCTGCCCTCTTTCTGTCGTTTTGGCGTATATGGCCTGGGAGATCTAAAATCACATCATTAAAGATGAATTGCAGTATGTCAGGCTGGGCGGGGGGTTTAAATACAAATTTATTTTCTCACAGTTTTGGAGGCTAGTGATGGGAGATCAAGGTATGAGCAGATGCGGTTTCTTCAGAGACCCCTCCTTGGCTTGCAGGTGAGTGCTTTCTCGCTGTATGTCCTCGCAGGGTCTGTTCTCTCTGCATGCACTTCAGTATTCTAATCCTTTCTTTTTATAAGGACACCAGTCATACTGGATCATGGGCCCCTCATATGACCTCATTTTACCTTAAAGACTCTGCCTCCTAGTCCAGTCACATTCTGAGGTACTGGAGGTTAGGACTTACACATAGGAATTTTGGAGGGCCACAAGCTCATACTAGGGATATGAATATTTAAAGTATTTTTTATAGAGCTTTTTGTCTGTAGAAATACCTTGCTATGCATATAGACTCAAATTGCCACGTTTTTGCTTATTTGGGATAGTCTCTGTTTTTAGGGGTTGCCTTTTATTTCAATTTTTGTTTAACATTTAAATAAGGTGTTTTCATGGTCTCCAAGTAAAACCTCCAAAGTAAAGTATATTCAAAGAAGTCTAGCTCCCAACTTCGTTTACTCTGGAAGTCATTTTCAGATTGATCCTAGCTACAGACCCATGAAGAATCTGTTCTAGCCCATGACCATGACATGATGGGAGTTTATAGTAATTATTTCTCCCCTGCAAGACAGCAGGTTCCATGAAGGCAGGGACTTGTCTTCTCCAGTTTCTAATATCATCCCTGAAACCTAGCACTGTGACAAGAATATAGTTGGCATATTCGGTGAGTATCTGTTGAACGTGGTGCTGGAGTCCAGGGTATAGACTGGAATCAGTCATTTGAAAATCATCTACGTAGGGGTCATGAACATGGACATGCTTTACAGCGGTTGTCTCAGATGGTTATAGAGGCTGAGAACTTGCATGATCTGTCGTCTGCAAGTTGAAGAACCAAGAACTAGATGTTGTAATGCGGCCTGAGTCCAAAGATCTGAGAACTCGGGCAGCACCTGGTGTAAGTCCCGGAGTCCCAAAGCCCAAGAACCAGAAGCGTGGATGTCCAAAGGGAAGACAAGATGGACAGCCCAGCCCAGGAGGAGAGAAAAGGAATTTGCCCTTCTTCTGCCTTTTTGTTCTATTCAGGCTCTCAATGGATTGGACGCCGCCCACCCACACTGGCGAGGGCACATCTTTTTTGCTCACTCTACTGAATCAAATGCTAATTTTTTGTACAAACACCCTTATTGACACACCCAGAAATAATGTTTTCCCAGCTATCTGAGCATCCCTTAGCCCAGTGAAGTTGACACATCAAATTAATCATCACACCGTATTTAGGGGATAGAGCAAGGAGAGTGAGCAAAGGAAAAAAGCAGCAGTTAGAGGGATGGCAGGGAGGTAGGATTCCAAGAAGGTCTGTGTCTGTGGATGTCCAGGAAGAGCATAATCATGATGGAGCCGTTAGTCAGGATGTGTGTAGTTGAAAGAAGTGCCTGATTGTCAATTAGAAGGTATTGGTTCAAGTTTTGCTGCTACACTTGATTTATTATGTGGCCTTGGCTAACCTAGTCTCTCTAAAACTCAGTTGTTTCTTAAGTGAAATGAGAGCAATTGTATCTATGTGCATTGTCTGCCTCGTAGAGTGTGGAGGCTTCAAAAGAGGGTAATAGTGTTGAGACAATCTAGAAACTACCAGATGCTGTAAAAATGTAAGGGGGAGAATGATACTCAAAATAAAGGATCTTCTGGGGCATCTGGCTGGGCTCAGAACATGCAATTCTTGATCTCAAGGTCGTAAGTTCAAGCCCCATGTTGGGTGTAGAGATTACTTAAAAATAAAATCTTAAAGAAAAAGAAAAGGAACTTCCAAACGTACCTGCTGTAAGCCTTCATCTTTTGGGTTATGCCTTACATGTCTCCTTCCTGAAGCATTTTGCTTTTCTAAAGCAAGCCTCTAAGGCTTATGAAATCTTGGGGAATGACTTCTTTGCATACTTTCTATAATGACAAAGTGATTTATAAAAGAGAACTTTGAGAAGGCAAAACTTGGGCTTTCATGTGCCACAGTTTACTATTTTCTCATCAAGGAGGCTTTTTGGGGTAGCTTTGATCCTAAGGTCACTGATTTTTGGCCACAGTTATTCCTCATAGCTTAAAGCATACCAGATACTTCTAGGCAAGGGCATATCAAGTATGCCCTGGTTTATATCTGTTACAATTTTGTTTCAATTAATACAGAAACTATCATGCCATAAGTAAATTGAGTTTTTCATATTCTTTTTGTTTTGCTTGTCAAAAGCGTATGGTGAATTTTTAACCTGTTACATGCAACATCCGAAATGAGCACCGTTCTTCCTTGCTGATTAAAGCAGCAAAATTGGGCATCAATGTACTCAAACACGTAGCTGTTGGATACAGTATTGAAAGGAAGCTGTTAACTGCATCCGGTCTTGTTAATAGCGGATATTGGTAGAGAAATATGGGAAGACTGCTGTTTTCCCCACACTCACCTATGGTGTTTCTAAAAGACGGTTAAATATTTTGTCCTCCAATCCATTTTTCTTCCCCCCCCAGTGGCGTTTAAGAATGGAAAGAGACCTCAGAAGTAGGAATAGAGGTGGATGAATCAACTTACTTTTAAAGACAGAGACTTGGCAAAAGACACAGCTTCAAGGATGTGGTTTTTTTTTTTAAACTTTCAAGGACTTTGTAATCCTGTGTGCTAAGCATTGGACTGGAAACAAAGAGATAGAAGGTTCTCATGTTTGGCATGTCAGTAACTGCCTCTGCTTCAGAGATTGGTTTAAGAAACGTGTCAGGCTGCATAGTCTTTTTCTCATCCCTTTTCATACTTGGCAAAAAAATGGAGAGATAGTGATGTGAATGCAGAGCACGTTTCTCTCGCACAGAAAGGACAGAGATCTATTATGTATCATGTATATAATACATATATGTATCTCCATCTGTCTTTATTTGAAAATGACTAGCTTTAAACTTAATTTCTGTCTTGCCAGGGCTGAGGTGTGTCTGTGTGTCTTTCATCTTCTGGGGTCTAGTTAAATTAAAATAATTTGTTAACTCTTGTGAAACTGAAGATTTTCCTCTCTAAGGCCACAGATCCCATAGAGCTTTGACAGACAGGGCAAGTGCATTGGAAATTTTTCTCCCCTCTTGTGCTGCATTTACCCTCCTTCCTTACTCCTCATGTTCTACAGACATCTTAGCGTTTGGTGGGGAAGAAGAGACTGGAAAGGAAGAACTAATTGAAATGAATGGCAAGGTCTTTTTGGAAGGTGCCAGAAGGAATGGAATGCTATTTTCTGGCTATTTCTCCTGTTTGCTTTATCTTCTTTGTCTCCTTTCTCTTATTTCTTCTTTTCCTTCTTCTCTACTCCCATCTTTCAACTCTTCTCCCTTCCCCTTCCTCTTCTCTGAATTTACCTTTCATTTTTTTCCTCGTCTCTGCATTACCAATAACCCACTTGCCAACCTCACTCTTTACTTAAGCCCTAATTAGAGGAAGTAATTGATTGAACACTTCTTCACAAATTTATTTTTAAGAGGATAGAGTTTTTCTAGGGGCGCCTGGTGCCTCAGTGGGTTAAAGCCTCTGCTTTCGGCTCGGGTCATGATCCCAGGGTCCTGGGATCGAGCCCCACATCTGGCTCTCTGCTCTGCAGAGAGCCTGGTTCCTCCTCTCTCTCTGCCTGCCTCTCTTGCCTACTTGTAATCTCTGTCTGTCAAATAAATAAAATCTTAAAAAAAAAAAAAGAAGATAGAGTTTTTCTGAATTAATGGAAGCTGGCGTCTCTTAGCCAGGCTCTCCTTTCACTCCCTGTATGAGGCGATTCTCGTTCCTCCATCTGTGAACACCCACGGCTGTTCCTCTGACCGCATTCTCTCTTTCCCTGGGGACAGAAGAGCTCTGCCCAGATTCTTCACTTTGACTTGCAAGTGAACAGAGGATACCTACTCCAGCGAAAGCTGACTTTTTTCCTCTTCTGGCCTCACTATCTTCATCTGCTTTTAAAAAAAATTTCCATATTTAAATGGGATTTTTTTTTTTTTTTTAATAAGGGAGGGAAAAACCATCTTGAACCTCAGGTTGGAGAAATTTGGTTGTGGGAACAGCATTGGTTTTGTGAACCTGTTTCTGAAGATTATTTTTTGACTTATAGAAAGTGGGTTACATTTATAGGGTTGACATTTTGATAAGTAGGCCCTCTGCAAAGCGTGTCCAATTCCATACTCTTTGACGATGAAATACTTTTTTATGTGTGTCCATTGATGCTTTTGTGAAATGGTGCTTCCTTTTCTGTACCTATTGATTTCTCCATTTTTTCAAGCCCCGGGCTGGATTGGCATGACCACAACTTTGGGTTTTTACAGGCCTTCTGATTGTCAATATCTTACTGCATTGATTTCCTCTGGTTCAGTTATTGATGTAGTTTTCAAGGCTTTCCTGAGGAAGGAACTTGAGAGGGAAATTTGAAATCCATGGCTAGTGAAATATCTTTTATCTTTGTGGCTTGACTAACTCTGTTCTCCAGGGTGCCTTTGCCATCTTGATTGCTTATTTTGATTATTTACAAAGTGCTTCCATGTGGCACAGCATCAACCCCGAAGCATATGAGTAATGAAATATTTAATTTGGAAGCGTGAGATGGAAGTTTCCATGTAAAAGTTATGCCTTAGGAGTCCTGCCAATCAGAAAAGTTGCCTACATCTAAGGTTTGGTTGTCCTTTTGGGATAGATGTCCCTTCACCATCTATAGTAACTACGACAGACACATTTCATGTTTAATCCATGAACTGTCAACTCCTCAAATCCTGTGCCAACGCTTCAGTTTATCCTGCTGCCATGCTGAGACTGTGGTTCACTTGGAATGATGAATGGAACCCCCAGGTGGTTTTGGTATGGAAGGGTTTTGTGTGTTTTTTGTTTGTTTGGTTGGTTGGTTTTGTTTTTGTTTTTGGTTTTTTTTTTTAAGATTTATTTATTTATTTATTTGGGAGAGAGACAGTGAGAGAGAGCATGAGCGAGGAGAAGGTCAGAGGGAGAAGCAGACTCCCCGTGGAGCTGGGAGCCCGAAGCGGGACTCGATCCCGGAACTCCAGGATCATGACCTGAGCTGAAGGCAGTCGTCCAACCAACTGAGCCACCCAGGCGTCCCGGTTGGTTGGTTTTGGTCGGGGTGGGATGCAGCCTTTTGGAAATTTTTGTTTATCCCTACTGAAGATGGAATTATAGGGCTGGACTTAAGGCAAATTGAACATCCTGAAGCAGGGCCTTCAGTGTCTTCCTGTTGAAATGAAAATAAAATGCAGAAACTCATTAGCATGGTCACTAGGGCTCTGTGATGGTTGGCCCCTTCCTGTGCTTTCCGTTCCATCAGCTGCTCCTCTCTCCACCCACCCATCCATTATAACCGAAATCAACAGAAAGACAGGGGAGCTGTCTGTCTGTCCTACTTTGTCTTAGGATCTTTGCATTTCCATTTCCTCCTTCTAGAATATCCCCCTTCTCCTCCCATGCCTTAAATCAGCTTTCTTCCTAATACCCCAAGCTTTCCTTGGCCCTCATCACTTGGCAGATTCTACTGGAATGCTGTTTGTTTCCCAGCTCATGGAAACTGGGGATGCTGGCTCATATTTGACAGCATCTCCATTTGTAGCACTATGCTTGGCACCTACGAGGTGCTCAGAACACAATTTTTTAATCAGCAAATGGAGCCTGGATAATTACACGGAAGACAGAGCCTTTGGTATGGCTCCTTATTCTTTCTGGAACAGTCGCTAAATAGTCCAGTGAGGCTTTAAAAAATGCTGCTTAGATGTTGCTCGTTCATGTCAACAGTTGCCATGGTTTGCTATTTCAGAGCATTAAAACAACAACAACAACAACATAAATTTTGGTCCTGTCAGACAGAGCCATCAATTTGATGAAGATTATATTGTTTTAAATCCCATCTGCAAAGCAAGGTGGGTTGTAATCTTGCCTCTGTACCATCTTCTAATGGTTTCCTTGGCAAAATGTAGCAAAAGTGCTAATATTTTTGTTACATTTATTGGATGAACTCAGTTTGGACCTCTTGAATTGTTAAATAGAAAACACCAAAAGGCATATTGCTACAAACACAGTCAGAGTTTGTATTTTTAGAGAAGAATTTGTTAACTCATGGGCTCAGGATAGGGTTTTCCGCGAAAACGACAATTCATCCACAGAAATATAGCACAGGGAAGGAAATAATCTCTCCACTACAAGAATTTTCCTTTGTTAATCAATAAGAACATCAATGCTAACCTCCTAGTAGATCCTGTATTGAGAGGACAGATAGTCCCAAATCTGTGTGTTAGCTCTGTCTGAACAAGAAGTGTGAAGCTTCATTCCCCATTAATGAGCTCCGAGTTCAATAGTCATTTGATTTTGAAATCCCCTTTTCCCGTGCAGGTAGTACTTGGAATGGGTCGAGTTAAGATCTAATCATGGAGGCAGTGTGAAGGTGTTTCAGACCTATTAGGATTTAGCTGGGGAGCATGATCCAAAGCCATACCCTGGAGGCTTTGTGATTGAGTGTGATAGTCATAGGCTGATCCCCATGTGAATAAAAAAGCATCATCAGCAGTGTAGACTGATTTAGTACGTTGCACAATTGCAATTTTTTAAAAAGTGAGCTAAAGTTCACATAACATAAAATTAATCATTTTTGTCCAATTCAGTGTATACCCACAATGCACCTTGAGGGATTTGGTGTCATTAGTATTGCACATCTTAGGGGTTTACCAAGACCCCCCTCCCTTAAGTTAGAATTTTCGTAAATTCCAGAAGCACCTCCTTGCTTGGCTTGGCGTGCCACTTGGTGTGACATTTTATGGGGCAGAAAAAAATATTCAGTTCACACACTCTAAAAAAATTTAATTACTTAAAATAACACTTTATTATCTAAATGTGAGCTTAGAAATCATCTTTTCACATAGGCCTTGATAACAGCACAGCCTGACTTAACATCATGAGAATAGAGTTTTTATAAAATCTCCTGAAATTCTCTGCATCCGTGTCCTACCAAGTATTTGTGTGAAAGTAATATGAGATGAATTGTGGCTGATCCTTAACCTCAGCAGAGGTCTCCGAAAATTCAGCCAGGCAGAGCCATTTTTAATTGATTGGGGATTTGGGAAAACCACAGCAGAATTTTGCGTGCCATTAGAAAGCCATGTTTTGAGTCTAAGAGGAAAAGAGGGAGGATTGGGGAAAGCAGGTGAATACGAGAAAGAGCCCACAGTGCACATTGCAGGATGGAATGAGATGGGGTCTAGTGTACCACTCACATGGAAGATACCTACTCAGCTCACCACATAGCTGCCTTTCTACAAAGTGTTAACAGTGATCGATGTTCCTTGTACCATTAAAAAGTGGATCTCTTGGGGTGCCTGGGTGGCTCAGTCCTTAAGCGTCTGCCTTCAGCTTGGATCATGATCCCAGGGTCCTGGGATAGAGCCCCGCATCAGACTCCCTGCTCAGCAGGAAGCTTGCTTCTCCCTCTCCCACTAGCGCTTGTTCCCTTTCTCTTTCTCTCTGTCAAACAAATAAATAAACTCTTTTTTTTTTTAAGATTTTATTTATTTGTTTGACAGAGAGATCACAAGTAGGCAGAGAAGCAGGCAGAGTAGTGGGGAAGCAGGTTCCCTGCTAAGAAGAGAGCCTGATGCGGGACTCCATCCCAGGACCCTGAGATCAGGACCTGAGCCGAAGGCAGACGCTTAACCCAATGAGTCACCCAGGCGCCCCAAATAAATAAAATCCTTAAAAAAAAAGTGGATCTCTCCATAGTAATGCATTGCAATGCACAAGAATCCCCAGGAACAGATTAAGGTAACTGTTGAAAAAAGAAAACTGACCTAGAATAGAACCCCTACATTTAAAGACCACATAAGCCCCGTTGACTCTTTTGTCAAACATGCAAATTCTTGGTGCCAGGTTAGATAAGGAAAAGAAAAGTCCAATTCAAAATAATCTGTCTGGACAAAGATAATTAGAACCAGAGAAGATCAAGGACGGGAGAAACTTGAAAAGTGTTGATGTCCAAAACATCCCGAGGAAGCATGTGTCAAGGAGGCAATGTAGGATAGCCAGCCTGTCTGGTGGGAGCCTCCCACAGAGAAGGATGGATGGGTGTCCCTGGGCAAGTGGGGCTCAGTGGATACCTGGTGCTGGTGCTTGTTTGGGAACAACTGTGTCTAAGAAAATGGGAAAGAGTTGAAGCTTGCAAATAATTGCAGATTAACTGTGTCTCCTAAGGACAGCACAGCTCTCTCTGCTCAGAGATGGGGCTAACTAAGACTCTTTGTGTGGGTGAACTAAAACATAAAAGAAATGAGGCAGAACACATAGCCAGCCGGACTTGGACAATGTTGCTTGAGAACTGAAAAGTATTTTCCTTTGAGGATGATTACAGGAAAACGATGGATAGGTGACCCCCTTCCTTTTTCTACCCTTCCTCATCCTCCGTGCTAAAGGACCCCTCATTAACTGAGACTCTGACAAAGCAGAGTGAGCGATTAAGAGCTGTTCAGATGGCACCGACTTCCCCCAAATCTCATCGAATTGTAGTCAGGTGAATGTCTTGAAGCAACGCTCAGCCTGTCATTGTGTATGAAGTCCACAGCTAACACTGACATTAACAATCCCCAGGTTAATGGGAGGTTGGGAAGCATTTTATTGACAGTCTTCACTGCCGTGTCTGCCCTCGAACTTGTTTCCCTCAGGTCCTTTTACCCAAGAAAATCAGTATAGTCGCACCCTCCCTTCCACCCTTCTACAGGCATTCCCATCAATGAAGGGGAAAGACTGTGTATATTCTTTGGTGTCATGGAAACCTGAAATCCACCTGTCACTTCCCATCAGTATGACCTTAGGCAAGTTTTGCATGTTTTGAGTATGAGATGCCTGCAAAATACCCAAGTAACAGTGTCCAGGGGGTGGTTGGCTATATGGGAGCAAGGGGTGCTCCAGAGAAAAACCCAGCTGGATGACTCATGGACATCGACATACTAATTGAAGACCTGGGTTTGGATAGGATCGCCTAAGGGCATTGCATCTAATGAAATGAGAAAGGGCACCAGGAGTGTATTTAAATTTTCTTAGACAAGTTTTTATTGGGTCTTTATTCTAGTCAGTGAGAGAAGTTGTCCCAGGCCATCTTGCTAGCGTTTGGGTAGATAATTGACTCCCCAGTCATAGATCCTCACTTACACCCACTCCTGGGTTCAGTGAATGGCCTCCTGGTGTTTGTCGCTCTAGCGAAGGTCACTTAGCACCGTAGCAGCTGTCAGATTTACTCATCTTCTGGTTTCCTAGTCATACAGCATGCACTGCAGCAAAGACTGAAAGCCAGCCCCCCTCTGCCCGAGCTGTAGGGAGAAGCCCATCAGGTCTGGAGGCTTGAGGCAGGTTGGCAGGTGTGGTGTGGAGCTCCTGAACTTGGAGCGTGGTCTGCCTCTCCTAGGCGCCTCCTCTCAGTGTCTCTGCTCCAGATTCTGCTGGGAAGTATTCTAGGAAGGCAAGTGCCTTCCATCATTGTTCCAAGTGGGGAAGCCCTTGCCGTTCAGGGATCTGAGGAAGAAGGTTTCTCCACCATGTGCAGAGCCCAGGCTTTGAGGAATGGAAGTACAAAAGGGGGCCGCTGATTTATTCATTTCTTCAGCAAGCATGCATTTAAGACGAAAGCTTTAGAGATCTCCTCTGTGCCAGCACAAACAAGGTCCCTACTTTGGAGGAACTGAGATTCTGGAAGAGATGGATATCCTCATTTCAAAGGCACTGGGTTGAACTGTGAGAACGCTTTCTGCCTAATGAGTGCGTCCAGGAGATGGTTTGGGGTGTGTGTGTGTGTGTTGATTTTTTAAAGAGGTAGGGTGGCAAGAGTCTGCCTCTAACTGGGCTGAAGTCTTTTAAACTGACACTTTAAAAATATTTGTGTACAAATTCTTGCTGTTTGCATTTAATGCTGCCATTGGAAGAGACCAGTGGTGAACATATGTACCAAATACTGATCAAGAAACTTCAGACTTGTCATCTCCACTACAGTAAATGTTCCATCCAGAGAGCTGAGCCAGGAGGGCTATCAGAGCTCTGTTGCTTCTGCTTGAATTTCCCAAGGGCCACATCCTAGGGAGAAGGGGGTTGGGGGGAGTGACGGGCCTGGGGAATATATGTAGGCATTGTGTGGGCTCTGCCTGTGATTTGCCTAGTGCTTGATAAGCTGAAATCTGGTCTTAGAAAATGTTCAAATTAAAATTTTATCATGGCTACCAGTGCAGACATTTCTTAATATTTCTTCCCCGTTTTTGGAATTCTTTTGCTCCTACTGACTGTCTATGATTCACGTATCTTTTTGTTAGAAAGTTACAGCTGTGATTCAGAGCACCGATGAAGGAGAAGGGGGAAAATCTGGGTCCACCAGAGACCATTTCTTGGTAAATGAAGTTTGTGTTCGAGGCCTTCCTAAGCATATCTTTCTCGGTCTTATAGCAAAAGTGCCTTTATTTGGGGCCTGTCTTGGAAGCTCAAGGGAGCCATATGTGTGATAGGGGGGAAAAAAAAAGGCTTGCATTGGAAGCTACTTGGATTCCGTTCAGGCTTTATTCTTACGAATTGTGCAATTTTAGATAAGTTACTTTGTCTGTTGGGACTTGTTTCTTGTAATGGGATAAATCTAAACTTCCTAGTGCTATTGTAAAAATGAAACAATATGTATGTAACACTTAGCCCCAAACCAGCAATTAATATCTCTAACTTGTTTATGTAAACTGTCCTGGAGCCATACTGTGGGCATTGTTTTTGTCTCCACAATTTGGTCATGAGAGTTTGGGTCCATTAAGAAAGGACTGTTGACTTAGCGATTTGGGGAGCCCTCCAAGTTCTGTAGACCTGGGAAGCAACGGAGTGCTTTGGTGATCTGAAGAGCCCTGATGCATCTTTTATGTACTCACATTTGCACTTAATAGTTAATTAACACATGCATCGACTTCATTAGGAGCCATTAAAGAAACAGCTTCAGGTAAAGACATTTTGTGAAATTTCTAGATGCAGGGCTGTTACACATTCCTGTTTTCTATCCTTCGAGGGTTGCTTATAGGACATTTTACTGTCAATTTTTAATTTGCAGATTCCTGCTGATCATCAGAACTGCTCCCTGAAACCATCACAACATGAGGATGAAATTAGATGTGGTTGTTCAGTTTTATGTAGAAGTAGTCCGGGGTAGCCCTGAAATACAAAGCTTGATTTTAAAAAATGTATTTAGGGGCACCTGGGTGGCTCAATTGGTTAAGTGTCTGACTCTCCATCTCAGCTCAAATCTGGATCTCAGGATTGTGAGTTCAAGACCCACATGGGCCTCCATCCATGCTGGACATGGAGCCTCCTTAAATATTCGATTCTAATCGAATTTAACCTAATATTAAGATGTTAGATTCATTGCTTTACAACTGCTAGCCAAAATGATAATTTCTCTAGGATGATAGGATACTATTTGCTTTTCTTTTCTTTTTTTTTTTTTTAATTTTTTTAGAGTAAGAATGAGCACAAGGAGTGGGAAGGAGCAGAGAGAGAGGGAGAGGGAGAATTTTAATCAGGAGCTGGATGTGGGGCCCAATCTCACAACCCTGAGATCATGACTTGAGCCGAAATTAAGAGTCTGAGGCTCAGCTGACTGAGCCACCCAGGAGCCCCCAAATTTGCTGCTTATTGTTTAAGGGCTTTCTCATGAATCAAAAAGATTCGTGTTTTTAATGTGCAAGCCAAAAGAGTAAAATCGTGCCTAGTTAAATTTCTAAAATTTCATGTCTTCATTCAGGGTAGTAGTTCTCAAACTCAGGAGAGTATCAGTCCTTTGAAGGGCTTGTGAACACACAGATTTGTGGGTCCCCATCTTCAGAGTTTTTGATTCTAGGGGTCTAGCGCACAAGAATTTGCATTTCTAGCAAGTGCCCATGTGTGGGGTTCTGCTGCTGTGTCCATGGATCCCATAATGAGAACCACTGCTTTAGGGAAAACTTGAAAAGGGCTATGCAGGAGAGTTCTTCCCCTGTCTTGTTTCTTTATCACATGTGTTTCATGGTGAGATACATCTCAGTTGTTTGTAGAGAATCCAAATGTGTATTTCCATTTGGCTTGTCACGCCAGTTGTTTCAAATTGGGAGGCTGGGTTTATGTTACCTGGCAGGAGGGTAGCAAGACAGGAGGGTCATATAGGCATGTTTTAATGGGTGGATAAGTTGTACCTTAGATGAAAATATGCCTTAGTCATTCACATTACCCCTGGAGATTCATTCACTCATTCATTCAATACATTTTACTGAGGACTCCTTATGTACCAAGTGTTGTTCTAAGTGGATGTTCCATTAAGAGGATAAAACTCTTTCCCCGACAGGAATGGAGGGGCCAATCTTGGGGGAGGGGCCCCAAGATGGGCCACTTTGGCCTGAAGATGATTTTTGAGTTAAAAAGCAATCAGCTGGGGCATCTGGGTGACTCAGTTGGTTAAGCGTCTGCCTTTGACTCAGATCATGATCCCAGGGTCTGGGATCGAGCCCTGCATCAGGCTCCCTGCTCAGCAGAGAGCCTGCTTTACTCTCTCCCTCTACTCCCCTACTCCTCCTCTATCTATTTCAAATAAATAAATAAAATCTTAAAAACACTAAAAAAAAAAAAAAAAAAAAAAGCAATCGACCCTGCAGATTAAGGAAAATTTTTTACTTCCCCATCAAGTGCCTAAAAAATTTTTGATTGGAGAAGCTGCTTTGGAAGAGATAACGACATGATATCAACTAGTTATGGTAGACAGGGAGGCATATCTAGCAAGGCCTGATTAATCAGAGTCCTTTCTTTGGGGGTGCCAGGGTGACTCAGTCGTTAAGTGTGGCTTAGTCGTTAAGGGTGGCTCGGGTCATGAACCTGGGATCCTGGGATTGAATGCAACATCAGGATCCCTGCTGGGCGGGAAGCCTGCTTCTCCCTCTTCCACTCCCTCTGCTTGTGTTTCCTCTCTCTCTGTCAAATGAATAAATAAAATCTTAAAAAAAAAAAAGTCCTTTCTTTGGTCCATTGTTTCTGAGTAGCCCAGCAAACATTTGTATATGAAACATTTATTCTTTTTACATCTTCTTATACATTCCTTTCATCTAATGTCCCAGAGCCTATCACCAGCATGGATTTTACATAGCATTTTATGTATTAATAAGCTTACTAGTTTGGGGACCTTCTTCCTTCCCTCTTTCCCTCCAAAATTATTATTATTATTATTATTATTTTGTAATGTCCATCTTATTTGCTGGATTTCTCTTTGAGCACAGGCAACCTTCTATACAACAGAAATTTCTCCTTTGGAACCCTGATACCGTGGTTGCTAGAAAACACACACACACACAATCGCTCAATAGGAAAAATAAAACATAA
The DNA here is from genome assembly GCA_004024625.1 of Mellivora capensis. Classification (NCBI taxonomy): domain Eukaryota; kingdom Metazoa; phylum Chordata; class Mammalia; order Carnivora; family Mustelidae; genus Mellivora; species Mellivora capensis. The sequence goes on from PISX010000946.1 coordinate 25,520, forward strand.
AGGGAGCCAATTATTTCATCTGTTCAGAGAGTCATCCGGCCACAGGAGTGAGTCGTAATTGCCGTATTTTATCATGGAAGTCTTCCGTTGTAAATAATAGATTTCTGCTTTTGCCTACACTTGTTTTATTGCCCATTAGAGGGCCTTGCTTTGAGAAGCGCAGCTGAGGGTTGGTCCCCGGAGCTGGCATTAGGGCCCCATGGCAGGGCAGCTGTATTTGCCGCAGCAGACTTACCAGGTGGGGGTGGGCAAGAGCAGAAGGATCAGCCAGGTCAACCGTCCGTGCTGTCAGCATCTGGGCTGATCAAGGGACTTGGCAGTGAGTCCTTTCTGCCCTCCAGCCCCTGAGGATGGTTTACGTGTCGGTAAAATGAGTTGATCGAACCCACCTTTCGCTTTGAGGATGAACCCAGGGTAGTGGTGATGAGAGCCGTTCCCACCTTGAGCACTTGCTACCTGCCGGGCATTTTCTGGAAGTACTATATAACACACTTTTTCAGTTAATCCTCACCAGAGCTGGTGACAGAGGCACGGATGGCCTCTTCTTCCTGTCAAGGAAACCAGATTCTTCATATCTCTGGTTTTTCTGTCTGCTTAGTTATCTGACTCCATTTCACAGCATTGATTTATGTCTTTGTTGCTTTTCTGATGATAAAAAAAGTTGCGTTAAAAATTTTTTTAACCCATTTTCCCCTCTTGTAAATGCTCTGAATAGGGACATCCTGTCAAAGCACAGTATCTGTTGGTCTTCTTGGATCAGGTCTTCCTTGGGCCCTCTAGGAAGATTCATCTTGATTTGCCTTTTTTTTTTTTAAGATTTTATTTATTTATTTGACAGAGATCACAAGTAGGCAGAGAGGCAGGTGGGGGGGGGGAAGCAGGCTCCCTGCTGAGCAGAGAGCCTGATGTGGGGCTCGATCCCAGGACCCTGAGATCATGACCTGAGCCGAAGGCAGAGGCTTTAACCCACTGAGCCACCCAGGTACCCCTGGATTTGCCTTTGATAATGTGGAGTCAACATTCGAAATAACTCAACAAATCCTCCAGAAATTATGATTCTGGGCATTCCCACACCCTTCTAATTTTCAGTGTCTTCAGAATCGTACTTGGCTTTCTTGAAAACATGGCCAATCCGTGTGCTATTTTTTATGCTCCAGGGACCTAAGGTGCATGTCTTAGCTCTGTATCTAAAGACTGCCTGATCTTAGGCAAGTCGCAACGTTTTCGATTCTTAGCCCCCATGTCCACAAAATGGGGATGATGATGATGAAGATGATGATACTCATCTCACAGGGTTATGTGGGTTATATAAAACTATGTTGCTGAAGTCAAGACCACTGTAGGCTGTTAGTTTTTCTCTCAAATAATATACTTACTCTTCTATGTGTTCTACTGTCCCCCCAATATTTAGTTTTCTTCACAGTTTTCCTACCATCGCCTCAGTCTCCATTCTTTCCATCCTTCCATCTGTCCCAACAGTCCATCCGTCCATGCATCTACCAAATTTTCCTTCCTTCTTTCTTTCCTTCCTCCCTCCTTCCCTCCCCCCTCCTTCCTCCTTCCCTTTCTCACCCCTCCCTCCCTCCCTCCCTTTCTTCCTTCCATCCAGCCATCAGTCTACTCTTCCTTTCAAACTACCTATTTTCCCTTCCGTCCATCTACGTATCTCTCCACCTATCCGTCCACCCTTCCCTCCCTCCCTTTCCTTTAACCAAATGCCCTTTTGAAGTGTGGGCCTAAAACAGTGAACAAAACAGATGCAGTCTTTGCCTTCATAGAACTTACTACCCCCCCCCACTTGACCCTCTTACACCTAAAATTTAAATAAAATTTTTATCCTGTAGGTTCAGGGATCAGAATATGGGGATCCTGGCCCATCTGATGCTTTTCCATGCAGCCGGATTGAAGATGGAGACACTTGCCACGGCTCCAACTGACAGGGCCGAGCTGGTTGCTTGGTTAGCAGGTTGGAGAGAGAGGAATGTTGTTCAAAGAATAGCAAACACAAAAAAAAATCAGGAGAAAAGGGAAGAGAGAAAAAATAGAGACCACAGGCTTACCTATTGACAGAGGGCATTTAAAGTAAAGGTAGGAGGGGAGCCTGGGTGGCTCAGTTGGTTAAACATCCAACTCTTTGACTTTGGCTCAGGTGGTGATCTCAGGGTCCTGGGATGGTCCTTGTGAGGCTCCATGCTCAATGGGGAGTCTATTCAGGATTCTCTCTCTGACTCTCTGCCCCTTCCCACCATGTGTGCACTCCCTCTCTCTCTCTCTCTCTCAAATAAATAAATCTTTTAAAAAATTAAATAATTTAAAATAAAGGTAAGATAGGAAAATAGCGATGTACTTTTATGAAATAAAAAGCAGTAAATGTTACGACAAAAATGAAGATCATTAGGTACAAGAAACTCAGGGCGCTGGTTTAGAATATTACCAACATTAGGCTGGGGTGCCAAGAAATAAGATATGCTTGTCACTAGTTGTACTCTCATGGCCATACAGATATTAATCTGCATCATGATCTTCTCTAAATACATTTATTTTATTTCATCTTATCTGTTTTCTGTCTCCTCTCCCCAGCCCCCAATTTTCCTGCTTACTGCTCTAAGTGCAGCTGTGTCCCCAGTGTCTAGAACAGTGCCTGGCACACAGGGAGCCCAAACACATACTTTTGAATAAATGAACCAAGACTTAACCTGCAAGCAAACCGAGAAATGGATGATCTTACAGTTTGTGAGAACCTGGTGTTATTTAGTGGTTTTGGCAACACAGGATCACAGGATTGTCCTATGAGAAAATAACCATGAACAGTTTCCAAATTATGGTCTCTGTAGATGTAGAGGGTTTCTTATAAGGGTGTCCAAATGGATTGGGAGGAGAGAGAAATGCTGTGCTGGTGTGACTCGGCCCCACACCCAGCTTCAGCTGGAATGGCTCTCTGTCTGTCTGATTTATGTCTCTGGCTTCTACTTAAGATTTGCTTTGAAAAACAGTTTCCTCTACTAAAAAGTTTCATATTAGATTAGGAGATTCTTTAAATGCAGCACTGCCATGACTGTCCTCTATTTTGGTCGCTGCTCTGACCCCTTTCAGGCATTCTGTGTTAGAGCCAGAATGATCTTCAAAGTGTAAGCTTGACCATCATGTCATTCCCTCTACTGAAACACCACAGTGCATTCTCATCAATAATAAAAGAGTATCTTTATTAAGCATTACTAAATCTGAGCACCATTTAAGCATTTTGTTTGTATTAACTCCTTTGATCCACTGTATTGGATAGAGAGAATATTATTAATCCCCATTTCACTGATGAGAGAACCAAGGCTTAGAGGAATTAAAAAAAACTTCCCCAAGTGAGGCACTAGTAATTCATCTTCAAATAAAAACAAAACAGGGATCTTAAGAGGTCCTACACTTTTGTGCCTGGACCCTTCATACAGTCTGGCAAAACCTATGGAACATTCTCAGAATATTATTTTTTTAAAATATTTTATTTATTTATTTGACAGAGATAGAGTGGGAGAAAGAGAGCATGAGCACAAGTAGGGGGAGCCGCAGAGAAAGAGGGAGAAGCTGACTCCGCTGAGCAGGGAGCCCCATGTGGGGCTTGATCCCAGGACCCTGGGATCATGAGAGACGAAGGCAGCTGCTTAACTGACTGAACCACCCAGGAGCCCCTCAGAATACTATTTTTAACTGCATAAAATAACACAACAAAGGAAAGTATTATATTTAAATACAGTTAACGAAATATTTTTCAGATGTGCTACATGGATCATAGACGTAATATATGAGCTTCTTTAAATGTGTTATGTAACAAGGCACAGTAACTATAATTTCAAAGTAGTAATGGCACAAATTTCAAGATATCTGCAAAAACCCTAACATGATATGAAAATACTTATAATTTCTACTGATGAAAAAGTTGCAGATATTGCTATAATACTATCAAGATTTGTCGCCAAGATTCATAATGGAACTGCTGAGTTTTAGTTAATGGTTAATGAAAATCAGAATGTAATTTCTTCCATCCAGGTTCTCAGACCCTGGGAATATGATTGTAATAATAACTCCTTCCTTATCTTGAACAATGTGGCTTGGCCTCTTATTATCTGCCATCCTCCTATCTCCACAAGCCATGTGGTGTGTCATTGGTCCCTCATATTCTCCACAGGGCCTTTGCACATCCTGGTTTTTCTGTCTAGAATGTATGTCCCATCCCCTCTCACTTTTTTACCTCCTCTCCTACCCATCTCAGTTCCGGTACCATTTTCCAGGGGAAGGAAGACCTTCTTGGTCTTCTCTATCAGGTCACTCTCTTCTGTTACAGCTCCTTTTGTTGACTCACACTGCACCAAGTCAGTTACAGGCACAACTTTTGTTGTTTTGTGTGATTACTTGATCAAGGCCTGGGTCTCCAAACAGAATTTAAGCTTTATTTATTTATTTTTTAAAAGATTTATTTATTTATTTATTTATTTTAGAGAGGGACAGGGAGTGTGGAAGCAGGGGAAGGGCAGAGGACGAGGGACAGAGAGAATCCCGGGCAGATTCCCCACTGAGTGCAGAATCCCACTTGGGCCTTGATCCCATGACCCTGACATCATGACCTAAGCCAAAACCAAGAGTCGGACACACAACTTACTGAGCCACCCAGGTGCCCCTGGAGTTTAAGCTTTATAAATGTCTTATTGGTTTGTTAGGGCTGTCATAACAAAGTATCACATTTAGGTGGCTTAGCCAACAGAAATTTATTTTCTCATAATTCTGGAGCCTAGAAATCCAAGATCAAGGTATCAGTAGGGTCGTTTCTTCTGAGGCTTCATTCCTTGGCTTGTAGATGGCTATCTTCTGTGTCTCTGCATGGTCTTGCCTCTGTGAATGTCTGTGTTCTAATTTTCTCTTCTCATAAGGAAGGACACGAGGCATATTGGAATAGGTCTCACTATGACGACCTTATTTTAACTTAATTCTTTGAAGACCCTAATTCCAAATACAGTCACATTCTGAGGTACAGGGGGTTAGGACTTTAGCATATGCATTTGCAGGGATAGAGGTGGGAGCACAATTCAACCAATGACCTGAGAGAAAGAAAGAGTCTGATTTTGCTCACCACTCTCTCTTCATCACCTAACATGGCATGCAGCCCAGAGTAGACCACCAATAAATATCTGTTAAATAAATGAATGTGCATACAAGTATGAATGAAAGATACCATACTTTGGTGACCATCAACACATTTATTTATTTTTTTAATAAAGATTTTATTATTTATTTGACAGAGAGAGACACAGCGAGAGAGAGAACAGAAGCAGGGAGGGTGTGAGAGGGAGAAGCAGGCTTCTCCCTGAGCAGGGAGCCCAATGCGGGGCTCAATCCCAGGACCCCAGGATCATGATCTGAGCCAAGGGAAGCCATTTAAGTGACTGAGCCACCCAGGTGCCCCCATCAACACATTTAAAACTTTCATTTGTATCACCTGTTCTGACATTGAGCTTTTTCTTTGAGTTCTATTTTTCGCTGTGTCTAAGTTGGCATATCTGATCTAGGATAAGGTTAAAAAAAATTCTTTGCCTATACTTGTCTACTTGATTCAGCTCAACTAATATTAGGGTCATGTGATTAACTCACAAATACAGAATTTTAAATTGCAACTCTGGAGTCATTCGCTACAACTTGAATTTTATTCTGTTAAATGCAACACGCGGACTCTGATGATTAAATCAAATACTCTTTGGTCGTATAAAGCAGAGTTTTAGCTTCTACTGGAAAATAATTAAGTTGGAATTGGTTTAAGCAACTATTTTCTGGGGTGATTCCAGTTACACACACCTTTTTCTTTTTGCTCACATGTGTACCAATGGCCACCAATGGCCACAACGCTCCCCAAAACAAAATTAATAGCTGTACCGCAATGCCGACTGTATAATTTCTGGAAGTGTATTATCATGTGATGTGCTGAGAGAGGGGGATTTACATTGTGTTCGGTCTTGAAAATCACAGTTCTTACCTTTTGCCCATCCAGCAGCAAACTGGCAGGAGCAGGAATAGTGCTGGAGCTGATAGGTCCTTCAGTACAGTGATTTCCTTGTGAAATGTTGTTGGCCATTCCTAAAACGAAATAAATAAAAGTTAAAAGAATAAAGGAAAGTTAGGAGGTCAGAGAACACTGAGAAACAGGTTTCTGAAATGCATAACTTCACAGCGCCCTTAATACGCTAATAGACACCCTGACTTTACAAGTAGGGAAGATAGTATGCAGACCTGCACACACGTTTGTCCCAAAACCATTTTTTTCTTAAGAGACTGAGGTCCTGAGAAAGACTCTTTTGAGAATGGTCTCTCCAGATAGTCTAAAGTTAGCTCATACATTTTGCCTTTTTGGTGAGGGGGGTATACTTACCAGAATTTCATCCCTTCCCATACAGGAATTCTTAGTATTGTATTGTGGGGTTTCATAGGCATCCTCACAAAGATCAGTTTTTAACATAGTCTGTTATTGTGGTTGAAGTTGATAGATCTGGCTGGAAGTCTTGTTGTTTTGCTTTTTTTTTTTTGTTTTTCTAAACTCAGCAATCAAAAGAAAATAAAACTTGGAGCATTTGTATTTTTTTTCTTGCAAGTGTCAGAAAGCCAACTCTAACTGCCTTTGGCCAAAAAAAAAAAAGTGTGAAAGAGTCTGCGGCTCTGTCAGCTAGATTCTCTTTTTCTCACCAGTCATTTGATTCTTGAGGAAGATCTTTGCCTGTGTGAGCAAATGGACTCCCGTAGGTCTACTCACTTAGCATTAGCAGTGGAAATTGAACTTCTCTTTGGCATTCTTCCAACAAAGTTCCAGATTTAAATCTCATTGGCTGGGTTTGGGTCCTGTGACTCCCTTCCTCCCACCACCTCTTAGTCCTGAGGTAGGCAAGGTTGGATAGTGTGCTTCTCTTATACCAAGGGGTAGAGTCAACCCAATGGAAACCACATGAACCAACTCAAGGAAGAGACATGGGATATGCATCCTAGAAGAAAATGGAAGTGCTCTGGCCCAAAGAAGCAGAAGTGTATGCCCGGCATATTAAAATAATGGGTATGTCATTCGCCTGCCTTTAGCTTGTTGGCTTATGAAAACCTCTTTGCAAGTGAAAAAGATTTCAGTTAATTGAGCTTCTAGTTTGTGAAGCTGCAACTGATTACATTTGTTAAATAATTAGGTGCTGATGTTGTAAATAGCACATAGTTGATTCTCAGTGAGTTTTTTTCGTTGTTGTAGAACTACGAGATTGGGTTGGTTTACTTGTGTGTGGGGGGTTGTCATTAACTGAAATAGCAGAGGAAAAGGAAAAAGGCAGGTTGAGGAGAAGACACTTGGTCTGGTTTTGAAAGTAAAATGCTCATTTGAGCTGCTGGTGGGACAGTTTGCCTATTGGGAACATGGAACCTGGGTCCCTTTGACAGTATCCTGGGACCATTCAATCTTGTTTTTCCTTCAGTTCAAAGAAAAGCTTCTCTGATAAAAGCATAGACATACCTCCCCAGGAGAGTCCTAGGTGTGGACTCCTTTATCAAGTAATAAGACTGTTCAAGAGAAGGGTTTATGGATTATTTGTTCTTCCTTTAAAGGCATTGGTGTCTCTGTTTCAGAGGGAATATGCTTCCAGATGTTTACATGTGGGCAAATTGTACTTGATGTCACATTTTAGTGACATAATACCACATTGCCTCAACAAGGACAATTTGGGGCACAAAAATCAGTCAAGAAGAATCACATTCGTTTCCTTTGTAGTCAGCTGTAGGGTTAGGGTTAATGTGGAAACATCTGACTATAAACAGAGCTGGCAGTGAGTAACTGATTTCTTACTCAGGATTTCTCAACTCAGTGACTCTCTGTTTTATAATAAATATTTTTAGGGTTCCCTTTATTATCCTAAAACGAAGTTAATGGATGACACATCCTTTAATATATCCAATTCTTTAAGTCCTGTAGTGACCTAACTATAGAAAATAAAAATCAAAGGGAGGAATTTATAATAAATGGTGCTTTATTGCGGTACATGTAATGTATGCATTGGTGCAAGTTCCCTAGGGCTGTGCTTTCCTTGGGAGTCTTGTTAAAATGCAGATTCTGATTGACAGCTCTGGGGAGAGACCCGAGATTCTGCATTTCTAGCAAACTCCCCAGTGAGGCCAGTAGCACTGGTCTTAGACCCCACTTTGACTAGAGGGGCTTCAAAGGACTTAAGGAGGTACTAGGTGCTTGTCCTTACACATAGAATCCCTGTGAATGCTTCAGCTCTGAAACCCATGGCTACAGCTGGAGCGAATGGGCTCTTGAAATCTAGAAGCGTCATTGCTGTTGCTGGTGCAGTTTTCTGAAAGGGGAAACGATCCTTCCAAAGCAAAGTAGCATTTTTTTTTCTCATTCTGTACAATTTTGCATATGGTCTATATTAAAACTGTAAAAAAAATGCTTTGCATTTATGTGAACCAAAGGAAGATTCTAGGCTCAGATGCTTGGCGTTCCATTTACTGACCACTGGAGCAGTCCTAAGTTACGTGTGCCTTAACACAGGACTTTGAGACACCTTGCCTGCCCTCTCCCAGTTTTGCCTTTCAGTTGGCTGCGACAGTTCCTTTTGTCTCTGTATTCAGAAAACACCCCCACAGATAGCCGAGACGCCCGCTTGCAAGGAAGTACCATCTGTTGAGAACTTCTGAACCCAAAGACCAACAAATGGGAATAGGTCACAGGGAGGTTCTTGGGTGTGATGTGACTATAGTTTCTTTAGGGGCTCAAAGGAAATAGTCACAGTCATTGCAGAGCACGTGACAGAAGCATGGCACATTCTTTCTGGGGGTGTTTTCTCTGCTGTTCACTTTGTTACCCTAGTAATCGGGGGAAAAGTTGCTAGGGCCATGTTTGCAGCCGACAGACTTGTTTTGTACTGTGTGGCAAGAGGGTGTTAAAGGCAGGCCTGGGAAGAATCGGAAGCAAATGGAGAGAAATTTGGGGGGAAAAATATATAAGTGAGTCTAACTTCCTACTGTTAAAAAAACACACACAAAAATTCAGCTGAGTAAATTTCAAGATCGAATTGGCTTTATTCGGTGATTCATGAATCAGGCAGCATCCCGTCTAATGCAGAGAAAGGAGCTCCTAAGAGCTACAGAAAGGGAAGGTTTTTAAAGACAGAGAGGAGGCGGAGAAAAGAAGTTTATTAGCAAAGAGTGGATTGCTTCGGGCTTAGGTAACCTCCCTCTGGGGGATAGAGGTCACCCCATCAAGGATGACCTCACTGTGCCTATCAGGAAAGTCCAGGTTGGCTGGTGCAAGGTTCTGTTCCTGAGAGAGGTTGAGACATGCTGTGGTCTTAGGTATGAAGTCTGGGTTTGCTGACTCGAGGCTTTGCAAGCGTGACTCCATTGGGTCTCTTGCTTCTTTTAACACTAGGAACCAGAGGCAGAATTGTTTTTCCAGCTGTTTGGACCTCTCCAAGTGGTCCTGTATTTCGAGTGTCAGTCCTGTTGGCCTTCTCCTGACACCAGAAAGTAAGAGAGCTGTTATGCAGGACCGTGTAATCCTCTGATGTTCTGCATTTGTGTCTCACCGTTCTACTGAAAGCCTTCTTTCTAAAACAGAAAAGATGGGACTGGCTGGGTGAAAATATGAATCTGTAGAATGTGTTTCATTCATTGCATCACAAGAGGCATTTCTGCTCAAGGGACTATCCTTTCTAAATTCAACATTCCCACCTACCCTGATTTCTTACCTTAAAATATGTTAACCCACAGAAAAGCTGTATTCTTTGATATTGTGCTTGATAAGAAATATATACGTTACAGATGATTTTTTCCCCCTTTTGATATCAAGTATTTTTAATACTACTGGAGCATAAAAACAATGTATTTGTTATAGACTACTTGAAAAATAAAATAAAATTTTGAGAAAAAAAATTAGAAGTAAATATGCATAAAACCAGCACCTGGAAATGACAGCCACTAACTAGTATTTCCTTCAATTCTTTTTCTTTTTAAAGATTTTATTTATTTATATGAGAGAGAGACAGAGAAAGAAAGAGCAAGAAGGGATGGAGCAAAGGAAGAGGGACAAGCAGACTACATGCTGAGCATAGAGCCCGACGCCAGGCCCGAGATCATGACCTGAGTAGAAACCAAGGGTCGGCTGCCCAATCAGCCCCCTAATTGAGGGGCTCAATCAGTCGCCGCCTAATCTTTTATTTAATGTAGCAATACACAAGCACATGCTTATGTTTTAACAAAACTAGAATAGTTCCACTACTTTCATATGCTAGTGTTTGTACTTAATATTATAATGTATACATTGTAACGATGTTTCATTTTTTAACACTTTTTTATTAATAGAAAATTTCTAGGTAACTGTATATTCACATGCAGTTTCACAGAATAGTATAGGGAGATCCCTGGTACACTTTGCCTGGTTTCCACTCATGGTAACATTTTGCAAAACTACAGCATAATATTGCATCTGCATTTTGACGTTGATACCGTCTACTGGTCCTACTCAGATTGCTCTGCTTTTGCTTGGACTCATTTGTGTGGACTCATTTGCTTGGACTCAGAACTCATTGCATTGACTTCTGTGGAGTTTTATCACCTGCCTAAGTCTGCATGTCCACCTCCACAGTCAAGATCCCGAACAGTTCCAGAACCACAAGTTGTCACTGTGGCTGCCTTTTTTTTTTTTTTTTAAGATTTTATTTATTTATTTGACAGAGATCACAAGTAGGCAGAAAGGCAGGCAGAGACAGAGAGAGGGGGAAGCAGGCTCCCCGCTGAGCAGAGAGCCCCATGCGGGGTTCGATCCCAGGACCCTGGGATCATGACCTGAGTGGAAGGCAGAGGCTTTAACCCACTGAGCCACCCAAGCGCCCTGTGGCTGCCCTTTTATGGCCACACCCACCTCCCACTTGCCTCCCTGGCAGTCTGTTCTCCATTTCTAAAATTTTGTCATTTCAAACTTTTATGTTAATGGAGTAATAAGACCTGTTAACCTTTTGGGGTTGGGATTGACTCTGGAGGTTTATCCAAGTTGTTGTCAGTATCAGTGGTCTGTCCTTTTTTCATTGCTGAATCGGGTATGTCATCACACACACACACACACACACACACACACACACACACACCAGTGTTCTTAATCACTCACCTGTTGAAGGGCATCTTGCCTGAATTCAGTTTTTGGCTATTATAGATAAAGTTGCTGTGAACATTTGCAAACGGGTTTTTAGTGGTCCCCCCCCCCTTTCTGAATAAAGATTTTCCCTTGTGTGGGGGGGTGTAAATTCACAAGAGTTTAATTTCTGGTCAAATGTTTAGTTTTATAAGAAACTGACAAACTGTTTTCCAGAGTGGCTGTACCATTTTCTATTCTCATCAGCAATTTGCGAGTATAATCCAGTTTTGTCATATCCTCACCAGCATATGGTGTTGTCACTATTTTCATTTTCTCTGTTCTGATAGGTGTGAAGTGATCTCACTGCCATTTAAATTTGCTTTTTCTGAATGCAGTAATGTTGCTACTTAATAACACCTGCATACACAGTAACAACATGGAGCATCTTCTTGGGTGCTTGCATCTGTACATCCTCTTCAGTCAGATGTCTGTTCAGGTTTTTTGCCCATTTCTTTTAAGATTTATTTATTTATTTTTAAAGATTTTATTTATTTATTTGACAGAGATCACAAGTAGGCAGAGAGTCAGGCGGGCGGTGGGTGGGGGAGCAGGTTCCCTGCGGAGCAGAGAGCCCGATGCGGGGCTCGATCCCAGGACCTTGGGATCATGACCTGAGCCGAGGGCAGAGGCTTTAACACACTAAGCTACCCAGTCTCCCCTAAGATTTATTTTTAAGTCATCTCCACACCCAACGTGGAGTTCAAACCCACAACCCCAAGATGGAAAGTCACACACTCCTCCAACTGAGCCAGCCAGGCACCCCTATTTTGCCTATTTTATAATTGCATTTTTTAAAATCTTGAGGTTTGAAAATTCTTTATATGTTCTAGGTAGTAGTCCTTTGTCACACACGTGATTAGCAAATCTTTTCTCCTAGGCTGTACGTTTTCTTTCTCATTCTCTCCATGTGGGCTTTCTTTGAGCAGAAGTTTTTAATTTTGACAAGGTTCAAAGGATCAAATTTTTCTTCTATATTTCATGCCCTTGATGTCAGGCATGATAACTCTAATAACACTAGCCCTAGCTAGCTCCCAGAGATTCTTTCTTGTTTTTTGTTGTTTTTTTTTTCCTTTAAAGTTTTATAGTTTAAGTTCATGGTCCATTTTAACTAAGTTTTTGCAAGAGGTATGATGTTTAGGTGAATATTCATTTTTTTCTTCTCTTGCCTATGGATGTCCACTTGTTCCAGCCCCATTTATCGAGAAGCCTGTCCTTCCTCTATTGGATGCTTTTGCACCTTTGTCAAAAATCAGGCGTGTTTGTGAGGTCTGTTTCTGCATTCTGTATTTTGTTCCATTGATTTTTTTTTATGTCTCTCTGCCCCTGCCACACTGTCTTGATTATTGAAGGTATGTAATGAACTCTAATATTGGGTAGAGTGATCCCTCCCTCTCTGTTCTTCTTTGTCAGGATTGGTTTTGCTAGGCGAGGGTCAGACTGCTTCCTATGGCTGGCTCTTCTTTTCTGGTTTTGCATGCCTGTCCGTGATACTTATTTTCAACCCTGGACTCATTTTTCAAGTATCTCTCCAAGAGAATATTTCGTGTTACTGTTAAACAAAATTGGAAGATTTGTTAAAAAAACAAAATTGTAAAGATCTAATTGCCTTTATTAAAGAATTCACGGATTGGGCAACATCCCATCTTGCAAGTAGAGGGGAACTCTGAGAAGGTGGACAAAATGGAAGGTTTTTATAGGAAAGAGAGTGTGGTAAGAAAGTTTTTAGCAAAAGTAAAGGATTGTCCACCCTCCAACTCCCCACTTCCCATCCTCCACCCCATGGCTTTCCCTTAGGGGAAAGAGCAAGAGGTCTTACCATAGAATGACTTCATCTTCTTTTGGGATGGAGAAGGCGTTGGGGCAGATTCATTGGATCTGAAAATTCCTGACTGAGCTATTAAGACTCCATTTTGGGGGGGAAGTTGAAACTGTGGTTAGATTAAGCATCAAGCCCCCATTTGTGGCCTCAGCCTAGGGGATGCCATTCTGATGGAGCTTATGGTTTTCTTTTTCACATTTACTAAGGGAACATTTTCCCTTTCCCAAGGGATTTTATCTTTTTCCCTCCTCTAAATTCCCTAAAAATTAAAATTGTGGATGTGAATGATTGTATTTATGCCCACCTAACCCTGCCAAACTCTTAACACCTTGCCATGGATTTGTTCTGCTTCTACATCATGTACTCATGTGGACATCTAATTTTTAAATTCTTTTCATTTTGTTCAGGTTTATCTACATGATGGTGAATGGGGTAAGGGATGAAATTACTCACTGGCCATCTACTGGTGTTCTGTTCAAGAGCAAGATGGCTTTGCATTGGCGTTTCCATGAACTGCAGCATAAATATAAGTTCAGAGGGTCTGCCAGTGTTTATTTAAACAGAAAGTTTTTTGAAGTTATCTTCTTTGGAAAATGTTTTCAAACAATGTGACAGCAAAATGATAGTGTAAATTGTAATGTCTGTCCCAGTTGGGTATATAAACATATGAAGAGTCTTTTTCTTAAAAATGTTTGGGTTGTTCATTTACAGTGAAAACTCTATAACTCACATTCAAAAATAAGGGCAGGGTAAAGTAATGATTTTTATCTTTCAAAGTCATATAGGTCCTTTGTTACTTTTCAGGGATTCTGTGGGAATAGCTTGTTTGGGACAGCTGTTTCTAGATTGTGGGCTATGAATACGACCATAGGCTTTGGAAAAGAGAAGGAATAAATTCAGAGTCAGTGATTTAGAATTATTCTTGTGTCATAATTAATGCAACGGATGTTTTAAGTGTATCTAATGGTATTTTAACCTATAAGTTAGGAGTGCCTAAATTGGGTTCTCAAAGTTCCTGGGACACTTATGCAGAATGATGAATCAAAGTATAAGAACATAGATGCTTTGTCCCCAAGCCCCACCACTGATTTTGATTAAGCACAGCTGGACCTACAGACTTGTGGAGAACTCCTTTTCCGAGCCCTGTCAGTGAGCCAGAATTGCTTAGAAACCAGTGTAGGCCAAAACCAATCCTTTTTCCTTCCCAAAGTTCAAACTTGACTATCCAGTCTTTCCACTCTATTATGAGAAAACTCATACCATAATTTCCTGGTTTGCCTGGGACAATTCTAGTATATATCCCTGGTTGTCTCAGTATAATTATTAAAATACTCTCTTGGACCCTCAAGTTTCCCTGTTTGGATGATAAATTATATAGTAACTGTAGTCTTAGCACACTCAGAGACAAATCCAAAAGGAAGGAATGAGTGACAGCACAAGGCTTTGCCTTAATGGTCGATGGAGAGCTACCCTAGGCGCTGTCCACTGGTCTCTCTTGGCCAAAGGGAGTTTGGAGTATCCAAGGGAGATGTTCCAGTGTTATCCTATCTAATTTCGTGAGAGAAGAGAAGTGTACAAAGAAGAACGTTGAGGTGTAAGGCCTTTTTCTATAGGATGCCATTCTAGCTTTCTAACCCATATTTAGAGGCGAGAAAGCTTTGGGACTAGGATGGGAACTAGGCTTTGTCTGCCTTCCTCCCACTTCATCAAGAGAAGAAAGAAGGCCAGAATGTCTCGGTTGTCTGGGCCTGCCCTTGTCCTGTAACAGCCGTAACCCTGCTGTGTCCCAAGAACCTGTCACAACTAGGGAGATAGGAAAGATTCCACAGCCTTGTGGACAAAGACAAGCAGAATAAAAGACCACCTGGTTTGGAGACCACTAACATGCCCTTTACTCTCTCCAACCATTATGGTCTCTTCTTTCTGGAGGGTAGAGGGAAGGTGGGAGCAACGGAGGGTTTTCCTACACACCTATCTCCTGCTCTTGATCAGTAGTCTGGGGGCCTGGTCATTCTTCTGCCTCTAGAGAATGTGTGCCATGATGATACAGTCCCATGGCAAAAGATTAGGGTAGCATTGCCACTTTAAGCTATAAAATTTTTAGCAGTAGTTTTTAATCACGTAAGTAATGATACCGGCAATTTATATATCTCCCAAAATTTCATTTTAGAAGGCAATTAAATTGAGATCTTAAAATATTTCATTAGCGTGTATTTGTTACTGTGCATTCCAGCATAAATAAGGACTCTGTGGAACGTTTGACATTTTAGTCATAAATTCACGCATTTCTCATTTAACTCAAGAAGACCTATTAGAAGGTAGTTCTGAGCATACCTTTTGAATAAAAATGCCCCCAATTCATTCTACTTTATAGGAAAAATAGAAAATAATTTTTGATCCCTTGACTATTAAGTTTCCTGTGACGTTTTTCCTTCTCTTATGGATAGTCGGTGGGGTTTGAGAACTGCTGACCAAAAATAGAGACATTACTCAGCTGTGGCCTTGAGTCACCTATACAGGTAGGTAATGTGCAGCCATCTGCAGGACGCTCTCTCTGTCTCGTCCTGTGGTTTGGAATTGTCCTCTTTTCTTTTCTTTTTCTTTTTGTGTATGTATGTATGTACGTATTTTAGAGCAAGAGTGAGAGACAGTGAGCAGGAGGAGGGGCAGAGAGAGAGAGGGAGAGAATCTCAAGCTGATTTTGCACTCAGCCGGATGTGGGACTTGATCCCACGACCCTGACATCATGACCTGAGCTGAAATCAAGAGTCAGACGCTTCACTGACTGAGCCACCCAGGCACCCCTGTTTTCTTTTCCTTTTAATGAGTTATCTGATTCATCCGGGGGAGCCTTTGGTGACGCTGTGGGAGTACGCATAAAGAAATAATAAGATTTATCAATGAATCTCCGGGGAAACCTAAACTGCAGTTCTTACCACCACGGGTGCCTGTGCAGGGATGGTCCTGCGCTGAAGTCATCCCTGTAAGTTAGATTGTAAGACCTGGCTCGTTCTGTGTACTTTATGTGTCAAACTCCATGCAAGTGTAGAATATTAGAGACAGTTGAGAAGACCACATTCATGTTTTTGAGCTAAAGGATGTTGGCAGGTGAATGGAAACCCTTCAGTGCTAAAATGCCACCATCTAGGGAGAAACCATTTTGTTTGTCCACAGATCTGCTAAGCTGATGAGAAAGTAAACAACATGATTGAGGAGGAAATCCTGAGCAAGTGAAACACAGACATAAGGCCATTATTCATTGTGAAAGATTGGAGGGCTCGTAATTATTCATTTGGGTGTCGATGAGGATAGAAAATAACTATCTTAGAAGTAAAAGGGACAAGTTGAAGAGATGTTCTCAAAATTCACAGGGTAAGTATGTGTGGAATTTTGCAGCTTTTCAGAAGCCTTTTGAGTTTCTGGGTGGGAAAGAGAATCTACACCAATTGACAGTTTTCTTGCTCAGTGTTAGCACAAGAGGCTAATGAAAATCTGGAAAGCAAAGCAGCGCTGATGAGCGAAAGAAGGAAGAAAACTGAGATGGTCCTGAGCTTCCTCCATCAGCAAGGCAAGCTGTGGGTCAGCGACAGTGTTTCCAAATATGCCTGTTGCTTCCCAGAGTCTTTATGAAGGCCGAGATCATAGAGTGGACACGAGGACATGTGGATCATTCCCTCCCTTTATAGGACCAAGGGACTTCTGTGTGTTTCCCTTAACCCCACTGTGTGTTTCCCTTAACTGTGTTGTTACTTGATCTTGTGTAACACTTACTTTTATTTTATTTTATTATTGTTTAAAAAGATTTTATTTATTTATTTGACAGACAGACATCACAAGTAGGCAGAGAGCCTGATGCGGGGCTCGATTCCAGGACCCTGAGATCATGACCTGAGCTGAAGGCAGAGGTTTTAACCCACTGAGCCACCAGGTGCCCTTACTTTTATTTTTTTAAAGATTTAATTTATTTATCAGAGAGAGAGAGCACAAGCAGGGGGAGTGGCAGGCAGAGAGAGAGGCAGGCTCCTCTCCAAGCTCGGAGTCCAGTGTGGGACTCAATCCCAGGACCCTGGGATCATGGCCTGAGCCAAAGGCAGGTGCCCAACCCACGGAGCCACCCAGGTGTCTCAACACTCACTTTTATTTGGCTAGCAAAGAAGACTTTGATTTAATTTCTTGGTCCACACAGTGGCTACTTAAAACACAAAAATACTCTCACTTTGCAGTATGAGTAGCTAATGTTTTTAATAGGAAGGAAGCACACACAGCCTATCAACGATTAGATTAGTTTTGAGTGTTGGTTCTCATATATGACATGTTCTCTGATGTTTTGTTCTGTAGTTCATGTCTTTGCAGATTTGAATTAGGGCAGAGTTGGGTCGTTTGGCATTTGAAGGGTTGTACCTTTTGACGTGGATACAAAGAGTGAGAGATATAAAAGAATAAGGGCAAAAGGAGAAGTGACCCCCATACTTTGACACTAACTGCAGAGAGCTGACAGGTGTAGAAAGGGATGAGGCATAGGAATAAAATTAAAAAAAAAAAAAGGAAGTGGTAACACTGGTGATTCTCTCTACTAAGTGATAAATTTGGGTCTCATTTTGACTTTTTTTTTTTTTAATACGCTTAATACCCAGCATGGGGCTTGAACTCATGACGCTGAAATCGAGTCACATGCTCTACTGACTGAGCAAGCCAGGTGCCCCCCCCAAATTTTGAATTTTTTGTTAAGATTATTTATTTGAGAGAGAGAGAGCCAGCAGGGGGACAGGTAGAGGGAGAGGGAGAGAGAGAATCTGAAGCAGGCTCCCCGCTGAGCATAGAGCCCCACTCAGGGATCATGACCTGAGCCGAAATCAAGAGTCGTCTGCTTAACTGACTCAGCCAACCAAGTACCCCAACCCCATTTTGCATTTTAAACTGCCTTCCTGTTTCCTTATCCTGACATGGTTTCTTCTCCATTATCTTAAGCAACGTTCTGGATCTCACGTTTTTCTTTCACTGTTCCTGTAACAGACAGAAACATCCCCTTTTGTTGAGGATGCCCCAAACCTTGCTGGTCTGTCAGCAGACTGGATCAGGTCTTCATTGATACAGCTGGGCCACTGCCCCCAACCCAGTCGTCCCCACAGGGTGCCTCAGTGACTGCAGAAACTTCTTAGTCTTCCTACGTCTGCCTTGCTGTTGGCCCTGGCCCCACTTTCTGGCTCTCCTTTTCAAAGCTTGTTGGATCTTGCTGGCAAATAGTAAATATCCAAAGCTTTTAAAAAGGAAGGCAAAACAAAAATAGTACAATTTTAAAAAGTCGTTCAAGTTCTCTCTCCTCACCCTGTTTATCTGAGGCTCAACTCCAAACATGCTGTTCATGCTTCAATAATAATAGTAAAAAATGAGCGCATTCTCCTAATTAATCTTGGCGTAAAATGCATTGTTTATCCCCTTGTTGTCATTTTCTCCCTCCCAACCATGATACCTTACAGTTCTAAAGGACCCGCCACAGCTCATAATAAAATGCTAAGTGCTTGGGAGACCCTGAATTAACACTTGTTTTTATTAAATTAAATACATCTGGTAGAACCCCTTTGAGGAGCTCATTAGTAATGAAGTCTAGTAGGTTCCCGTGTGACGAGCACACTGGGATATGTCACTATTATCAGACGCAATATTGTCCCTCCAGAAAAATGCTGTTGGTTTGGTGTGATTCATTGACAAATTCAAAAGATGGTGTGACCATCTGTTTTCTATAGCTCCTGAGGAAAGTAGAAAAGGATTGGCCCTGAGCTGAGAATGAGGAGAAGGGCATAGATAAAAGGCCTGTTCCCCAATGAGATTGTGTAACAATCGACTAGATTATCCAGAAACTCTGCCATCTTGTTCCCAAGAGCCTTCATAAAAAGGAGCGCTGTCTTTGATGGAGGTGGTGGACATCCTTCCCTAGATGACCTGTCTGGGCTGGTTCTCATTCTGTGTTTCTAATTCAGGAGTGTTTTTTTTTCCCCCCTTAGCTTCCAGAGTTTGTATGTATGTATATATGTATACACACACAGACACACACATTTCTTTATTTTTGTATTTATTTAATTACAAATTACAAATTAAATATGAAAGAAATATGTTCATTAAAAAATCTTAGATTTCAGAAATTTCTAGAGTAAAAACAAGCCTCTGCTCCTATTTCTTTCCCTAGAGCTAACCACGTGTAATTGTTTATAATATGCCTTTCCATGCTTCTTACTTTAAAAATAGACATATATACATGTACATGGTTGTGGCTTTTATAAAAATGTGACTGTAGTTTCCATCCATTTCCTTTAGGGTCCATTTTCCTCTCATTATTGTGAGTGTGTAAGTCTTGTCCCTTCTAACGGTTATGTAGAATTTCTTTGTATAGGTCTGTCATCATTGTGTAACTCCTCCCTGTTTCCAAAATTCACTATTAAATATAATACTATATATGTCGTCATGCTATACTAAAAGTATGCCAGAATATGTGTTTTTCAGACCCCAGTGGGTCTTTTTATTATACTTTCCTTCAGTTTTTGGTTTAAGTACTAGTTGGCTCATGGTGGGTTTGATTTTTGTTTGTTTTGTTTTTAATATGCTGTTGAATTCACGGTGCTACAATGTTATATGCCTTCTCTTGTCCCTCTGCATAGTTTTACACACTCCACGATACCTGACTTTTAAAAATGGAAGTATAATTGGTACATAATAGCCTATGATCCCTTTCAGGTGTACAAGATGTAACTTTTATATGTGTGCTCTAATGTGCTATTACTAAACTTTCAAGTAGTATTTTTCTGGCAGTTTAGCCCATTTTTAAATTGCCATTTGTGCTTTGGCAGAAATTACTTTGAAACTGATGAATTCAGTTTTCTGAACTGGTTTATTCTTACCAAGCATCTTCCATTATCCTTGAAGTTTGGAGGCCATGGGGGTTCCATTTTTCAGGCCAGTATGTTGCTGTTTTAAATTATACTGCAAACCCCAAACATATGGAGTTTTTCATCTATCCTTCGATTGCACATGTCCCTGAATATCCTAACAGTATTTTTATTTGGCCTCATGAATCTCACTTGCCCACACAATGGGGTTGAGACGGACAGTATATT
The DNA here is from genome assembly GCA_004024625.1 of Mellivora capensis. Taxonomy (NCBI): domain Eukaryota; kingdom Metazoa; phylum Chordata; class Mammalia; order Carnivora; family Mustelidae; genus Mellivora; species Mellivora capensis. Next base: position 45,645 of record PISX010000946.1, read on the forward strand.
TGAAGTTTTGTTAGGGAGATCAGAGAGCATCGGTCAGAATGTTTCGGCCCCTCTAATTTCTGATGCTTTTTTCTTATGAGATAGAGCAGAGCCCAGATTGCTTGAATACTTGGTTAGTGCAGCCTTAGAATATCAATGGAGCTCTCTCCCTCCTCCTTAGTAGGCACCGGGAGCAAAAGCAAATTGGGAATGCACTTTGCAGTGTCTGCAGGAAGTTTGAAGTTTATTTATTAACACTAAATGCATCTGTCAGGCTGCAGTGATGAGATTAATCCTCATTTTTAATATTTGATTTGCAACTGATTAATCGCTCGAAGCTTTTGTGGTAGTACAAATTTAGACTACTGATCTGACTGGGAAGCGTACCAGATTCTGAATTATACAGCAGGGTGTGTGGTGGGCAGCCTTCAGACTGGAGGACACCTGGCGAGGGGCCGGAGTGGGAATACGGAACAGGTGAAAAGCGCATTGGAATGTTCTTTTTTGTTTTCTGGGTTTTGTGGGGGGGTCGTCACTTTAGGGGAAAGGTCGTGTAGAAGCTTGTTTGGAAAAAGCTGCTTTAGAACCTGGGGAGGCTGAATTGTGCCTGTGAAAGAGAGAAAGAAGGGATTAGTCTGGGGATGCTTAGTCTCTTACCCTTTGCCCCTTGTCCTGAAACTGGAGTTCCCGCATGTAGGGTTTTGTTGGCACCTTGTGGGCCTGGGAGTGTCTGTGATCCTAGGGAAGATACACTTGTTCTTGAAAATACATCGGAAGGCTTGCAGTCTTCAGTGTTTGCAAGAATGTTAAGGGAAGGGGTGCCTGGGTGGCTCAGTGGGTTAAAGCCTCTGCCTTCGGCTCAGGTCATGATCTCAGGGTCATGGGATCGAGTCCCGCATCGGGCTCTCTGCTCAGCGGGGAGCGTGCTTCCTCCTCTCTCTCTGCCTGCTTCTCTATGATCTCCATCTGTCAAATAAATAAATAAAATCTTAAAAAAAAAAAAAAAGAATGTTAAGGTAAGGCCTCATGCTGATCACGCTGTGATTGGCTTTTCCGCCCTGGTGCATTATCTCTTTGGACTTGTCAGACTGTGGAAACTCCACAGGCCACCAAGTGGGGAAATCTAAGCTCCTTAACATCTTTTTTCTTTACACACACACACACACACACGTGCACACATCTGGAAGAGTTTTCTTTTTTTGAACAGTTTTAGGTATATAGCAAAATTAAGATAGAGATACAGAGTTCCTGTGTCCTCCCCCGCCCCCCTTCTCAGCACCCCCCCGCCCCCAGAGTGGGTCACTTGTTACAACTGATGAACCTACATTGACGCTGTCATTATGACCCAGAGGCCACAGTTTACGTGAGGGCTCACTCTTGGCGTTATAGACACGTTCTTTGGGTCTGGACACATGTGTGATGTCGTGCATGCAGTGGTAGTTAGCATGTAGTAGTTAGTAGGAGCACACAATCCTGTGTGCCCTGGCCCTTCAGTCTTCCTTTCTTCACTGACCCCTGGCAACCGCCAATCCTTCTACTGTCTCCGTCGTTTTGCCTTTTCCAGAATGTCATATAGTTGGAATCATACAGGATGTTTCTTTTCAGATTGATTTCTTTTACTTAGTCCTGCGCATTTAAGGTTCCTCAGTGGTCTTTCATGGCTTGCTAGCTCATTCCTTTCTACGCTGAATAATATTCCATTGTCTGGATGTGCCACACGTTCTTTATGCATTTGCCTGCTGAGGGACATTGTGGTTGCTTCTTCGATGTGCTGGTTATGAATAAAGCTGCCATAAATGTCTGTGTGCAGAGTTTTGGGTGGGCGTGATTTTTCAGCTCCTTTAGGTAAAGACCAAGGAGTCTGATTGCTGCAAACTATAGTAACAGTGTGTTTAATTTTGCAAGAGACCTTCAAGCTATCTTCCAAGGTGGCTATGTTGCTTTTCCTTCCTGTCAGCAATGAGTAAGAGTTCCTGTGGCTCCACATCCTTGCCAGCAGTTGATATTGTCAGCGTTCTAGATTGTGACCATTCTAACAGGTGTATAGTGGCGTCTCCTTGTTTTAATTTGCCTTTCCATGACAGCAGATGCCCTGGAGCACCTTTTCATATGCTTATTTGCCATCTGTATATCTGTTTTGCTATTGTGTTGTTAAGGTCCTGGGCCCATTTTTAATTGGGTTGTTTTCTTGTTGTTGAGTTTTTAAGAGTTCTTTCTTTGAGACCTCTTTTGATGTGGTCGATGCTTGAGTCTTTAGCATCCAGTTTTGCCCCACCCTTGAGCTCTAAGTCTATCTTTTACAACATTTTTTAAAGATTTTATTTTTTTAAGTAATGTCTGTACCCCACATGGGGCTCGAACTCATGACCCTGAGACCAAAAGTTGCACACTCTCTGACTGAGCCAGCCAGATGCCCCTCTAAGTTGGTCCTTATTAAGTTACAGTGTGTGCTCAAATATGACCCCACATGTAAGGCGTTTCCCCATTTTGCTAATGAGGAGAATGGGGGGTGGAGCTTTTTTGTTGCCAGCTTGAATATAACAGCTTTTAGGAATATATAGGAAACAGGGAATGCCTATTGACAATATTTCCTTAGCCTAATTTTCTATTATATAAAATAGAATTATTACATTTTTCTGCACCCCATTTTGTAACGGTGTACACCTGCGGCTTGCTAGCAGTGAGAGGAGTCGAGCTTGCCTCTTGCATGTGTGATGGCCATTGTTGCAGAGGCTGCCTGAGCTAGAAGAACCCTAAGAGGCCTTGTCCAAGATGCTTATAGTACACAGAAGGATAATGAGGCTTAGCATAGGCACAGAGCCACTGCAGCAGAGCAGAGGTTGACTTCATGAGTGTTTTTCTCAGAATGGGGCAAGCGCATTTCTGGAGGTTGCAAGTATCCGGGCTTCCCCGAAACCAGGGGCTAGATGTGGTACTCTCAAATGAATCATCAGTGTAACCCAAATATTTGGTGGTAAAACATAAGCAGTCAAACAGTAAATACTCTTAAATATTTTAAGATTACTGTAGTGCAGAGTGCAAAATTCATTCGAAATTTCGAGATAAAATATGAGGCATCAGGAAATTTGAGGCAATTATTTTAGACTTTACTTCCAGATCACTTCAGAGAATTCATTCATTGTCTGGCCATAGAAGGGGTAAAAACATGAGGAGAAATATTTCAGAATTTCTGCAGTATACCTTAAGAATAGTATAAAGAGGGCACCTGGCTGATTCAGCTGGTTAAGTGTCTGCCTTCGGCTCAGGTTGTGATCAGGGATCCGGGGATCGAGTGTTGCCTTGGGCTCCCTGCTGTGCGGGGAGCCTGCTTCTCCCTCTGCTTCTCTCTCTCTCTCTCTCTAGCTCTCATGAATAAATGAATAAAATCTTTTAAAAAATAGTATAAAGATGTTCTTCCACTTGTAAAACTTCAATTAAGGAACTTTGTGGGTTTTTTTTTTAATTTAAATTTTAGTTAACACACAGTACAATATTGATTTCTGGAGTGGAATTCAGTGTTTCGTCACTTACATACAACACCCACTGCTCATCACAACAAGTGCCCTCTTTAGTACCCTTCACGCCCCCGCCCATCCCCACCCACCTTCTTCCATCAACCCTCAGTTTGTTCTCTATCCTTAAGTCTCTAATGGCTTGTTTCCCTCTCTCCTTTTTTTTTTTTTTCTTTTCCCCCTTCCCATATGCTCATCTGTTTTGTTTCTTAAATTTCACATATGAGTGAAATCATGGTATTTGTCTTTCTCAGACTGACTTATTTAGCTTAGCATAATACTCTCTAGTTCCATCTATGTTGTTACAAATAGCAAGATTTCATTTTTTGGATGGCTGACTGATATTCCGTTGTGTATACATGCCACATCTTTTTTTAAAATTTTTTTAATTTTTATTTTTTTTAATTTATTTATTTGTCAGAGAGAGAGCGAGCACAGGCAGACAGAGTGGCAGGCAGAGGCAGAGGGAGAAGCAGGCTCCCCGTTGAGCAAGGAGCCCGATGTGGGACTCGATCCCAGGACGCTGGGATCATGACCTGAGCCGAAGGCAGCCACTTAACCAACTGAGCCACCCAGGCGTCCCTACATGCCACATCTTTATCGGTTCATCAGTCAGTGGACATTTGGGCTCAACCTGTAGTTTGGCTATTGTTGATAATGCGTTAGAGGTGCGTGCATGCACCCCTTCCTATCTGCATTTTTATATCCTTTGGATTAAACACCTAGCAGGGCAATTGCTAGATCATAGAATAGTTCTATTTTTAACTTTTTGAGGCACCTCCAAACTGTTCTCCCAAGTGGCTGCGCCAGCTTGCACTCCCACCAACAGGGCAGTAGGCTTCCCCTTTCTCCACATCCTTGCCAACGCCTGTTGTTTTCTGTGTTGTTAGCTTTCACTGTTCTGACAAGTGTGAGGCGATATCTCATCGTGGTTTTGATTTGTATTTCCCTGATGGATGAAAGACCTAAATGTGAGACAGGAAACCATCAAAATCCTAGAGGAGAACAAAGGCAGAAACCTCTTTGACTTCAGCTGTAGCAACTTCTTACTAGACACGTCTCTAAAGGCAAGAGAAACAATATAAAAAATGAACTATTGGGACTTTGTCAAGATAAAATGCTTCTGCACAGCAAAGAAAGCAGTCAACAAGACTCTTACAGAATGGGAGAAGTTATCTGCAAATGACTATCTGATAAAGTATTAGTCTCCAAAATCTATAAAGAGCTTACCAACCTCAACAGCCAAAACCAAATAATCCAGTTAAGAAATGGGCAGGAGACATGAATAGACACTTTTCCAAAGAAAACATCCAGATGGCTGACAGACACACGAAAAGGTAGACGCTCAATTAAGGAACTTTGATCCAGTGTAAACAAAGAAGCCTGCAAGCCTAAGTAAAAGTGAAATTCCTCCTGCGACCAGAAGATGGCGGTAGGAGTCATTTAGGTGACGCCCTGTTGGGCTGGGGAACAAGTGTTCTTTAGCACTGCCCTTCTCAGAACCTATCTAACACATCAAATGAGAAGCTGCAAGAGAAGAAAGCAATTTTTCATTCTTGATCGTGGCCTAGTGGCATCTCACTTAAGATCAATAGATTTCCTTCTTCTGTAATTCCACATTCACCCAGAAAGGTGGAATAATTTCTTTAACACTTTAATGTTGAGTAGCTCTACCTATCCTAGAGTCTACTGGTAGTACATATTTAAAGGAATGGATTTGAACTTACAGCTGTAGATCTGTTTCCTGTGCAACCAGTTTTCACTACATTTATTTAGTGTTATCAGATCATTTAATTAATTGATAATATGCAATTTCTGGGTAGAGGGCTATGTCATGGTCTCCTAATCCAGGAAATTTTCCCCTTCTTCTCTGTCCCCGACAGTACCCTTCTATTCAACATTCTTGCAGGGATTTTTTTTTCCCCTTTTCCTTCTTGAAAAATAGTTATTCTCATTTTTGCTTTAACAACTCCAGACACTTTCCAATGTAACCATTTTCATTTCATTTTTATGAACAGGCATACAAAGTAGAAGTGACCTGAGCTGATGTAACCTGCAGATTATTCACAAATCGGTAAAAGCAAAGGAAAATGTCTTCTTTGAAGCTATTGGTTTGCGCCATCAAAAATTTTCTCACTTTGTGCTTAACTAGTATATACAGATAATTGCAATGATGGTTTGATTCTCTAAAGTACTTACTTGTCATGGAATGAATTCTGTCCTGTAGGGAATTAGATCTGGGATTTTCAGACTAAGGCCTACACATCAAGGTTGTAGAAAATTCCCACTTTTTTCTCTTGTATTTTATTATACAAATAACATGAATGCAGTTTGTGAATCAGAAAGCATGAAAACATTTCCTGTTGTGACTTCAAGCCATAGATTTCTAGTAAGTACATGTTATGGTGATCCTGGTTTGGGGGACTTTTTTATCCTCATGCCTGTAGCAAACATTTTGCATAATGGGGAGATGCATTTCTCATTTGGGATTAAATTTTTACCCTCAGACGTGAAGTGGAAATCAGCCTTTTTCTAGCAATGATTCTGCACTGGTTTTGTGTCCACATTGAATAGATTATATTTGTGTTAAGGAATCTATCCTTGGCCATAGTGTTTCATAGTTATAAAAAGACTGGAGTTGTACACACTTTTCCTTTGGAGATTTGACCCATTGTGTGCAGTGTGGGGTGGAAGCCTGTCAAGGAACAAAGTGATGGGTGTCAGGTGATTTCACAGAATGGATTATTAGCTCTGGGGAGGTCTTACATATAATCTGGCCTTGTCCATTCAATTTATAGATAAGCGATTTGAGGCACAGAAACGGCAGGCAATTTCCTAAGATGACGTGACTAATTGGTATCAGATGTCTCCCCTAATAGATTTTCCAGGACTGTTATGCTGGGCCCCCACAAATTCAGATTTTTCTGAATCAGTGATAGAGCCTGGCATCTGCATTTCTAATCTTACTTTTAAATGTATCCCCTAGGCATTTCTAATACATATCTGGATTTTGGAATTCCTCCACTCTATTTCTCTTAATTTTTATAGAGGTAGTTCTCAACCAGGGACGATTTTGGTCTAGAGGGGACATTTGGCAAATTCACTCGCATGAGTTTGTTTCTTATTGGAGACACTTAATTGTTACAAATGGGAATTGCTGGGGTGCCTGGGTGCCTCCATCTGTTAAGCATCTGATTCTTGGTTTTGGCTCAGGTTGTGATCTCAGGGTCCTGGGAGGGAGCCCTGCATCAGGCTGCTGGCTCAGCACAGTCTGCTTGAGATTCTCTCTCTCTGCCTCTGCCCCCGCTCCCCATAGCGCACCCCCCCTTCTTGCTCTCAAATAAATAGATCTTTAAAAAAAAAAGAAAAGAAAAGAAAAGAAAAAAAGAATTTCTCCTGATATTTAGTTGGGAGAGCCCAGAGATGTTGTTAAACATATGTAATGCACAGCACTGAAGAGCAAGGAATCACCTGGCTCCAAATGCCAGGAGTGCAGGGATGGAGAAGCACATGACTGACAGCTCTAGAGTTTTTCCGACTCCGGCTCCAATTTCATTTCTCTCCAGCTCTGTGACCCCAGGCAGGTTATGTCATCTCTTAAAGCTTAATCTTTCCATCTGTAAAATGGGGACATTAACAGGCTATGTCACAGGGTTGTGAGGAGTAATGGAAAGTACCAAGAGGAATGTGCATGGCTGATGGTTAATTCCCAATAAACATTAGGTGTTATAATTAACTGTCATTACAGTTCCTGGCTTTCACTTTTGCTACATCATAAGACATGGCTAGAAGGAGTGAGTGATAGTCTCCAAAGGTAGAAAGTTACAAAAAGCCCTTAGTCAATATTCTAGGGGCTGATACAGGCGTGTTGATTTTTTCTAATATGAAAAATGTCCCTGTGGGTGTGGCTGGGGTTTTTGTATCTATCTGGTAGGAGAGATGAGTAGCAAATAGGCACAGCTTCAGGCAATGGCTGTATTTGTGCACATTAACTATGGAGAGAGCCGAGGTTTCTGGGGGCAAGGAAAAAATCAGACAGGCTCCAGTGGTGCTCCCAGTGATCCTGAGGAAAGCAGTGCTCACCAGCTACTTGGTGCCAATTCCTGCTTGCTTTTCCTTTAACCCTGGGGCAGGTGAAGAAGAGGTAAGGGGGCAGATGAGATGGGATGTGTTTGGGTCTTACATCTGCTATCATCTTTGCAAAAAGTCCTAGCTAGGTTGCACACTCATTGGGGGGGGGCTTTGCTGTGCTTTTTCTGTAGCCCCTCGTGACTACACCTGTGCCATCCTTGTTGCTGGCACTCCATAATCATTTGTGGTGGGTTGCAATTTGGAGCAACCTCAGAATTTTCATATAATCTGGATCTGAGCCAGGAATTCAGTCTGTTTTGGGGGCGCCTGGCTGGCTTAGTGAGTAAAACATCCAACTCTTGATCGGGGGCCATGAGTTTGAGTCCCATGTTGGTTGTAAAGTTTACTTAAAAGAAAAAAAAAAAGATTCAGTCTCTGCTTGAGTCACAGTTTATAAAATCATAATAATGATAATAATAATGGCCGATATATGATGCATGCCGATATATGTGGATATATGTATATACCTATACACGTGTATGTGTGATGTATTGATAAATGTTTCACACCTGACTCTGGGGCGCCTGGGTGGCTCAGTGGGTTAAAGCCTCTGCCTTCGGCTCAGGTCGATGATCTCAGGGTCTTGGGATAGAGCCTTGTATCTTGTATCTTGGGATAGAGCCTTGTATCTGCTCAGCAGGGAGCCTGCTTCCCCCTCTCTCTCTGCCTGCCTCTCTGCCTGCTTGTGATCTCTCTCTGTCAAATAAATAAATAAAATCTTAAAAAACAAAACAAAACAAAAAAAACACCTGACTCTGGTTTGGCGAGCAATGGCTCATATCAGTGAATATGGAATTGGGAAAGATTTGGCTCTCGTGAGGCCGTGTGAGCCAGCACTGGCACACTGTTTAAGAGCACTTGCGTGTGCCAAGTACTGTGCTAAGTGTTTTAAATGCTCATCTGAACTTCACATCAGCCTTATTAGGGGAGGTGTACTGTTAACATCCCCACTTTGCACGTGAGAAAACTGAGGCACAGAGAAGTTAAGCAACCAGCCCCAGGTCACACAGCCGGGTGAGTGGCAGAGTTGGGATGGGGAATCCAGGCAGCCTGGGTTCAGAGTTCATGTTCCGCCCTTCAACACTTTATCATGATTACTTCAAAAGTTCTGTTATTAATTTAAGTTTTCCCTGAGAGTCCAAAATTCCTCCTGAGAGGACACTCCTTCCTCCTGGCTCTCTCTCTTCTCCCACACACACAGTCTTTCCTTCCCCGGCCGGCGCCAAGCACACATCAGACTCCTCACGCAAGAATGTCTCCCATGGCCCCGGAAAGTATAATTAAGTTTTATCTTCTGGCTGCTCTTCTCACAGGAATCGGCCACTGTGGGATTCTGATGAATCAAACTCTTCCCCGTGTTACGTGTGTTCTTTCTAGTCAAACTTCACCCAAAGCTGCCCCTCCTCTCAGCCCACCCAGCACACCCTGGTCTCGCTTGTCCATTTTTGAATTGTTACTCAGAGCCGCGCCCCATGCTCCCTTCTTCCTGGAAGCCCTCCCAGTGTCACCAAATAATTGAGATACAGGCCTTTTGAACGTGAAAATGTCACGATTTGACGTTTCTCCTCTGTTCTCCTTGTAGGGAGAAGGAAGCCATTTTCACTCACTGAACACACCGGACGCAACTACTTTTATTGTATGAGAACATTGTTTTCTTCTGCTTGTCTCTCTCAATGGGATAACTGTAGGTGTTTTTAGAAGGCTTCACTCTTGTCTCTGTTGGGAGGGATCTTGTCTCGCAGAAACAGCTAGTGAAGCCCCTGGTGCACATCTCCTCCTGATGGTGGCCCTTATTTGTAGTTCTGTGGCGAACCGGGCAGTTTTTGAGTTTCTGGGGGGGACCCAAGCTGTGTGGTGTTTGATCTGGAATGTACCCTCATACTGAAGAAATGGGAGTCAGGATCTCTCAGTGCACTGAAGGGACCGTCAGTGCTGCATTGTTACGTCTTTTTCTGTGGTCTCTGCCATCGAGATATTCAAACACTTCTCAACATTGTTCCCTGAAATTTATAGCTGTTTAAAAGAAAGCTCTCGTCGACTCCGTCAGGGAACTGCTCATGGAAACGTAATTTAGACATGTTTCATTCCTCTCTTCCCTTCTGGGTTTCTCAGAGCTTTCATTAGAGTAATATGTGATTGAGTGCCTACAAGGTTTTATCCAGCATTTTCCAGACTCGCCAGCCATAGAATTCCTTTTTTTTTAAAGGTCACATAAAGCATTTTATGTGACCCGTGTTGAGCAGAGCAGCCTCTGGGAATTCTATATTAGAGATACACATTGTTGGACATTTGGGGATGACCCTAAGATCCCACCTGGAGCCAGTCCTTGTTCTCTTAAGAAATTACATTTCCAACTCACCATTCATAGTCATGTGAGTGTCTCTGATTATCTTTCAGTGCTAAACATTGTTCCAGTTACTCAATGCTAAAACATCGCACGGGTTACCCGTGTACTAGTCTGTTGTAAACACACACAGAAAGGGAAAGTTTTAAAGAGGTGGGAAGTTAAAATATGTGGACGGCGACAGGGAGTCGGTGACAAACCCTTGCTGTGTACTCATCAACACGAGTCGCAGTCACTATAGTCAGTATAGGAAGGTTTCTGCCCCCACAGATAGACTTCTGGCTAGAATTTGTGTGATATTACTTTTTGAATGACTATATGAATGGTGACTGGATTTTTTATTATTTTTTAAAATTTTTTATTTTTTTAATTTTTAATTTTTTTTTTTTTTTTTTTTGCCTAATTGTTTAGGGAAATTGTTGCCTTTAGGCAAAAATATAAACCAAATCATTTCACAGCATGAGCCCTGTAGGACTGTGGGCCCACCTCCATGCCATACACATCACATTTGGAGTTAATGCCAGAAGTGAGGATTTGTAAGAGAACATCCTGTGTCAATCACGGTGATTCATAAACACAGGTCTGTTGATGAACAGCTTTAAAACATCCAGCTTTCTGGGTTCCACTGCTGAAAAGTCTGATTCAGGAGCCATGAAGTGAAATCCAGAAATAGGGGATTTCTAAGAGCGATCTAGGTACAATATTTTTATTCATAGAGTTGCCGTGCATGCTGAATTAGCAGATTCTGAGCCACTGTTCCAAGGGGGAAATACGGGTGAGGTTCCTGTGAGCTTCTGGTCACAATATCTTCATCATTCACTCAATACATAATCTTGTTTTATGTGTGGTTCTGTTTCAGACACTTTATTTAATATATATTCCTTACAAATCACATATATTGTATTTCTTTAAAATAAAACAGTAGATGAGAAAGATTTAACATTTTCCTGACCCTGGTAATGTGACTGTAAATGTCTTTGGCTTTTAGTCCCCCAAGAACAGTGACTACTGTGTGCCATTTTTTATTGGTAGTCATCTCAGAAATCCACAAATTCAGCCACTTTTCTTTCTTTCTTTTTTTTCCCCCCATAGCTTCATCATGCATCCCACGTGTGACCGTTAGCACTTTATGGATTGGTCATGTGTACAGATGGATGAATTTTCCCTTTGTTTCTCTGGGTGGACCCTCCTCTTGGTTAATTTACACTGACATCTTGGCCAGCGGTACTTTTCCGCATGCCTGAATGAAGCTTACCTTTTGTGTGTTTTCTGTATAAGGGAAACACAGCCTTCTCACACTTAGAAGCACTAGATAGGGGACGCCTGGGTGGCTCAGTTGGTTAAGCAGCTGCCTTCGGCTCAGGTCATGATCCCAGCATCCTGGGATCAAGTCCCGCATCAGGCTCCTTGCTCGGCAGGGAGCCTGCTTCTCCCTCTGCCTCTGCCTGCCACTCTGTCTGCCTGTGCTCGCTCTCTCTCCTTCTCTCTCTGACAAATAAAAAAATTAAAAAAAAAAAAAAAAAGCACTAGGTAGCACTTTAGCACTCGATGGTCATTTAAAATAGAGAAATCCCCCCAAAACACAAAGATGTGAAAACATGGCACTAGTAGACCCATCAAAAGTATCACATCACCTTATTTGATCCCTGCTGGTGACATCAAGTTGGATGACCAAAATATCTCACCAAACTATGTGTGTGTGCAAATGACGGCAGAAGTGTGGCAAGTGTTGACTTTGGGGTCACAAATACATTGTTCTGGAGAGGTGAGTTCACAAATGCACACTCCACGAGTAATGAGGACCAGCTGTGTTTCTACACGTGAAGCTAGACTAGGGAACCACTGTGCTCTGGTAAAATTTAAATCCCTCTTCTGCTTAAGAGTGCTGTGACCTTGGACGAGTTACTTAATATCTCTTAACCTCAGTTCTCTGTCTATAAAGTGTGGCACCGTTAGACGTGACCTAATAGGACTGTAATGGGCATTAAATGCGATAATGGTCTTAGAATAATAGTTAATGTAGATACGTCCTCAGTGCATGTTGCCTTTTGTGCTATTGGTGGTGATAATATTATCTCTCTTTTCTCTTCCATGCAGTGCAAAATGCCGTAATTCCTTGGCAGGGCTCTTGTAAACCTTCCATGACATGCCACAGGTGATGGGCTCTGGTCGGTGCTGAAGCCCAGCATGACGGGCAACTGTGGGAATGTCATGGAACAGGAGGAAGGCTGTCTCCCATTTTCCTACAGTCATCACCATCGCTCAGTCGGAACTGATGGTTTATTACGGATCTTGTTTTTCCAGGAGGGTCTACCATTTTTGGTGTGAAGACCCTTCTGCACTACTTGGTGTATTATAGTTCTTGTTCCCAGTGGAAGTCATTTTGGTCCTCAGGGGGCATTGGGCAAAGTCTGGAGGGCTTTTTTGGTTTTCACAACTGGGGAAAGTACCACTAGCATGTGGTGGATAGAAGCCAGGAAAGCTGCTAAGCGTACTACACAGTATAGAACGGGACAGCTGCCCACAGCAAAGAGCTGCCCAGCTCAAAATGGCCGCCAGGCCAGGGTGAAAAATCCTGGACCAAACCGAAAGCTCCCTGAGGGCAAGGGGCACTGTAACTTACTCTCCTGACCCCTGACACAGGAACAGGTACCTACTGGGCCCACAGTAGATCCCTCCTGAATGACAGACTCTTCAGATGTGCCCCGCCCTTTGGTTGACACGTCTACAGATTGGCTCCGTGGCCTCCAAATGTTCAGATTCTGTCTTGGATTGGTCTCTTCTTTCCTGATTTTATTGATTTAAAAATTTCATTTGTGCCATATTTCAAACATAAGGGGGACGTGCACGCCAGAAAATAGTATACACAGTGCTCAAAGTATAGTCTGAGGACTGGTGCCAGTGTGCAAACTGTCATCGTCCAGAAGGAGGCCAGTAGAGAAAGTGGGAATAAGAGTTTAGACATTTTTATGGCAATTGCCCAACACGGTGGTGGTCTTTGTTATATATGCAAAAGTCTCAGTCTGCAGCAATGTGGAAACAGAAGACCCTGGTCCTTCAGCTCCAGTACTTTGAGAAGCACAGATAACCAACTCAAGACTCCCACTTCCCAGATTTTGCAGAGGTTGACATTTTGCTATCTTAAAGTTATTCATATTCGTACCTCTGTTTCAATCTCATTCTGTGGCCTGAGCTCTTCTCCCCCCTCCCCCCCGCAGTAGAGGGGAGGAGAGTGGGGAGCAGAGGGAGAGGGAGAGAAAGAATCTTAAGCAGGCTCCATGCCTAGTATGGAGCCCTATGTGGGGCTCGATCTCACAATCCTGAGATCATGACCTGAGCTGAAAACAGTTAACCAACTCTGCCACGCAGGTTCCCCGGCTCTTTTTTTTTTTTTTTTTTTTTTTTTTAAGATTTTATGTATTTATTTGACAGAGAGAGACAAAGCCAGAGAGGGAGCACAAGCAGGGGGAGTAGGAGAGCAAAAAGCAGGCTTCCTGCCGAGTAGGGAGCCCGATGTGGGGCTCCATCCCAGGACCCTGAGATCATGACCTGAGCCGGAGGCAGACATTTAATGACTGAGCCGTCCAGGCACCTCAGCCCTTTTATTTCTTTTAAAAGAAATAAAACATCCCAGACATATGTATGTGGTTCCCATGACGTGCTCAGCACAGGTAGATGCCCTTTGGAACAGGTTCTTCGTACTCTGCCGTCCATTCCCTGCCCTCAGTTGACAGGGATTTCAGGGACTGGGCAGAAAACCATCTGCTAGAAAAACAAGCAAAAATGTACCTACCTTTGGGGCACCTGGCTGGCTCATTTATTGGAACTGTCTTGGGGTGCCTCTTGATCTTGGGGTCATGAGTTCGAGCCCCACGTCAGGCGTGGAATTTACTTAAAAACAAACAAACAAAAATACCAAACAAGAAACCCTACCATACTGTCTTCTCAAACTTCTATGTAGATCAGAAACAGGGACACTACCTGTTTCAGTAAAGATTTATTGAAACACACCCAGGCACATTCTTCTCCACATGGTCCGCGGCTGCTTTCATGCTGAGCAGCTAAATGGAGTAGTTGCTACCCAGTCCAAAAGGTCTGCAAAGCCTAAAATAATTACAGCCTGGCCTTTTACAGAAAATGTTTGTTGATCCCTCATTTAGAAGAGTACTTCTTCATGTAAATCCAGGCTGGGCTGTTCATTTACATGTCAGATGTAAACAATTTGGCTTCTTCGTGGACTGATGGAGAGGGAGTAGATCCAGTCTTCTGATTATTTGTACTTTTTTTTCCCTTGAATTCACATTTTGGTTTGTTCTGATTGCCTGAATTTGATAGTAGTGTTCTTGGTAATTCCTGTTTTCTTTAGGTTGTCAGTGGCCTGCTTTCTTGATGGCAGCAATGAAGAAATACACAAAGATGATTATAAGAACAATGATAGCAGGGAACAATTACTAGTGCCAAGTGCCAGTCCGTGAACTTTTCACGCTTTACGTCATATCCACTGTTCCACTGCCCACGATCTCCCAGCTTAGAAGGAGCAGGGTGGGGACTGCAGCTTAAAGGTTTTGACCTGAGCCCAGTTGATCCTCACACAACAAGGTCTACTGGTTATTGATGTGTTGTTGTGGTTTGTGTTGCGGTATACATTTTTGAATGTTAATTTTCAAGCTTTTTTTTTTCCTGAAAAGTCATGATCTTATTTTAAATGGCTGTTTTCCACTGAATTTGTCCTTATTTAAATATGAAAATGACTTGTGTGTTTAATAAGAGACCACTTCCAAAACAACATACAGAATTCATTTTGTTGACAGGAAATCTTTTATTCTGCAATTTACATATGATAATGGAGGTGTTGTTTGACATTTGCTTTGCTTCCCACTCATTTGAGATTCCATACTGGGGATGGGAAAGGCTGGTTTTACCCCCTGAGGGGATATATACCCACAATTAATCTAGTTGCAAACCATCCTGTGAGCAAATGTGCATAAGGGTGTGCATTTGGGCTTTTCAATTTGTTTTTCACTTTCTAGAGCTCTAAAATAATGTCAGGAAAGATGACTCTGTGTCCTGAAGGGTGCCTAATTTACTTCAGAAAATGAGTATTCATGCTGGAATCCTGGGGTGTAGTTCAGTGTTCTGTTTGAAGGGCCTACGAGGTGCCAGTTTGATGAGTGTATTTTTGTTTGAACTTGATGCTTTTCTCCCTACCAATCTTATTCCCAGAATTAAATTCTAGTAATAATTGGTCCTTTGGCATCGTATGGATGATTCTAACGTGTTGTAATCGCTTATTATGGAAGACGAGACATTGTGGCCTCCCATGGAGATGATGTTCCCTGTTCATCTTGTTTCATTATAGCAAAATTTGTTTAATCTGAAAGTGGAAAGAATCGTTAGAAAACAGATGTCAGGAAACTTTCTGACACTCCAGCTTTCTGTGATTTTAAGCATGGTTTGAAGTAATCATATGATAAGAGTACAGGTCTGGCCCATTTTCTCCTAATGAGATCTGGAAGCTTTTTTTAGACAACAATAATGTTCTTTGTTCCCAGTGAATATGTTGATATGAGAGCTGTCAGGGGACATTCGCTTTGTATAGCCCATCCTTCCCCCAAAGGTTAATAAACATGGGTGTTTGAGTATTTATCCTAACCTAGTCTGAGTTTTCCAGGAAGTACTCCTGTGCTCCTAGACTAAGCCAAGTCTCCCCCAGCATCTTGTACTTGATCCTTGTTGCAATCATTACTGTTGTGAATATTTGTGTCATCGCACGTTTAATGTCTGTCTCCACTGCTTGACTGTGAACTCAGAGAGGGTGAAGCCCTTGTTCCACATCTTCCCCTTCATAGCCCTCATGTTCTACACAGTGGGTAACATGGAGCAGCCACTGAGTGAATATATGGGGAATGAATGAATAAAATCAATGAAGTCTTGCATCACCAAAAATACTAAGTTCTACTGGAGGTGGAAACTATGCCTTCTCTTGCCTGTGTTTACCCCATGGCACAGCATAGAGGAGTCCTTTTATACGTACCAGTTAAACTGGAGTGCTGAGTGATTTCGTGTGGCCAACTTATAATTTGTGTCTTTTCAGTATTGTTGTGGGCAGGCTGCACACCGCAGGCGGGATCTCACACGTGGAGAGACTGCAGCGAGCTCTGGGCACCTGCTTTCTTCACCATCTACTCGTTTGCGGATTCGGGACTTGGAAATGTGGAAACTGGGGCTGGCATCTCTGACACAGGGAGTGGTTTGGTGCCGTCTGTCTCCGCAAGCAGGACGGAAGGTTCTGGAATAATTGTACATCACAGCATAGTGGTTACAGGCATGGGCTGGGGAGTCAGGCAGACTCTGTAATTCCAATCTGGGGGATGTTGGGCAAGTTACGTAATCTGGCTGAGGCTCACTGTCCTTTTCTACAAAATAGGGTTAAAAATAGGACCTACTGGGACGCCTGGGTGGCTCAGTTGGTTAAGCGGCTGCCTTCGGCTCAGGTCATGATCCCAGCGTCCTGGGATCGAGTCCCACATCGGGCTCCTTCCTTGGCAGGGAGCCTGCTTCTCCCTCTGCCTCTGCCTGCCACTCTGTCTGCCTGTGCTCGCTCGCTCTCTCTCTCCCTCTCTCTCTGACAAATAAATAAATTTTTAAAAAATTTAAAAAAAAATAGGACCTACCTGGTGGAGGTTGGGATCAGGTGAATGTAAAGGACTGGCAGGAAACACATAAAAAGGAAGCAACGATCATTAATCCTTAAAGAAAGGAGGTGTGGTCATAAGTTCTGGTTGATTTCTAGTATTATTGTGTCTTCAGCCCAGTGGAATCATATCCAAGAACAGGGCAAGAAAGCCCTTAGATTTAGACCCAGCACGTTTTTGTGCTTTGGAGGTATTTTATTTGGTTTTGGCTTTGGAAAGAAATTTCCTCTGAAGTAGGCAGGCAGAAAGTGTGGCCTATCAGCTGATTTTTTTTAAAAAAAAAAAGAAAGAAAGAAAAAGAAAATCAAGGTTGGACTTTAAAAAAGAGAGAGAGAATGTTGGATGACTGTATCCTGTAGCGTTGCTACTCAAAGTGTGGTCCATGGACCAGATTGACCTCACCCAGGAGCCTGATAGAAGCGCAGAATTTCAGGGCTCACCCCAGCCTTAGGGAACCAGACTCAGCATTGTCACCAAATCCCTGGATATTTGAGAGATACGGTAGCTTTTGAGAAGAGTTGTGCCAGAGAATTCACTTGTTTAGTTAGTACTTTGATTTGGTTGCTAGCAAGTTGGGATCTTGGTACTTACAGACAGTAGTAGAGGACAGAGAAGGCAAAAATCTTTGAAAATTCAGATTGAGGCCAAACTACCATTAAATACAGGACAGTTTTCTTTTTTGAAGATTTATTTATTTGACAGACAGAGATCACAAGTAGGCAGAGGCAGGTACAGAGAGAGGAAGGGAAGCAGGCTTCCTGCTGAGCAGAGAGCCCGATGTGGGGCTAGACCTAGGACCCTGGAATCATGCCCTAAGCCGAAGGCAGAGGCTTTAACCCACTGAGCCACCCAGGCACCCCCAGGACAATATTTTTCAGCAACATTCAATTCCAAATCTTATGCATATAAAATGTTATGAGATATAAAATAGGCTTATAGAATTAAGGTCACCACTAAAGGCAAAAGGACACCAGAATCTTCTAGTGCATACTTTTTTGTTCCAGGGGGAAAAAAGTGAAGAGGGGCTATCTAACAAAAGATGGGAATACACGAAAAAATATCTATTATGTTCTACTCCAAACACGGGATACGGCTGGAGATACCCAACAAGAGGCACAGCAACAAATATGATGATGATATCAATAGATGGTATTTTTGGAATACCTACCCCCTGCCAAGCCCTGGACTAAGAACTTTATATGTCTATACCTTCAACCCCCACAACATCCCTAGGAAGTAAATACTGCTGTTATCACCAATTTAAAGAGAAGGAAACCAAGGCAGGCCCAAGGTGTATCTGGACTTCAAACTCGAGAGCCTGGGCTCATTCTGCCTCATGGGTAGAACAAATAGGAAATATGCATTTGGATTAAGAAGAATAAGGGAAAGCACCTCCCATCTTGGATATACAGGAGCAGCCAGTGTAGAAAGCTGCATGCAACTAAATATTTAGACTAAACTGTACTTCTAAATGAACACCTCTATTCAAGGGAATGCGAAGTAGGACCCCTAGCAATTGGGGAATGACTGTGCAGTGAAATCTACCCTCCCTACTTCAACAGCCTGGTTGAACTTTGGTCTGTGAAAATCTCTACATAGCTGCATTCTGCAGAGACGTGTATTTTATATTTAATGGTGGTTTGGCATATAGGATTAACTCCCTGTGGATCAGAGATGTACCTTGAATACTGACACCCGGATATCACCCAATTTCCAGTATGAAGCCTTTTGGGAGGCCAACTGGAAGACGCAAGCCGAGTGGACCCTTGTGATGGCAGTCTCATATGTAGGCCTAAGGGACCCTAAAATGCATCCAGGCAAACGGGCTTTGAGATGGATGCCATGCTTTTCTAACTAATGATTAAGAAGAAGGAATTTTGTTAATATATGGACTGGAATTTTCCTGCTGATATTGAGGGATTTTTTTTTTTTTTTTTAAATTTAGTGCTCCTGAATCTTCATTTCTCTTTCCCTGATGCAGACTGGATGACATTAGAGGATTGTATTTTTCTTATAGATCTGAAATCCGGAAAGAAAACAAGGGACGACACTTACTGTATTGAGCACAACGTAATGTACAGAACAATATGCAGTAGTTTGAGAAGAGACCCACATACCTTTATGCCCAGATAGCTCTAATGTCTTTGACCCTGAGCTTTCTAGGTTGAACTCAAGGTAGAACCACACTTTGAGAAGAGACTCAAAAAAACAAAACAAAAACACAAAATACCTAGGAAAATTATTTTTTTAAGATTTTATTTATTTTTTGACATATATTGTAAGGACCTATTTAGCCAGAGCGCTTCCATCCAGTTAAACAATAACTTTGTTGTTTAACACTTAAACTGTCCCTGCTCCCTTTCCCCCAGGGGACTTAAAAAAAAGGCCCAGAAACCAGTGAAAGGTATCAAAGCCCAAATACAAGAGTGGGTCAGGCCAGGTGGAGACATCCAGTCAGTGGGGGGATGCATACTGTCTCCCTAGTTACCAAGGAGTATGGGCCCCGCCCTTTGGGCACCAATTCTGACCAAGGTGATAGGCTAGTTCAGATATCTACTAGGGTAAATTGTAATTCAATTGGTCACTTATGTATGACCCAGCATGACTGTGCAGTTTTCTCTGTGTGTTGCAATTTCATTGGCCACCTGTGTGTGGCCAGGCCCAACCACATGGCCTTTGCCCTTAAAAGCTAGTCTGTAAAGCAGAGAGGGGTTGCGCTCTGTGTAAGAGGCGCGGCCCCAGCCCGTCGGTTTGATTCTTGATGCTTGGCACGGAATAAAGCTTTGCTTGACCTTCGCTTTGTATCTGTCTAGCTCCTTTAATCACGGACCCATTAGTGGGGGACCTTTCAGTATAGGGAGAGAGATCACAAGGAGGCAGAGAGGCAGGCAGAGAGAGAGGAGGAAGCAGGCTCCCCACTGAGCAGAGAGACCGATGCGGGGCTCCATCCCAGGACCCTGGGATCTTGACCCAAGCCCAAGGCAGAGGCTTAACCCACTGCGCCACCCAGGCGCCCCTAGGAAAATTACTTCTTTGTTAAATAAGAGGACTTTTCTCAGAGCACGTGGAAGGGCCAGACCCTGGAATTCAGCAGCCCACGGTCCAGGCCAGTTCCTGCCTCTTGCTATACTGTATGAACTTGGACAAATTTTTCAACTTGTCTTGCATCATTTTCTCATTTCTAGACCATTTAATTTCACAGAGTGGTGAGGGAGGCGCCTGGGGGGCTCAGCCGGTTAAGCCTCTGCCTTTGTCTCAGGTCATGGTCCCAGGGTCCTGGGATCGAGCCCCACATTGGGCTCCTGCTCAGCGGGGAGTCTCATCTCCCACTGCCCCTGCCCATGCTCCTGGTTTCTCTCTCTCAAATAAACAAACAAACAAACTTAAAAAAAAAAAAGTGTGGTGAGGCTTGGAGTAAATAACAGGTGCCAGCACCTAGCACAGTCTCATAATAAATTGTGGTCCTCGTGCAGTGGACAACAAGTCAGAATTCTCCTCCACTTGTCCGAGTGAGCAAAGCGGAAAAACTCTTTGAATTAAGAGATCTGCGTGAATTCCGTTGTGCCTTCAGAAAAGCTCTGTTTTCTTATCTGTGTTTTACTGGAGTGTGACCTGGTTCTGTTTGAGAAGTCACAGTTGATTGTGTCTGGAGTAATCTGTACCATACTTCGTGCGGCGGAATGTAGATTTTGTTTCCTTTTCCCCAGAGCATTGCTTTCTGTGTTTTTTAAGCCTTTGTGGGTTCTGAGTAAAGTGTCTTCCAGTGCTATCAGGGACGGCAGGCGGGGAAATGCTGTCTTTCCTTCTTTCCTCCCTGTGTTTGTGTTCCGGGTCACAGGGCGGGAGTGCCAGGCTGCTGAATGAGACACTCCCTCTAACACACTCCCGACTGGCCTTCACACTGGTCAGAAGCACATTGTGGGTAATAGAGGGCACCTTTAAAGGCCCCTGTGACTCTTGTAAGTGGGTTTTGTTCCAAGGCAGACAATTTTCATCTTTTGAAATTGATATGAAATAAATGGAGTGATAGCAAGAGGCATTTTCATGTTTAATTTTAAGTTACTTGACATTCGCAAAATGTGTGTAATCACTCTGTGTGCCATCTGGGCTTAAGATTTCGCATTTCTAAAACGATCAGGCCATAAAGTCAATGTAGCTTATACTCTTTTTTTTGTTTTTTTTTTAACTTATTTATTTGTCAGAGAGAAAGGGAGAGAGTGAGAGTGAGCACAGGCAGAGTGGCAGGCAGAGTCCGAGGGAGAAGCAGGCTCCCTGCTGAGCAAGGAGCCCGAATATGGGACTCGATCCCGGGACGCTGGGATCATGACCTGAGCCGGAGGCAGCCGCTTAACCAACTGAGCCACCCAGGCGTCCTATGTAGTTTATACTCTTATACTTGAGATCCAACACTCAGAAATTTAGGAAGAGAAATGCGGTGGGCAGGATACAGACTGATCCGTGGTCCCTACAGCGATGTTCATCTCAGGCCCTTACCAAGATTCGAACTGTGGCTTTGGGTAAGGAGAGGTAAGAGTGGGTAAAATTTACCAACTTGGTATGTAACCATACCTCTAAGGAAAAAGATATCCTTCAGTGCATGAAACAGGCAGTCACTACTCATGTTTTACTCGCACACAGAAAGGAATTCAGTAGTGTGTGTTGAATGAACCTGTGAATTTGCAGCTTTAAATATTCATGGAATGTTTGATTTGAAAGTGGTAGGGAAACCTTTGCACTGAATATTACGGAGAACAGATGGCAAAGGTAGCATCAAATTGTTTCAGAATGGGAAGATGTATCGCTTGCCTTAACTCTTCTAAAGCTACAGATCTTTGTGCCCAGATAACAGGGCACAGAATAGAAACTGTTTTCATCTGATGCTTTCATAAGTTATCCCCCCAAACTAGGCACCTCTAAGGTTTTTAACACACTCAAGGAAAGATGCACAAACCTGAAGGCGCGGAAACATACACTACAACCTGTCACTGGTTGCCGGAGAATGTTAGCGTATATGCCGTGTTGAAGGCGTGGAGGGCTCGGTGGACTGCTGACCTAGCCTCGATGTCAGCAAAGCGAGAAGTATAATTTTGAAGTATGGCTGTCATATACATGTGTGTGCATGTATATACACATATATACATGCACACACATATATATGTATATATACATACATGTATATATAGAGAATTTTTTAAAGAAGTAACCTTTTAGAGTTTTGATTTATTTTTCTTATTCCATAATTGACAGTGGAAACCACATGGGAGTACTGAGAACCAAATTAATCGTTTCTAATCTCACCATCCAGAGATACTCGTGTAACCCTATGACTGTTTCTTTCTAGTTCATTCGTCTTGTGTATGACTCTCTGTGTAACAGCCCCTCCCTCTCCTGCCACCCCATGGAGATATAATGGGCATGTGTATGTATATTTTGAATACAGTTGGAGTTATGTTTTATATAATGGAGTCACAATGTAAATAAAGTAACTTCTCCAATCTCTACTCCTGCCGGGTTTATACTAGCCTTGGCCTAGGGGCTCCCTCTCACTGTTTCAGGGAAGGGAAAGGCGCGTAGAAATTCAAAGAGAAACTAGAGAGGTTGATGCTTGGCCTTTGAACTTCCAAAAATCCAGGCCTTGTCAGTTTCGGGGGATTTTATTTATTTATTTATTATTTAAGGTTTTATTTTTTTATTTGACAGGGAGAGAGAGAGTGAGAGAGGGAACACAAGGGGGGTGGGGGCTGTGGGAGAGGGAGAAACAGGCTTTCCAGGACCCTGGGATCATGACCTGAACCAAAGGTGGAGGCTTAACAACTGAGCCACCAGGCACCTTGGGATTTTTAGATATAATTTAGATATAATCAGTTGTTGTGGCTCCTTAAACTCTTTTAGTACTAAACACAGAATAAGGTGTGATGTCATTGCACATGACATTGTTTTATGGGTCCCTCCCCTCCCCCTCATCTAACCTTAAATCCTTGTCCAGACAACACTGAGACTTGAATGTGTTCGGATCTTATCTAAGCACATAAGGACATCAGGAAGGAATACAAGCTAGAGCAAGGTAGTTAGGCCTGTGGTTTTGAAAGACTGGTTCATGTCGTGTGGAAGAGGCCGGAACTGGAAGGTAGGTGACCTGCTAGAAGGCATCCAGTCCAGAGAGGAGAAGTGTGGTAGGAAGTAGTGGGCCTATTCCAGAGACACACAAGAGGTGGAAATTGATTGGGTGAGGTGGGGTTATAAAGATGGATGGAGAACAAGATGGCTTGGAGATACAAAATTACACTCTGTCTTCCTCTGTAACTTGTGAGTTCTGTGCAAATTTCCATTGGGAAAGAAATAAAAATTAAAATGAAATGAAATGAAATAATGAGGTCCAGGGTTATTTACCCCCATTGAGATTATTTTGAAAACACTAGGGACCTTGGGATGCTTTGTTGGGTAAGTTAGCTCACCTGCTAGATTTCTACTCACATTTGCTGGATTCCAGCAATTTAGATTAACAGGGGCTCATATTTTTTTATGGTAACAGGCCGGGACTACAAGCTCCTTGCCACATTTGTAGGCATAGTGATTTTCTCAGTTATGCTTCATAGTAATTCTGGTCATTGGCTTCAGGCTTCAAAAGTATACCTTCAGTCTCTAGAAAACCGGTTACCAGTTACCACTACTATTTCAGTCCCTCTAAAGCTGAGGGCTCTTCATGCATACGACTGTCATCCTGATGGGTTGGCAAGCCGCTAAACCCACAGACGTGAAGAGAGTGTTCAGCTAGTCTCAGGATTCAACGCGGCTGCCGATTGCTTTAGTGAAAGCGGTGGTTCTCAACTGAGGACACTTTGTTCCCCAGGTGATGTTTGGCAATGTCTGGAGATGGTTTTTGTTTTCACAACTGGTGGGAAATGAGTATTGGTCTGGCTTCTAGTGGATAGAGACCAGGGATGCCACTAACTGCCCTATAATACACAGCACAGACTGTGCTCCCAGCAACAAAAAAATATCTGACTCCACACATCAATCGTGATAGGGTTGAGAGCCCTGAATTAAAGTAATATTTTCTTTTTTCCAGGTGTTATGGTGTTATGTCTCTCCTTGCTTAATCCCTTTGAATGACTCTGAATCTTTCTTCTTAATTCAATCTTTGAATGATTTTCCTCTTGATATTTTTAAATAATGGCAGGTGGGTTCATATTTAGAAGCAAAAACAATTTTCTTAGAGTTTAAATATATACCTACCCTTTGATAATTAGAATTTTTAAAAATATTTACATGATGACTGCGTAGTATGAGTCTGACTGGTACAGAAACAATAGTAAGACTCATTTAGCTTTCACTTTGGATGGCATGTGTATAAATGTTGTTGAAGTTTGGAAGTAGATATTGTTCCATCAACTTGGCATTATCTCTTTAACTAAAGTGTTTGTTTTCCCTCACCATCACTGTAAGAGTTAAAGAAGATAGGTTTTTAGATGTTTATATATGAATATTCCCAGAACACATTTGAACTGGAACACTACATTCTCTAAAGATAAGCTGAAAACTTAACCTAAAATGTCGTCATTTTAAGATGGGGGGAGGGGAAGTTGGCTTTTAGTACAATTCATTTGGAAAATTAACTTTGGGGTTGAGTGAAGCATATTGTTGCTTTCAAATATATGAAAAAGATTGTCTCTTTGATTCATTGAAAATCTGGTAGTGTTTTCTTGGTGCCATTTACAAAGATGGCATGCCTGGGATGTCTGCCTGCAGAGAGAAAAAGAAAGAAGCAAAGAATTTAAAAGTTGACACACTGATGAACAGTCGAATGATTTCATTGTCAGGTATTGCTTATTTTTTGTGGCTAAAAAAGTGGGCTTAATGTGCAAGAACATAGGCTCCAGTGTCTAGGGAACACAGCTAGCCACTATCACAAGCAGAGCCCTGAGCATTTCCAGTGGCCACTGGGCCTGAACTGCCTGATCTGTATCCTGGAACAAATGAGGACCCACAGGTCAGGACATGAAAGGAGACAGACTCGACGGGCTCCTTGACCTTGGCTCCTCCACCTTACCGTCCACACAGCAGCTGAACTGCTTTGGGTCCTCTTCAGATGAGATCCTCTGAACCACTATTTTGCCTTGTCTGTGAGAGATACTGGTCTTTCCGTTGTTGGTGCGTTGCCTTTGTTTTGTTTCGATATGAGAATAATACTAGCTTCATAAAATAAATTGGGAACTGTTTGTCTCTTTTCAGTTTTCTGGAAGAGACTATGTAGAATCGGTATTAATTCTTTGAACATTTGGTACTATTCTCCAGCAAAACAGTGTGAGCTAGGCTCACTTTATTGGCTTTGGTTAACACACACACACACAAACATATATATGTATTTTCATACATGTTATATATATGTAAAATCAAATACCTCATCACAGTTTACTGTTGTCATCTTGGTCATCACCATTCAAGTGAGTGAACTGTTGAAATTTTGCCTCCATTTACATTCTTTGCAATAAAATCTTCTTAAATATTTCATGTGTGTACACTTAGACCCACATCAGATAGTGTTATACTTTTTTTTAGAAAATTCAAGGGGACTAGGAAAATATATTTACCTGTATTTTTGCTCTTTCCATTGTCTTTTCTTCTTTATTCTTATTCTAAAATTTCTCCTTTTAGGATGGGTCTGCTGTCAACAGTCATTACTTTCCCTTTATCTGAGAATGTCTTGATTTCTACTTCATTTCTGAAGCATAGTTTACCTGATAAAGAACTTGGGGTTCTTGAAGAATGTTGTACCTCTTTCTGGTTTCCATAGTTTCTGATGAAAAATCCACATCATTCTAATTATTTTTCTCCTTTAGGTAAGGTATTATTTCATTAACTTGTTTTAATATTTTGCTTTTCCTTTAGTATTCAGAAATTTAATTATGATGTGTTTTGGTGTGGATTTTTCAAACTTTATTCTGTTTTTGGGTTTGCTCACATTCTTGAACCTATATATTTATATGTTTTGCTAAATTGGGGAGATTTTCAGTCATTATTTAAGTAAGTTTTCATCCCTGCCCTCCTTCTCCTTTCTGTCAGGACTCCAGAGAGGCAAGTGTTAGATTTCTTGTTAGAGTCCCACAGGTTCCCGAGGCCCTGTTTATTTTTTTCCCAGTCATTTTGTCTCCTTTTCAGATTGGATAGTTTCTAATGTTTTACTTTCAAGTTGATTGATTCTTTCCTGTACTCTTCCTCCATCATGCTGTTGAGCCTACTAATTGATTAAAATTTTTATTTGTCTTACCTTTCTATCTTTTACCATTTTATTGAGACTTTATAGTTTTTCATTTGACTAAAATGTGTTTATAATTGGCTCTTGAATGATTTTATAATGAATGCTTTTAAATCTTTGTCAGATGATTCTGACATCTCTGTCATCTCAGTGTTGGTGTCTCTATATTATCTTTTCCATTCTTTTTTTTTTTAAGATTTTATATATTTATTTGACAAAGAGAGAGAGCACAAGGAAGGAGAGTGGCAGAGGGAGAGGGAGAAGCAGGCTCCTTGCCCAGCAGGGAGCTTGATCCTGGGATCCCGAGATCATGACCTGAGCGGAAGACAGATGCATAACTAACTGAGCCACCCAGGGGCCCCTATTATATTTTTCATTCTTCTTGAGATTTTTTGCGTGCTTGTTATGATGAGGGATTTTCAGTTAAAATCTGGAGACATTTTGAATATTTCATTATCAGACTCAGTATCTTTTTTTTTAATTTTTTTTTAAACTTATTTATTTGTCAGAGAGAGGGAGAGAGCGAGCGAGCACAGGTAGACAGAGTGGCAGGCAGAGGCAGAGGGAGAAGCAGGCTCCCTGCTGAGCAAGGAGCCCGATGTGGGACCCGATCCCAGGACGCTGGGATCATGACCTGAGCCGAAGGCAGCGGCTTAACCAACTGAGCCACCCAGGTGTCCCCAGACCCAGTATCTTATTTAAACTTTCTATTTCACTTAGTTTGGTTTGATACTGTCTTGGCAGGGGAAGTGGGGGTGACACCTTGTTATGGCTGGGGCTGAGTAGAAGTCAAAGGTCTTCATTCTTCTTCCATTGAAGCTTGATTTGGGGAGTAGCTCTTTATTACTGCTGTTGTGGCTTCCCATGGGGTCTCCACATATGGGGGAGGGAGGGAGTAAGTGGAGAAAGGCTTCATTTTAGCCCAGTGGGGTTGAAAATTCCAGCTCTGTACTCAGTGTTCTCTGTCATCATCCTGGCATAGAGGGGGGAGACTGGGGTCTACCATCACAGAGTAGAGAAGGTAGAAGTCTAGGCTTTCACCTTAGTCATTTCTGGATTGGGTGATGGTGGGACCATAGTTTTGTTTTATTTTCCTGTGATGTTTGGCTGGAATAGAGCAGTTATTGTCTAAAAGTTTTCTGTCTTGCTGGTCTACCTCTTTCCTGGTTCTTCAGCTAGAGAGAGCGGCTTTTGTTAGACTTTTTTAGTTTGTACCTATTATCACTGACTGGTTTCTGGGCTATATGATATGTAAAGAAAACTTGTGGAACTCATTTCCATGCTAAGGTCTGTCCTGAGGTTCCTAACTGGTCTGCTTTCCTCTGTTTACATTTCAGAGACTTCTTGTTCATTTTATAGATGACATGCAAGGTCTGTTGTTGTACCGAGTGGGAGGAATAGGGAAATGTACATCTGCCACATCTTCCCGGAAGAAGAAATGTTACCCCTTTACGTTTTATAGACAGCAGGTGAGACATTGACTTGGCTCTACAATCCAGAACATTTAATAATGAGAGCTGTTGAGTTGGCATAAGGTGTTTGCAATCAACATGGTTTTAAAGAAGATAATAATTACTAACAAAGTGGATTATACGCATTTATCCACTTCTTCTCTTTCCGGCCCTTCCCAGGGACCCTCAACTGTGAAGTCACTAATGGACAGGCAAAGAGGGTGAGGGGCTGAGAAATGAATTACCCCCACACCCCACCATCTGCCCTGCTGCAGTTCAGTGTCACACGGCACTACCAAGGTAGTGTTTCTTTGTGTTTACTTGAGGTGCCAAAAGCTATATTTAAGCCAAGAACTGATTTTGAAAATATTTTTCTACTTCTGTTTTGTCAAACGTATTCCTTGGCATATTATGTTAGGGCTGGTTCTGCTAAAGCTTAGCAGAGCCTTCTGTTTTCTCAGGTTGATTTGGCTTGCACAATTCAAACATTAGACCCTCATTTTGGAACAGGATCCCTTCTCTAGAGATACCACAAAGTGCGTTTTAATTTTCAAGCAGGTAATACCTATCAAGTGAGAAATGGAGCTTTTATTTATTGTTATTCTTTTATATATAGGTCTTCTTTTTAAGCTCTTTTATGCTCAAGCCTGTTTGACTACACTTCCTCTTTCCAGAATCTTTATAATTATGGGGAGAAAAGCAAATGTTAAACTGGCCGTCTTCTAACAAGAAAAAGGAAGAAAAGTGTTATCGCTTTACTTTTGTAATTTGACTTTGCTTGAACTTTTAAGATTACAGTGTGATTTCAGTATATATAAATAAAGCCTGCATATCAAGGTTATAAATAGGGTAGATGTCCAGTATAAGCCACTCGAGAAACACCTTATGGAATATTCTGGTTTCTGCATGAAGATGGGGTTTTCTGCTGGCCTTAATTATTTTCAGTTTGGTGACGGAACATTTTTGAAGCCTTTTCACTCATCCCCTGGGAGTCTTTTGGAGAGAGGGCATGATTGTTGTAGCTCCTATATTTCTAACCAGTGGCGGAATAATATCTCATTAAATGAAATCGATTGTTCCTATGAGCCCTGAAGGGCTTGATCAGGACATGGGAGTGGCTCAGAGTTATCTGTTGCTGCTGGTTCTTCAAGAAGCCTTTTAAGGGAGCACATGGTTCCATGTCAGTAGGAGTGTGGAATCCATCAACAGAGTAATTCCTCCATTCACAGCTGTCACATTTGAGTTGTGTTTAATTTGGGGGGAGCCTTCTAGTTGTTCTTTGATCTTCTCTAGCTCTTTCTAAATGCACCGGCGCTTTATTCCACGTCAGGAGTCAGCTTGTGGCACTTTGAAGACGTTGGTGTTTTTATTTGGGTGTGGGAAAGCCCTGCATTTGTGCTGTGAGCACGGCCTTTCTCACCTTGCCCTTTGTCATCCATTCCAGCCAGCCGGAAAACCTTGGTGCCCCTAGCCCTGTCCCATCCTTTCCATTTGCTGTATGTTCTTCAAACTCAGTATAAGGAACTCATGACTTCTCTCAAGGATCCCTGTGAAAACGGAAAGTGTGCTGAGCCGCAGGGAGGGACATCAAAGTCACCCGGAGTCCCCGGTCCTTTGAGTTGAACTTTCTACCCGGCTAGTTTGAGTTTGCTTCCCCAGTCCGGCCAGGTAGAAACCCAATTTAAATTCCCAGGGCTGTGACTTTAAGAGGGTGTTAGAGGGTCGTTTTTTTTTTTTTTTTTTTAGCCTCCCTTTCCCTTGATGTTCTTCCTTCCCTCCTGCCCTGCTACTGGCTCAGAGTCTTACATTTCTACTTTGAAGCTCAAGGCGCTTGGTCTTAAGAGATCTGAGAGCACACGCTCTATAAACAGAAGGCTCTGCACGGATAACTCTCACAATCAGTGAGTCCCCTGAGAACTCAGGATCCGTGAAGGGGGTTAGGCTTCGAACCCTGGCTACACACTGGGATCACGAAGGGGAATGAAAAGTAAATGGCAACACCTAGTCCCTCCCGACAGACGCTTACTTAATTTGTCTGATGTGGGGGCTGAGCCCCGGTATTATTTTAGATATGTCCCCAAATGATTCTGACATTCAACAAGGTTCAGGTCTCTCCTTTTGAGGGAAATATCCAGCAACCACTTAAATTCTGAATAAGCCTGGCTGGTTGCCTGTTGGTAAGGAACATTCGGCGACCCAAGGAGAGTGTAGCTCTCTGCTTTTGCTTTTAGAGCCTGGCGAGGGAACCCCCTCGAACTGAATCCCTTCGGGTTTTCGCTGTAACTCCCTATCCCCATTACTTAATTTTAATAGAGGGTTACTGTAAAGCAAGAATTCTCGGTGGTTTAGTATCTCTCTAGGGTGTAGGTTCGTTTCAAAAGGCACAGCAGAATTTACTTAAAGTCCTTCTAATTTCTAAAGATAAATTTCCCTCTCCTAAGGATGGCTCTGAAATCAAGCAATGAGAAAGAGGGTGTCACAGGTTCCCAAAGGCTGAGGTGTTGGGATGGTTCCGTTTGTTCATCTGACAAATGTTGGGTCCTTGTCAATGTTTTGGTAACTGTGGCGTGTCGGGAATTTGCTTGCCCGACGGTGGCAGTCAGTAATTGGGTTTATTGGCTCATTTGGCATCTCCGTTGCAGTTTTTAAAATGTTGGTCTTCAAAGTGGGATGAGCGCGTCCATGAGTGATGTGTTTATAGGGGAAACTGAGAGAATTCAGCTGCTGAAAGCCCTGTTGTGAGTAAACAGTAGGCTTTGAACTGTTTCAACTCTGTTGGCCTTGGTTCTGTGTGTCTGGGGCAAACAAGCCAGAACAGGCTTGTCTGTATCTGGGGCCTGTTAGAAGGACTGCTGAGTTGATTAGTGAGGAGGATATTTGGTCCCTGTTTCTGAGAGGCTCAGCCAAACTAATTTTGGAGGAGGACACTCAAGAGAGAAGGTGTTGCTGTATTAGAAAGGTGGGACTAAGAGAAACATCAGATTTTTAGAATGGGAAGAGATCTCTGGGATTGTTGAATCCAGCCTCTGCATTTACAGATTTGTGAACAATGCCAATTTGTTAGAAACTTTAGCCACACTTGTTAAAAATCTACCAAAATGCTAGCTTTGGAGCTAGAAGAGGTAGAGATGGTGTGTAGTCAGGGTCCTTCAAAGCAACAGAGCCAATAGGGTGTATATATGTGGAGAGAGAGAGAGAGAGAGATTGATTTATGGTAAGACATTGGCCTGTGCAGTTATGGTGGCTAACAAGTTCCAAGACCTGCATTTAGCAAGCTGGAGATGCAAGAGGGCTGTTGATATAGTTCTAGTCAGAATCCAAAGGCTTGACAACCAGGAGAATTGATGGTGTGAGTTCCATTCCAGAGGTTAGCTAACTTCAGACCCAGGAAGAGTCAATGTTTCCATTAGAGTCCAAAGGTAAGAAAAAGCTGATGTTGAGCTCCAGGGCTCAAGAGGGAGGAATTCCCTCTTACTCGATGAAGGATCAGCTTGTTTAAAAAAAAAAATCAAAACAACAACAACAACAAAACACCCACACCTTCTCCTGATTGGGTGAGGCCCACCCACACAGGGGAGAGCGATCTGCTTTACTCAGTATATCAATTTAAATGTTAAACTCATCCAAAAGCATTCCCAAAGAAGCATGAGAACACTTTTTTTTTTTTAAAGATTTTATTTATTTATCTTACACAGAGAGAGAGAGACAGCAAGAGAGGAAACACAAGCAGGGAGAGTGGGAGAGGGAGAAGCAGGCTTTCCACAGAGCAGGGAGCCTGATGCAGGACTCTGTCCCAGGAGCCTGGGATCATGACCTAGGTCAAAGGCAGACATTTAATGACTGAGCCACCCAGGTGCCCCTGCAGAATACTTTTTGACCAAATATCTGGGCACCCTGAGGCCCAGTTGAGTTGACAGATAAAATGAACTCTCACAAATGACTTTGCCACATACAAACAAAACTCAGATTTATCTTAAATCTGGGTCTCCTGACCCTTGCCCAGAGTTCTCTCTCCTTCATCAAGTTACGTCTGAATCATCTGTGACAAATGAATAATACAGAAAAAAAAACCACACGTAAAAATGGATACTTTTGACTCCATCAACCATCAGAACTTCCATTCGTCAGAAGACATCCTCGAGAAAGTGAATAGATGTGCCATAGACTGGGAGAAGATATTCGCAATGTGCATTCCAAACATCCAGGATGTTTTGGGAAGTCTTATCAATGTCAATGTCAGGAAGACAAATCTAATAAAAAATAAAGTGGCAAACAACGTGAAGAGAAATTTCGAAATGAAGAGATGTGCCATTAACGTATGATGATGAACGTCAGTAGCCATCAGGGTGGTCCACATTAAAATAACGGGTAAGCAGTATACTGTACATATGAAAAGCATATAAATAAATGGCACGATGAAAAATGAACTCCAGATTCCTCAGCGTGTGGCGGAGGGTAGTTGTTTGATAATCCACACTGTTGTCACTCATACCAACCTGGAGATCACACACCTTCACCTGCACAGTGTGCTACGTACAGAAGGGGTGTGTGTGCAAGCAATCTGGAGATAACACATAGGTTTGCATTCGTTTGCAGTCTAGCAAGATGGGAAGGCTGGCTTGTTTCACTAGTTTGTTTTATGCATTTTGTTGTAATCATGAATCTTAAAAAAATTTTTTTCCCTCTCTGAGAACAAACAGAATTACATGAAAAATGTTTTTAAATACGTTTCTTTCAAGTCAGATGACGACGGGAAGGGTAGCTAACGTTTCGTGACCATTACGTTGCGTGTTCTCATGGATTCCTCAGGACAGCCCTGTTTGGGTAGGTGCCGTCATTATCCCCCCTTTCTTGATGAGGAAACTGAGACTGAGCGATTTAGGAAATTGCCCAAGAACACAGAGGTAACTAATGTCAAAGTCAAAATGGGACCGCCTGTCTGCCTGGGTCTGGTTTAGCTACCACTTGTGTCATTTTAATGAGTATTATCCTTCATCTCTTAATTTAGTTTGTCACTACATCTCCAAAGGTGCTAAGTCTATGACAACTCTTCCCGTAAGCTGAGATAGGCTCAGTTCTCCAAGGAAACTCGTGGTGGGGGAGGCAACAGATAATAAAGAGAAAGGAAAATAATAAATCATTTCAAAGGATGATATGAATATGAATGCAATAAAGCAAAACAATGGGAGGGACACTGATGGAGGGCCTCCTATAGTGACAGGTGTCAGAGAGGACCTCTGCTGAGTCCGTGTGAAGATGAGCTCAAACCTCTGATTTCCACACTGAGCTTGGTGGCCACTTGGTGAGCAGCCCTACCCTAGAAGACATGTATGTTTTTGGAAGCAGCTGCATGTAACACATATATTTTAGTGGTTTGCAGCCATCCCCAACATGGGTCCTTTTGCAATATTCTTTTCAAATCTGCTCTTGGATCTAAATAGAAAAAAATTCAACAGTTACGCATGAGCTGCCCCTGATTGCTATCCATTTACCCATTCCCCCTGGGGTGGGCCTGTCCTCCCTGGGTTGGTACAGTGACTGGGGAAAACTTCTAGTATTTATCTTTGAACTGCCAAGAACAGGGATGCTGACGTCCAGAGGGTAAACCCCAGCAACATAAAATTATCTTGCCCACGATGCTAGTGGTACTCCTGTTCAGAAACATTTGATGAATACTAAATAGGCTGCAGTTTGTATATTATATGAGTTGTGTCTTACGAGTTGAGTGAATGAGATTTGGTTGGCTCCGTCTTCTGTCCCTGGATTTCATTAGGTCTTTCCCATTCTATGCCAATGGCCGAGACTTTGACCCGATCTAGTTTGTGTTCTGTGCTTTCCCCCCTTTTCTCTGGATATGTGAAATGGCAAGGCAGGAAATGGTTTATTGAGTTTGTTTTTCTTTCCTTGTATATAAAACTGAAAAAGCTTGAAAACATCGGCTCGTCGGTCTGTTTTCTAGTCAAGAAAAAGATGGCCATTGAGAGCAACGTTGATGGGGGACCAGAGAGGCCGGCAGATGCGAGGGGCTTGCCTTACATAAATCACCTTCCATTGTCAAGGGGGGCATATGGCCTGTGAGTGTCCTAATTAGTGAATGGCTTTTATGGCCCCATTATTTATAATCACTTTTGAATAACAGCCGGAAGACTACAGTGAGATGGAGTGAAATAGTCGAGTGTGAAAGTGCTCATTGTTTACGGAATTATGGAGATTAAAAATCTCCCACGACCCACCCATGAAGTAAGAACGTTTCCAAATACTTTTGAACTAGGTCTGCTACGTACCATGTTCTGAAAACAGGAGCTGTGGTCAACCCAGAGACGAGAGTCTCTGTAAGAATTCTGACCTTGGTAGGATTGCAACACGCAGTAGTCCAGAGCCAACCACACAGCCACATTCATAATAGCTATTGTATATATATATATATATATATATATATATATATTTAATATTTTACTTATTTATTTGACAGACAGAGATCACAAGTAGGCAGAGAGGCAGGCAGGGAGAGAGAGGAGGAAGCAGGCTCCCTGCCAAGCAGAGAGCCCGATGTGGGGCTTGATCCCAGGAGCCTGGGATCATGACCTGAGCTGAAGGCAGAGGCTTTAACCCACTGAGCCACCCAGGCACCCCACTATTGTGTATGTTTTTAATAAATAAACTCTATTTTAGAATATTTGAGATGCAAAAAGTTTGCAAAGACAGTGCAAAGAGTTCCTGAATCTCATGAAATTTTTCCCTAATGCTAACACCTTGTATGACCATGGTCCATTTGTCAAAAATAAGTTAACACTGGTATATAACCATTAACTCCAGTCTTAACTCAGATTTCACCAGTCACCCCTGCCCCGACTAGTGTCCTTTATGTCCCTGAATCCCATGCAGGACACTATGTTACATTTAGTTGCCTTATCTTAGACTCCTCTAGTCTGTACCAGTTTCTTAGTCTTTCCTTGTTTTTCCATGACATTGACAGTTGTGAAGAATACCAATATACAGTTCTTTTTTTTTTTAATATTTTATTTATTTGTCAGGGGGTGGGGGAGGAGCAGAGGGAGAAGAATGAGGAGACGCAGACTCCCTGCTGAGCACAGAGCCCAACATGGGGCTCTATTTCAGAACCCTGGGATCATGACCTGAGCCGAAATCAAGACTCACATCCTTTTTTTTTTTTTTTTTAAGATTTTATTTATTTATTTGACAGAGAGAGATCACAAATAGGCAGAGAGGTAGGCGGGGGGGTGGGGGGCAGGCTCCCTGCTGAACAGAGAGCCCAATGCGGGGCTTGATCCCAGGACCCTGGGATCATGACCCGAGCTGAAGGCAGAGGCTTTAACCCACTGAGCCACCCAGGTGCCCAAGACTCACATGCTTAAACGACCAAGGCCCCCAGGCGCCTCTCAGTATACAGTTCTAATCACACAAAGTTTCCTTTAGTGCTGGATGAGCACCTTGTTTGGAGTCACACAGGTAGAGAGGGGAAAGAAAGTGTAGAACTTTGGTGTGAGGACATCTGGTTCTAATCCTGCACTGGGAAAGTCTTTCCTCATGTGTTTTAAAGTGGGAATGATGCCACCTTTCCCACTGAGTTGTGTAAGGATTGAATGAGATAATGTTCAGAAAAGTAATTTATGATAATGCATGAAATTTACAACCATCAAAGGGAAATCTGTGTTTATAATACATGCATTTTTCTATCCTGTATATTTGTATAAACTGGAGATTGATGCCAGTAACAGATTTTATCCCAGGAGTCATTTGATAAATTTCTCTGAAGGCTATCCAGGTCTTTAAACATGTGAAATGAATCCACTTTATAGAGGATGTGGGGATGGATATTTTTCACCTGTTGAGTATTTTTGTGAAAGCCCCATCAGCGCAGATCCGTGGCTTACTTTCCTGCTCCTTTTCCTTGGGAACGGTTCACACACCCAGAGCTACCTGCACACCTCTGGCAATCTTAGAAAGTGTATCATGTTTTATGAGAGAGACATAGAAGAGGGACCAGCGAACTACGGCTTATGGGCCAAATCTAGCCTCCTGCTTGTTTTTGTAACAAAGCTTTATTAGAACACAGCTATGCAGTCATTTACTTATTGTCTAGCCCTGATTTCCTGCTAAAAAAGCAGAGAAGTTGGAGCATAGGCCTTACAACCTGCAAAGCCTAAAGTATTCACCATCTGACCTTATAGAAAAATTTTGCCTACCTCTAGGCTAGAATCCTGCTGGTGCCTGACATGTTTTCCTGTCCATTCTCCCCTGTCTCGGACCATATGCTTGCGATTCTCTCTTTTGTCTCCAGCTTTGAAGAGAGGAGCTGTGCAAAGTATAGTCCTAGGGATGCTTTGGTTATGGGAAATGGTCTCACCTTTTTCAGACACATCAAATGATGGGATGTTGCTGGTGTCTGTTCTCAGGATCCAACAGAAAACGAGTGGCGTGCTCAACTGTCACCCTGTTTGTATGAGATTTCTTGGTATATAGGGCAGAGCCCCTGGAACTCTGGCCCCAGCCTACTATTGCATGAATGAGGTTAGACTGTATTAGAATATAGTTTGTGACCCAGATTATCCACTCCTGTCTGAGACTAAATTGGGCTAAGTCTTGCAGGGAAGGGGCACAGCTGTGTTAATTACTATGGATGTTCTGGGCTGCCGGATGCCGATGCGATCTCAGTTTGCATTTGCATAAAAGCATTTAAAATACCTTACTTGTCAACAGTGTCTTAAGAGCCCAGAGGACAGGTGCTGGGTCCTGGGAAGGAACTTTGCTCAGACACCTGGCTGAATGTTCTTTGGAAGTCAGTTTCTTGGGTTTCTACACACGTTGAGCCTCGAGAGGGTGTCAGGACAACTGCACTATGTGACTGTGCATATGGGACGTCAGTCTTTGATTTTAATACTGAGATTCACATGAACGTCTTCTAGGGGCATGGTGCGTGTAACTGCTTTAGAAACATAGTCATTTTATTTTACTCTTTTGTTTTGGAGAATATCAAACCCATACTGCCATTGAAAAAAGAGCATAGGGGAGCCTGGGTGCCTCAGTGGGTTAAGCCTCTGCCTTCGGCTCAGGTCATGATCTCAGGGTCCTGGGATCAAGCCCCGC
This sequence comes from Mellivora capensis, assembly GCA_004024625.1. Classification (NCBI taxonomy): domain Eukaryota; kingdom Metazoa; phylum Chordata; class Mammalia; order Carnivora; family Mustelidae; genus Mellivora; species Mellivora capensis. The sequence goes on from PISX010000946.1 coordinate 82,121, forward strand.
ATCAGGCTCTCTGCTCAGAGGGGAGCCTACTTCCTCCTCTCTCTCTGCCTGCCTCTCTGCCTACTTGTTGTGATCTCTGTCTGTCAAATAAATAAATAAAATCTTAAAAAAAAAGAGCATAATGGATGCCATGATTGACCATACCCGACCAGCTGTTAACATCTTTCTTTCCCATTTCATCTTTCTATATTTAGATATATTTCCTTTATGCCTAATTACCTGAGTGATGGTGCAGCCTGTGAACCTCAGTTTATTCTTCTGTAAAATGGGATTGGAAAAAGAACCAACCTCACTGGGTTAGGGCGATGACGGTAAAGTTATGACTTAGCACTGTATCTGGCCTGTTGAAAGTGATCAGTTAAATGCTCGCTGGCATTGCTGGAGTCCAGGCGTCCACTGGAGCAGAGTTGTTAGATCTCAATGGGGTGTCTTTTTAAGAATTCAGTGTCTTCTCGGGTGCACCCGGCTGGCTCAGTTGGAAGAGTGTGCGACTCTTGATCCAGGGTCATGAGTTTGAGCCCCACGTTGGGTGTAGAAATTACTTATAAATAAAATCTTAAAAAAAAAAAGAATTTAGTGTCTTTTTGAAGGGCACGCACATGTCTTCAGATTGCATGCAAGGTTCTGAGTGTCGAGCCATCTGACGTTAGCCTTGTTGAGTAGAGCTGGCCATAAGCCCCTGTTGGCTTGTCTTTTGCCTTTCCCCATGTCAACCTTTTATTTTTTCCTGAACAGATGTTATTCTACGACACAAGTTGAACTGAAAAAAATATAAGAGGCACAAAAGGCTGGAAATAAAGCAAAAATAGAGATGATGGAATGTAAACCATGCTTTTCTTCCCATGCTTAATTCAACATCTCTCTGTGGGATGAAATTTGTTATAAAAAGATTCACCAGGAGAAAAAGGAGAGAGAAGACAGGCAGGAAATAATAATAAAGTGGATGCCCAGAAGTGTGAGCAAAATGTTTTGTGCTTCTCCGTCTTGGGAGTTCAATGTAAATAGTAGTTTATAAGGCTTATCACCATACATAAATCTACCTGGCAGCCTCTTTTTTCTTTCCTTTTTTTTTTTTTTTTTTTTTTTTACGTTCTACAGCAACATGAGTGAAAGAACACCTGTCTTTGTGCCACGAGGGGAATAGATTCCATCTCTGCACGTCTGATGACATCCCACCTTCCTGGAGTCATTTCCGCTGTGCTTGTTATTTTAAGTGTTATTAGTTACTAGTCAGGAGGGCCAGCAGCACTTGGGGGTTGGCAGAGAGATGGGGACCACTGGTGACCAATAGGGAAATAGGCTCATTTTCAGAGCCCAGTTCCCCACGCTTTGTTAGGGGGAACATTTCTTTGGTTTAGTGACCATTGGTCACAAGTGTCAGCGTGTCTTAGAATCACCTGGAAGGTTTGTTGAAACATAGATTGCTGAACTGGACCCTTAGAGTTTCTAATTCAGTAAGCTTTGGGTGGAGCCTGGAAGCACAGGTTTCTGGGTAAGGGTGCTTGGACACAATGAGTACCCTCGACCCTAAGAATTCTATGAGGAGAATTGGTCATCTGGACACTCAAGGCTAGCATCTGGGGGAGTAGTTAGCAGACTCCAGTCGGTGGGCCACATCTGCTGCGCTTTTTTTGTAAATAAAGTTTTATTGGAAAAAACCTTCTTTACATATAATCTGTGGCTGCTTTTATACTATAAGGGCAAACTTCAGTAGTTGGACAGAGGCCAGAGGTGGTCCCAAGGTGGAAAATATGTACTCTCTGACCCTTGGCACGCTATAGAAAGATTTTGCTGATCCTCGATTGTGACCAGTGCTTGCATGTCATTTGGGAGAAGTAGGCTGGGCAGTAATTCCGTAGGACCTGGCACACGGGGTGTTCTCAATCTGTGTGTGCTTAGAAGCAAAGTCTTTTGTTTCTTTCTTTATTTTACTTAAACACATATGATAATGAAATTCATCCATTATTTTGCCACAGGCCATTCTCCACATAAATTTTCTCACTGCGACCAGTGGTTTCTCAAAATGAAAAGAAACATATTTTTGCCATCCATGTTGCTTGTATAATATAGTGTTGGCATCTGTTTTGATTATTGGTGGGAAATTTTTAAAATGCATATTTACGGATGTCTGGATGCTACCCTAAATCTCAGGGTTTTGAGTTCAAGCCTGATGGAGGGCATGGAGATCATTAAAAAAAAAAATGCATTCTTAAAACGGGAAGAATAATCTTCATTTTGACACTATAATTGTCAGATGAGTGATATGGTACTTCTTCTAGACTTAAGTAAAAGCCTTTATGGAAAGTGGTTTGTCAATATGTATGAAGAGTCTTTAAAATAATGTTCATGCTCATTATTCTAGTAATCGCACTTCTAGTAGATTTCAGCAAACATACATATTCAAGGTTTTCCATTACAGCATTGTTTATAATCATTATTTAAAAGATTTTATTTATTTATTTGACAGAGACACAGCGAGAGAGGGAGCATACGCAGGGGAATTGGGAGAGGGAGAAGCAGGCTTCCCACCGAGCAAGGAGCCCAATGCAGGGCCTGATCCCAGGACCCTGGGATCACGATCTGAGCCAAAGGCAGCCGCTTAATGACTGAGCCACCCATGCGCCCCTATAATCATTTTTTTTAAAAGAAAAACATTAAAATGTCTGATAACATGAGACTGATAATATGATGATGAATCTACATTGCTACCCTGGAGCCATTTAAAATCAAGCTGGATAAAGGGAAGCTGTAGAGTCTTTGGGGGGAGAATTTGTATCTTTTGTATACCTTATGTCCTAACATTTCCACTGCAAAGATTGTGAGAAAATAATCAAATACAGATAGATCTTATCCAAGGAGGAAAATCATAGTAGAAACAATTCATATGCTTACTAATTGGTAATAGTTAATAGGTTGTGATGGAATGAGACGATGAAGTACCATGTATTATTAAAACTGTTTTTTGAGGGGTGCCTGGGTGGCTCAGTGGGTTAAAGCCTCTGCCTTCGGCTCAGGTCATGATCCCAGGGTCCTGGGATCGAGTGCCACATGGGGCTCTCTGCTCAGCAGGGACCCTGATTCCCCCTTTCTCTCTCTGCCTGCCTCTCTGCCTGCTTGTGATCTCTGTCTGTCAAATAAATAAAATCTTTTTTAAAAAAACCTGTTTTTTGAGGATGGCTAGTATATTGAAAATGCTTATGAATGATCTGTTGGAACATTTGGATATAAATCCTCATATATAAAACGGTCCTCGCCTCTCATATTTAACAAGCATCTGATACGACTCTATATTCTATCCCCCATGGTCATCAGCAGCTAAGTCCAGACACTGCGGTCACTTTGGCATCCTCTGTGGCATTTGGTATCTTCCTCCATCACTCAAATTTAAGTCCTGTCAGTTCCAGCTTTAAAGGACCTCTCCTCTCTGCCCCTCTGCCCTTCGTCTTCTCATCCGTTTCCTTGGTCCAGGCCACTTCTGGTCTTGTGTGATCAGCAGTGTTGGCTGCCCCCAGTCACCACCCTCTGTGCCCGACCCATGACAACAGGTGCAAGAGGAATCTCAGAATGTACAGCCTTCCTTACCTCCCCAGCTGACATCCCTTCAGTGTTCGCCTACTGAGCTTAGAAGAGAATGCCAGCTCCTTACCAGGACCTGCAAGGCATGAATGATCTGCCCCAGCTTCTCTTTCTAGCCTCATTGTGTGCCTCCCCTGTCCATGCTCCATGCTCTTTCTCTAACACACCAGCCTCTTGTCTATTTCTGGACATTGACACCTGCGGGTCCTCTGCCCAGAATGCTAGTTACCCTACACTTTGCAGAGCCAACTTGCTCCTTGTCTTCCTTCACTTCTCATCTTAACAGTGACCTCTGCCTAGAGGCCAGCCCTGTTCATTTTTCCTAACGCACACATGTCAGTTCCTGCTCAGGAACTCTGTGTTATCGGGCTGTATCTCCAGGGCCCACCGACTTTCTGGCTGTAGGTGCTTAATAAATATTTGTTGGATGAGTGAAGGCATCTCCTGAATCGTGTGAGTGTGTCATGAGTGTATCTGTGTGTATACGTGGGTGTTTACACAAGGCATACAGCATCAGCACGTGAATGAAGGTTTCGGTTCATTTTTAACTTAATGAAGTTTCAGTTGATTTTTAATTTTCTTTGTCGTACTTTTATGTATTTTTTTTCAAATCTCATCATTAATCTAGGTGACATTTTATTATGGTAAAATATATATAACATAAAATTTATCATGTTAAGCACGTTAAGCGTGTAGTTCGGTGGCATTAAGTACATCCACGCTGTGTGCAAACATCAGCACCATCCACCTCCAGAACCTTTTCATTGTCTCCAGAGCAAATTCTGGACCCATTAAATACTATCTCCCCCATAATTTAGATTACTTGTACAGTAAGAACAACGTTAGAAAAAATGTATTAGAAAGAAACAAATAGCAAATCTTTTACAGACAAAACTCATTAAATGTATTCCAGATTGTAACTTTAAGTGACAATAAAACTAGCTAATATGTATTCCAATGGATAGTTTTGTAGTGGTTTTTTTTGTTGTTGTTGTTTTGTCTTGTTTTGTTTTTTAATAGAAAGCCCTATCCTTTATAAATGCAAACTGCTGCACGGACCCAGATCTTTCTGGGGTAATAGCTCACTGAAGTACAAACCGCTTGTGTTGCCTTAATAAATATATCTTTCCTACAAATATAATCATTTCTGGGAGAAATTGTGTGCAAAAGCATTATCACCTCGAAGTATGATTAGTGTAATATCCTTATGCAGGTTTTCCTCAGCATTGAACATTTGAAACCTATTAAAGTGTAAATTCTTGTTGTAAAGAAACGCTGTTCTCTGACCTTCTAGAGGTAGAGGTTCTGGAGCTTATGCGACGTGGAGAGAGTTCTGTTTTGCCTCCTCGGTTAGAAATGGATGAATCAAGAGGTCCCAAAAGTAGTATCTCTGGAAACCTAGTTTCTTGACCGTGAAGATGATTTCTGTTGACTAGTGTTCTCCCTTAGGATCTGTATGCTAGGAGGTAGAGATCAGACCAAGCACAGTCCCTCATAACCCATCACTTTGAAAAAGATGCTTCTAGTTGAGTTAGTGAAAACTATCTAGCATGTGAGTGGGAAAGTTTGGAAAAACGACACGATTGTGTTTAAGGGATCATTTCATATTTCAGTAATAACAAGCAAAATTTGCAACTGAAGTAACTGATCAAGGAATCATATCCAGAATACATAAAGACTATCTTATAAAAAATAACAAGGTGGCCCATCAGGGAAATGCACAATGAATGCGTGAGTATGAACAGGCAAGTTACAGGAGAAGAAATGTTAAGAAAAAAATATGTATATGAGACATATGTGAAATATATATATGAGATGTGTGTGTATTATATATATCATATAAATATATATATGATAGAATGCTCACAGTCGCTAGTACTGTAATGCCCCCTTATCTGTGGGGGATACAGTCCAAGACTAGCTCTAGTAATACCTGGAATGATGCCTGGAACTATGGGTAGTACTGAGCCATATATATACTGTGTGTTTTCCCGTACACATTCACATTAAAAAAGAAAAATCTACAATGGCATTTATTATAGCATTATTATATTGACAACAACATTGGAAATAGCCTAATTTTCTCCAAGGGTTACCTAAGTTTTATGTTTGTTTTTTTTTAATGGAATATTATACAACATTTAAAATAATTAAGAAAGGTTACATCAGAGGGCGCCTGGGTGGCTCAGTTGTTAAGTGTCTGCCTTCAGCTCAGGTCATGATCCCGGGGTCCTGGGATCGAGTCCTGTATTGGGCTCCCTGCTCCGAGGGGAGCCTGCTTCTCCCTCTCCCGCTCCTCCTGCTTGTGTTCCCTCTCTCGCTATGTCTCTCTCTGTCAAATAAATTAAAAAAAAAAAAACTTTAAAAATAAAAAAAAGAAAGGTTATATCGGTTGACATGGTTAAATTTCTATAAACTAATGTGAATGGGAAAAGCAGAGATATATTGTAAATTTAAAAGAGACTGAATTTCAGATATATTAATATGAAAATAGAATGGCAAATCCAGGATAGAGAATCAGCCCCATATTTGTCACTGAAATTATAAAATTATCTTAAAATAAGCTCTGAATCCTTTTCTTAGAAAAAGTTCCATGTAATTCTGACCTATGTTTTCTTTTCCATTTGCAAAACAAATCTTGAATTGCAAAGAAAGAGAAGATATCTTGCTATAACAAACTCTCTCTCTAGCAATTTATTATTTCATTGGCTCACTGCCTTGACAATTAGGAGAAGATTTATAGACATATCCCCTAAATAATTGGCAATTAATTTGAGATTAGATGCCAGAAAAGTACAGTATTCTTAATGTAATAGGAAGGTTGAGGCTTTTCACTTACAAATGTCATGGAACACAGAGTAAATGTTAACCACCAGCATTGTTAACCCTGCCCTTTTGCACGTCTGCAATAGAAAGGAGTTTTAGTCCGGTGATCATAAACTTTAGCTAGCTTGGCTAGTTTCACCGTAAAGCTCAAGTGTAAACCAAGAGTGTCTGTATCTTAAGAATGCCTTCCAATCTTTAAGCCCTTGGTTTATGTTGATGGGTACCTGCTTGTGATCCACAAGAATGTGTAAACCTGGGATGCCTGGGTGGCTTAGGTGGTTAAGCAATCTGCATTCGGCTCAGGTCATGATCCCAGGGTCCTGGGATAGAGCTCTGAGTCTGGCTCCTTGCTCAGCAGGAAGCCTGCTTCTCCCTCTGCCTGCTGTTTCCCCTGCTTGTGCTTGCTCGTGCACTGTCTCTCTCTCTCTTTCTCTCTCTGTCAAATGAGTAAATAAAATCTTTAAAAAAAAAAGAATATATAAACCTAGTTCTATACAGGAAAAAGAGATACTGTATCCTGAATCTTATTTGGGATTTTCTTTTGACTCAAACAGTACATTTGGATCCTGTACCATCTTTTTTCTACTCAGGACTCAGTGTCTTTCTAATGTCTACAACTGTGGTTTCCTAAGGGGAATATACATTCTAGGTCCTAAACAATGAAGATTTTGCTGGTAAACATTGTTATCCTTTTGGTCGAATTCCAGGGTACCTTATACCTAGAGATAGAGTTGACAGGTGTGACTATTAAATGTTAGTGATTTACCAGTCGGTTTCATTTCAACTCCAGCACAGTGCCAAAAATATATTAAGTATGCACTAAATGCTAACCAATTCATATATGTCCAGACAATTTTGGTACACATAGGGTTTTTTTTTTTTTTTAAGATTTCATCTATTTATTTATTTGGGAGAGTGAGTGAGCAAGAGAACATGAGCAGGGGGGAGGAGTAGAGGGAGTGGGAGAAGCAGACTCTCTGCTGAACAGGGAGCCAGAGTCGGGGCTCCATCCCAGGAACCCCAGGATCATGTCCTGAGCCGAAAGCAGACACTTAACTGATTGTGCCACCCAGGTCCCCCACAAGTAGAATTTTATTCCCTTCTAGAAACTCTAGAAATATCCTTTAATCCAAATTTCCCTATGCCCGTATTTTATTTATAGCTATTTCTAAGTAATAGAATGGGTTTTATGTTTCTGTGCATTTAAAAAAATAGAAACAGCCCATCTTTGAACTAACCTCAGCTCTTTTCCCCCTCACCTCAACAGTTGTCCCCTCTACATTGTCATGACAATTTCCATCTTTCACTGAGTGCTTTCTCTTTGCCAGGCATGGTTGGAACCTCATTTAATCCTCTTGACAATTTTGTAGCACAGCTACAGGTTTTACAGTGCTCTGTTTTTGCAAATAAGGTTCAGGGATTAAGCAATGTGCTTAGGTTCACCAGCTAATAAACAGTGGAGCCAGGCTTTACACCCAAGCCTTAGTCTTAACTCCCAAGATTTACTCTATTTTTCTTTCTGTACATCTCTCCAGTGGGAAATTGAGAATTAAGTATTTAGAACAGTGCCTACACAAAGTCATTCAGTAATTATGTATCTATTCTTAAGCCTTTGAAATCAATTTTATAAGTGTAATATACACACTATATATTGCATACACACACAGTTCCATACGTTTTGATAAATGTATTTTATCAGATAAACCCGTATTATCCTGTCACAATTAAGATGTTCTATAATGGCATCCACTTTAAAAACTTCCCTTGTGCTCCCCTTTTTAAGAAACGTTTTATCTTGAAATCATTCTAGACTCTCAGGAAGGTGTAAAAAATAGTACAGAGATCTGCTGTATCCTTCATCCACTTTCCCCTCAGTGACAACCCATTACATGAGTGTAGTACAACTGCAAAGCCAGAACATTGACATTGGTACGCTCCATAGGTCTTACTCCCTTCTGCACCATTGCAGTCAGTCTCTGCCTATCTTCCGCCCCAGGTAACCGCGGAACTGCTTTTTGTCACTATAGGTTATTCTAAAACTTTCTATATAAATGGAATCATACAGAATGTTGCCTTTTGAGTCTAGCTTCTTTTGCTTAGCATTATGTGTTTTATTTTATTTATTTTTTTTTTTAAGATTTTATTTATTTATTTGACAGACAGAGATCATAGGTAGGCAGAGAGACAGGCAGAGAGAGAGGGGGAAGCAGGCTCCCAGGTGAGCAGAGAGCCCGATGTGGGACTCGATCCCAGCATCCTGGGATCATGACCTGAGCTGAAGGCAGAGGCTTTAACCCACTGAGCCACCCAGGCGCCCCACATTATGTGTTTTAGATGCACGAATAATAATGTATGTGTTAGCAGTTTGTTCCATTAATTGTTATGTAGCATCCTGTTCGAATACAGTAGTTTGCTTACCCATTTATCTGTTGATAGACCTTTGGGTTATTCCCAACTTTGAACTATTATATAGTGAGTAAAGTTGATGTGAAGATTCATCTACAAGTTGTGTGTGCATGTGTGCGTGTGCACTTTTTTTCATTTCTCTTGCATAAATAAGAGTGGAAATGCTGGGTTCCTTGGTTAGTGAAGGCTTAGCTTTATAAGATACTGCCACATTCTTTACCCAAGAGAATGAACCATTTAAGAGCCCAGTGACAGTGTGTAAGAGTTCATTTTGTTCTACAATCTTGCTAACACTTGATACTGTCGGTCTTTGAAATTTTTGCCATTCTAGTAGGTATGGAGTGGGATCTCACTGTGGCTTTCATTTGCCTTTCTCTGATAATAATATTGATTATCTTTTCATGTGGTTAAAGGTCAGTCATACATATTCTTTTGTAAATTATTCATATCTTGTGCCCCTCTGAGGGGGTGGTGAGTGGATAGGTGGATGTTTGTCTTTTTTATTCAACAAATATTTGGTGCATAATGAACATTTATTAAATGAACTAAGATTGACTCAAATATATCTGTTTTCCTTTTGACCACTTGAAACCTTAGGTATAATACATCTGAAATAAAATAGTTCAAATTGGGTTTTGTTAGTCTATTCTTTTTTTTTTTTAAGATTTTATTTATTTATTTGACAGACAGAGATCACAAGTAGGCAGAGAGGCAGGCAGAGAGAGAGGGGGAAGCAGGCTCCCTGCTGAGCAGAAAGCCGGATGTGGGGCTCAATCCCAGGACCCTGAGATCATGACCTGAGCCGAAGGCAGAGGCTTTAACCCACTGAGCCACCCAGGCGCCCCTTTGTTAGTCTATTCTAAAATGATCATCTGTAATAGGGAATCTGGTTTTAAACATGATACTAAAATAAAAATCGGTAGTTTTCGGCCCTGCATGGAACATATCATCGTCTTAACCATCACTGTCATCCTCATGATTTACTCTTTCTGACCACGGGGAAGTTTTCATCTGAAGACATGGATTTTGTGGCTCACGTAAATACTGCATTGCTACATTGTTTCTCTAAGGCTAGAAATGCTCTTACCTAATTTTTATCTTGTCTAAAAATGGAAGGACCGTTTTAGCTTTGTTATTTTTAGCTGTCACTGAACCTTCTTTCTCCATTAAGAATAAATGTTAGCTAAGTTGATCTGTAAGCTCTGTGTTGATCCTGTAGACTATAATTTGTGTCTGTAATTTAAAAAGAACCTTTGGTTACTGTCTCCTTTCTATGACATATTTTTGTAACAATAATATTTTTAGCTATTGTTTTGTGTTGTTAATGTCGAGAATTACAAAGAAATGCACAGACCCACCTAGGTAACTATTATTTATACAATGGCAATAAAGAGGCAGTATGTATCTAGTGTTTGGAAATCAACACAGGATTGTAAGATCTATAAGATATATCTTATAGATGAAGAGTGACATCTTCCCCTTATTTCCAAGTTCATGTCCTTCTGCCCAAAGGAAACTGTTGTTAAAACTTCGTGATGATTTCTTATAGCAAACAGGACCTCTCCTTTTCTTTATTCCCTTTTACAAAAAAGAAATCAGGCCGTATGCACTACTCCGCATATTTTCCTTTGACACCAACACGTGCAGATCTAACTTTCTTGGAGTAGTTACTGTATGAATGAACTATGCTTTACTTAGTTGCTCCCTCGTGGATTTTTCCAGGTTTTTTGTTTTTCTCCTTATTTATTTGCTGTTTTTAAAATGCTGCAATAAACAATTCTGGAAATGTTGCAGACTTTTGCAAGTATATTCATAGGGTACATTTCTACCGATTGGATCCCTGGTCAAAGAATGTGGTATAATTTGTCAGCTCTTGCTGCATTGTTCTTTTTAAGGTTTCAGCCATTTACTCTCTCTTTAGTAGCACTTGCAAGCGTCTATGGCACATATTTTAAATGTAATCGCCTCATTTAAATTCTTTGTTATTGAGCCTTCTAGTATTATGTGAAGTGGGACCCCCAAATTAATGCTATTTCAATGCTGTTTTATCTTTATTACATTCCTGCTTGCTTTTTCGCCTGCAGAAGAAAATCTGAAGTCAGTCCTCCTAATGACTGAGGTTGGCTGGCTAGAATGGCTTGAGGTGGCATTCCCACACAAAGCTCTCCAGCTGCTCAGTCCCTAGGAAGCCCAATTGTTGATGTGTTCTGTCTATTTTATATATTGCCTACAGGAGGAAAGCTGAACAAGGACCTGAGACATTTCCTCAATCAACGGTTCCAGAAAGGGTCTCCTGATCATGAGCTCCAGCAGACCATAAGGGATAACCTTTACCGCCATGCTGTGCCTTGTAAGTAGCTGGTTTAAGGCAACTGACTGCTGGGTGGGTGTGTGGAAAGTTATTGGAGCCAGAAGAACTCTCCAGCTTGGTTCTGGAACACTGGTCGGTTGGTTTGCTCACGTAGCGACTTCCTAGGTCCAGGGAATTGTAAGTGACCGTGGGACATATTGCATAGTGCAAGGTGAAATTACTTGGCTTTCAAGTTCTGGCTCTGCCACGTAGTTGCTTATGATGCCAGGTAAATTGGTTGTCCTTTGTCAGGGCCAGTTTTTACATCGATGGAAAGGACATCCGACTTATTCAATAGGACTCTTAGGAGGCGCCCATGGGATGAGGCATGTAAGCACATTTTGCACAGTATGGGTGTGGCGTAAGCCTCCATAAATGTTAACCATCACTGTTACTCATGGGGGTGGACCAGGCCAGAGGCTTTCACACTGACCTCTGCAGAGACCAGTGAGTTACTTCCTCATGGCCTCAGCGGACTCTTTCTTCTTCCCCAATGTGGACGGATTCATAGACCTGGATTTCATGCACAATCTTCTTTGAAGAAATGGTTTCCACCAATTAAAAGCTCAAATCCCATGAACCCGTTAGATCAGGCTAAATCTGAGAAGGCAGGACCTGGAACATAGGGACTATGAAAGCAAGGTTTTTGTGTTGAGGGAATGAAGGAAAGAAAGGAAGGAAGGGGAGTCAGTCTATGGGGCAGAAGTTGTAGTAAAGTATTACCATACATACCTAATTAAAAGGTAGGAGTCCTGGGGAGACTTACAGTGATTTCATTTTATTTAAAATTAAGAAGAAGGAATGATTTTGATTTTAGTACTTAGAATTTTTCTTTTCTTTATTACCCAGTCCTTCAAAGCTTGAAATTTAATTTTTTTTAGCAATAACATTTTTTAACCAGCAAAAACAGTAGGAATCATTTGAAGTTGAAAGTACCCTGCTTATTGCTGTGATTTGTTTGCTATTGTGGTTTTCTTTCTTTCTTCCTCTTTTTTAAATAGTATTTTGCAAGGGTATGCTGGAGTCCTAATGTTTACTGGTCCTACTTCAAAACGATAAACAGAACTTAATGTAAGCGTCATAGATCTGCCGGGACTTAGGCCTTTAAAGATCAGGTTCTAAAACAGCTGCTCTTCCTTTTACTTACTAATAAAACCAAGGCTCCAGTAGGAAAAGAGGGCTGAGTGTAAGGAACTTGGGTCAGTGCCCCAGGGCTGTCTCTTTCTGCTGAGTGGCAGAACTACCTTTGAAAGAGAAAATGTGGCAATAATGCATTATTGTGAATCTCTGGGCCTCAGTTCTTTTGGTCTTTCAGCATGGGAATTGAATGCTGTAAACTTACATCCTACTAATAATCCTTTACACTTGGGGGACGCCTGGGTGGCTCAGTTGGTTAAGCAGCTGCCTTCGGCTCGGGTCATGGTCCCAGCGTCCTGGGATCGAGTACCACATCGGGCTGCAGGGAGCCTGCTTCTCCCTCTGCTTCTGCCTGCTACTCTGTCTGCCTGTGCTTGCTCGCTCTCTCTCTCTCTCCCTCTCTCTCTCTGACAAATAAATAAATTAAAAAAAAAATAATAATCCTTTACACTTGGATTAATAGTAATTCCTAATGTTAATTGCATGGGTTGTGAAGGGATTACAGTTCTTTTTATGGGTCAAGAAACCAAGGCACCAAGGTAAGCCAATACAGAACAAGGCTGAAGGTGACTAAGACTGACGGTCTCCCAAGTCCACCATTGTCCTGACTCTGATCTCCTGATCAGGTTTACCCTTGGAATGACTTCTTAGGTTGGGATTGTTAACACCCAGTGTACAGATGAGGAAACAGAGTCATGGGGAGATCAAGTCACTGCTAAGTGTCGGATCTGGGTCTTCTGGATTCTTACCACCTAGGGCTGCTTCTGTAGCTGTACCGGAGCTGCTCTGTTGTTCTGGGACGACAGGTTGAATATAGTTTTGCAGAATTTGGTACTTGCAGAATCATGAGTGTTCTCTGTGTAATTTTTCCCCCACTTAGATTCCAATTTAAGAAATGGGGAATGAAGCAAATGAGCACACCATTTCTTGACGCATCTGTGGTGTTACTATGGTTACGTTTTGGCATGCTTTCCCATTTATTTTTTTCCACCGATTTATAGGACCTGACTGTGAGCTAAATGGCTTGATTTTAAGGTTACCGCTATATAGGAATTGGGGCAAAAATGACCTCAGCCTTTTAAACACAGTGGAAAATCATGTTTTGTCTTTGCGTGTATAAAGCCCCTGGTATTAATGTTTCATTTCTGTGAAACCCACACGTTAGGAATTGGGAAGGTAAAAATGGTCTTTCTACTGAAGGAGAAAACAAGTAACATTTCATTATACATTTCCTTCACAAAATGGGAAGGAAATTCAGAAGAGGGCTGTTTCTGGGTCTGCCGCAGCCTGTGTACCTTTGAACATGAGTAGACCAGGGTTGACTTGGGATTCTGTTATAGGCTTGGAGAACTCAAGCCACATTTGTGTTTATTTCAATTCTCTGGTCCACATGATTGGTAACTGCAGAGCTCTCTGCCAACCTGTTGTGCCAACGGATTAGGAAGCCGTTCACTGGGAGAATATATCCCTCCTGATTACACTGTAAAGGTGCTCCAGGGAAACAAGCTCCCGTGATCTCCGTTTTCCAGAACTTCCTGCTGCTGATATTTTAGTGACTTTCAGTATTTTGAGAAGGGATGACCTCATGAACAGGTGCTTGCGAAGTTGGGGGTAGACATCTTTTCTTTTCTTTTAAAATATTTTATTTATTTATTTGACAGAGAGGGAGAGAGAGAGGCAGGCAGAGGCAGAGGGAGAAGCGGGCTCCCTGCTGAGCAAGGAGCCAGACTCAGGGCTCGATCCCAGGACCCTGGGATCATGACCCAAGTCTAAGGCAGACCCTTATTCGTCTGAGCCACTCAGGTGCCCCTGGGTAGACTTCTTTTCTTACACATTTTAGGAGGTTCACTTGTCAGTAGAAATTAACAAATAAAGCCCCTTTGTTCTCAAGTTATTTCTAGTGTCATCATTGCACCACAATGGATTTTTACCATTTAAGATCCCATTTTATCCTAATTCCTTGGTGTAGAGACAGTGCAGGTAGTAGTGTCCCTATTTTACAGGTAAGGAAATGGAGCCGCAAATGTGACTTCCTCAAAATCCTACCACTCCTAAATGCCACATTACTCACGTCCCACCCAAGGCTATTTTAATTTTCCTTAATTTTAACAGCTTTATTGAGATACGATTCACACACCATACAACCCACCCATTTAAAGTGTTCATCCAGTGCTGTTTTTGCTATGGTTCTTATTTTGTTGCACACCCCCTTTATTTTGTCTTTATTCAAAACCTTTTGTTATTTTCCACAGTCGGGAAAAGGTCATCATAGTTGAAATTTAATTATATTTACCGTTGAAAATCACCACCACCACCACCCCTTGCCCCAAAATTAGAAAACCCAAACCAGAATTATGACAGAAAAGAGAACTGGATTGCGGGGTGAGTCAGAGGCCCTGGTGTGAAGTCTGAGGGCTTTTCTCTCGCTGTGTGGTCTGCCACACGTCATGTGACCTCTCTGAGTCTCGTTTACTCTTTAATAAAATGGAAATGGAAACACCCACTTCAAGCATTGTCTCACCCGATGTCAACAGCATCCCTAAGAGATGGGTCTGTCAGAGGAAACAGAGTCCCAGAGAGGTTAATAACCTGCCATGGGTCACTTAGGTTAACAAGTAGCTCGGTCAGGGTTCAACCAGTTCTGACTCCCAGGCCGGCCGTCAGTGAAAGTGGTGCGAGTAGAGCCGTGTGACATGGACTATTGAGAGGGGAAGACGCAGGAAAAAAGTTTCTCATTGCTGAATTTTATAGTCTTAACTATGTAAAATCCCTGGGTCTTATGGCACTATACCTTAAAAATAAGTATCTTTTCTCTGAGGTTTGAGTAATTCACTGATAGGTGCAATAGAATTTTCATAGTTCTGTAAGTGGTGATTCAGCTTTTAATACATCATTATAGGATTCTCTGGGGATAGCTCGGTTTATCTTATTGTTCACTGAATCTCTTCTTAATATACCTTTTTAAAATAAATAAATGGATTTGAAATTCAGGTAAACGTCATCTGCATTGCTCAGTTCTCTCATTCCTTAGAGCCTTCTGGAAGATAGTCTTGTCTCCCGCCCCTCAAATTCCCCTCCACAGACAGCCCCCTGACCTTGATGTTTCAGTCCTGCAAACGTTATCCATAACACCGAACACACCTGGTGCCTTCTCGTGAGTGGGTGCCTACTATTTCCTTCTTTTCCCCCACCTTGCCATCTGACCAGCATGCAGCCTTTTTTTTTTTAAAGATTTTATTTATTTGACACAGAGAGAGAAAGAAGCAGGCTCCCTGCGGAGCAGAGAACCCAACACAGGGCTCGATCCCAGGACCCCGGGATCATGACTTGAGCCGAAGGCAGGCGCTTAACAGACTAAAGCACCCAGGCGCCCCACACAGCCTTCTTTTAAACTTGGATGCCACTTCTTTCACAGATTGGGCCCATTACCCTTTTCACTGCTGCTGGAGCTTCCGACCGCGACCCCTTTCCAGCACGCATGCTTGCTTGCAGCGCCTGCTGGGTGTCTGTCTGTCCTACTAGAATCTGACTGCTCTGACGTCAGGGACCGGATCTTCCTCCGGGACCAGCCCACACGTAGCTTCGGGCCTGGGCTGTAGAATGGATATTTGTTGACTGAATGAACAAATGAACAAACGGATGAAGTTGCTCTTTGTTTTTCTTGTTGTATTTTTTTCTCTCTGTTCCTTAACGGTTCGGAGACACAGCAGAGCTGCCTTTGCCATAAAGCTTTCAGAATAAAAGGCAGCTCAGAGGCTTGAGTCCCGAGATGGCTGATAGGGACTGCACTGATTACTTGGCTGGTAATCCGGACCCCGAGGAACGAGTCGAGGTTCTTGCACGCTTGGAGCTGGAGTGCCTGTTCTCAGCGCCTCTTAATTAGTCTAGATAACAGGGTTCCTCCTGCATTGGTAGCCTCCTGCTTTATGACTTCATGTCCTGGCTGATGTGACAACATCTGAGATTCTTGCTTTGAAATGGCTGCTTTTCCCGAGAAGATAAATGTGTTGCCTGACGGGGCTTGTCATTGACTAAATTGCCGCTGTGAGAACCAGATACTCCTCCTCCGGTAGTGCTGGTCCTCTGGAAGGCTGAACACCACCCCTCCCAGTCTGGCTCCCTTTTCTGGGGGCAACAGTAAGGAGCTTGTCTTTCTTTTCAAGCAAAGGTTATCTGAAAGAGGAAAGGATAAGTCATTTTTGTTCTGTATCTTAATAGTTCGTGTGTTTGTGTATGTTTTAAAGATTTTTTTTTTTTTTTTTTTTTGAGAGAGAGTGAGTGATTTCAGGGGGAGGGGAAAAGGGACAGGGAGAAAGAATCTCAAGCAGATCCCCTGCTGAGCGCAGAGCCTAAAGCCGGGCTTGATCCCAGGAGCCTGAGGTGATGACCTGAGCCGGAACCAAGAGCTGGATGCTTGACCAACTAAACCACCAAGGCACTGCTGTACCTTAAGGCTTTGTTGATCAAGGCTCTCACTGATACTGAGACCACTGTATCTTGTGTAAGAGGCATTGATCAGTGACTTAAAGGAGTTTCCAAAGGGATTAAAACTGTTTGATCTACAAGACACTTTAAATGTGATGTGGCATACATAGGTGACCCTGGTCTTCCTTTGTAGAAGTGCCATATTCCAACAGGCACCTTAGCATCTGCTAACCGTTGGCACCGTTGTTATCCTGAATGTGACTGCGACATCGTGGGACACAAATTACCTTTGGAATTGTTTGAACCTATGAGTGTCGCTTGAACACAGGCGTCTCCAGGACTGCATGCCTGGAATTGAACCATTCTGCAATTGAAGCTGATGATAGAAACTAGACCAGATTATCAGCAAGGGGCCAAGACAAAGATCTGAATATTGGAAAATTCCTTCTCTCCTGGGATGTGCATCTCTTGTTCAGGTTGTGTTTGATACAAGCAGCAAGTTTCAGGTCATAATTCATGAGGTAGACTGTTCTGGAAGCCTCCCCAGGACTGATCAGATAAGAGTTACGGGAAACTCTCTCACTGTGGTTATTGCCCTTGTCCTATCACTCAAGTAAGTGCTGTCTCAAATTAAAAAAAAAAAAAAAATAGGATTGTTTCATCCTTTACAAAGCCTGGTCTCTTGCAGGAACATGGCTAGTAACACCCATAGTAGCTCTTGGGTGTGTGGACTCCTGATGTGTACAAGGTGCCCTGCATGATGCTTGCCTGTGTGTCGTCTCTCATGCTGACCTCGTGGAGGACAGACAGAATGTTCTGGATCTGACCTTGAGCCCATTGGGCTGGTGAACCCTGCCTCTTTTCTATTCATATGCAAGCCTTTGCTGTCTAGAATACAAGCAGTATCTGCCTTCCTCCCTTCTCCATCAGTTGTCATCTTTTTCCCTCCCCGTGCCCTTTACTCACTGGTACCATATTTTCCCGTGTGTCTCCAGCTGGTCTGCAATCTGGGGACTCCTCCCACGCACTGACTACCCCCCTTACTGCCTACCCCTGACCTTTCCTTCCTTCTCCATCAAAGCTTATTTGTTCTGGGGGTGCCTGGTTGGCTAAGTCAGTTGAGTGACTGGCTCTTGGTTTCAGGTCATGATCTCAGGGTCCTGAGACTGAGCCTCATGCCACAGTCTGCACTCAGTGTGGAGTCTGCTTGAGAGTCTCTTTCTCTCTCTTTCCCTCTGCCCCTCTCCTCTGCTCACATGCAGTCTCCCTTTCTAAAATAATAAATAAATCTTAAAACAAAAACAAAAACAAAAAACAACTTACTTGTGCCTGGCTGGCTCAATCAGTGGAGTGTATGACTCTTGATCTCATGAGTTCAAGCCCCGCACTGGGTATAGAGCTTACTTTAAAAAAAAAAAAAAAAAATCCACTGTGTGTAATAAAAGTTAAAATAAAAAAGTTACATTTTTTGGTACATTGATTAACTGTTGGGCTGTCCTTGAAGAAGCCAAGAAGAAGTGACGGTTCATGTTGTGGCACAGGGGTCTCCATCCTCCATTATGTGTATCTTTTAACAGGCGACTTTAAAGTGGTGTTGCTAGAAATAGCCTGTGTAATGGGATGTCTGGCAACAAAGCAGGTTCATGGGTAAGGATGGATTCTTATGCTTTTGATGTGTTTTTGTGCTTTTTATAGTGGTTAACACAGTGTTCCATGAGCAGAAAACACTTTAAACACAAGATTGTATCAGGGGAAACTTCCCCTCTGCTTGCTGTATCAATGCTCACATATAGTCCCACCAAGGATAAGCTGGGACAGGATTTGTGTTTCACAAAGTAATGCTACAGGCTAGACAGAGTGCTGTGCCAAATTAAAAAAATAAGGGGATGAGAAAAGATACTTTTGTTTCGATGTAATTTCAAGTTAGAATCTGGGCTCAGATAACTATAAGCAAATTTTCACCGACACGAATGTCTCTGGTGGGGTGTTGAAGGGTTGTGAAGGAAGTGGTTGAGTTCTTTGTTACTCTGAGAACCCCTGCCTGATGAAAGCCAGGTGTACAGCACAGGTTTGGGAGGACCCAAAACAAAACAGCACTTCTCATTCCTGGAGAATGACCCCACAAGGAGCACTGAAGTCGCTAGTGTAGCATCTGTCCCACTTCTCTTTGCCACAGGAGAAGGGAGCCCTTCCAACAGCAAGTTCATGAGAAGGACCTGGTCATTCAGGACACAGACAGTTCTCTTCTCCTCAGGGCTAGAACGTTCAGTGGGGAGGGGCTTTCAGAAATGGTGCCCTGGAGAAGCTGGCAGGCTCTATCACTCACCACTTCTGGTAACCTGGGCAGGTTACCCAGGCTTTCTGGAGCTCCATTTTCTCACTACCTTTTTTGCTGTTTATGACAAGTACCTAAGCACCCCACAGTAAGTGTGGTACTTCATGGGTCCTGCAGTGGGCCTCTGTCCCGCACGATCTTCTTCCCTCCATGCCCCTTTCCTTCTCATTTCTTTTTTCTTTTCTTCTTTTTTTTTTTTTTAAGATTTCATTCATTTATTTGACAGAGATTACAAGTAGACAAGAGAGGCAGGCAGAGAGAGAGAGGAGGAAGCAGGCTTCTCGATGAGCAGAGAGCCCGATGTGGGGCTCGATCCCAGGACCCTGGGATCATGACCTGAGCCGAAAGCAGAGGCTTTAACCCACTGAGCCTCCCAGGCGCCCCACTTTCCTTCTCATTTCTAACGGGACTTGTCCGGTCTGGTACTCTCCCTTTTTTTCTCCGCAGGCTCTCATTAGGCTTTGAGCCTTACTTATTTGATTATCATTTTAAACAATTGTGATAATTTATGTGGTTCTTTTCTGCGGGAAACAAGCTGAGTTTTCAAAAATGATACTCCAGGGGCACCTGGCTGGCTCAGTCAGTAGAGTGTGCAACTCTTGATCTTGGTGTTGTAAACTCGAGCTCCATGTTGGGCACAGAGATTACCTAAAAATAAAATCTTAAAAGAAAAAGATTTTTCCAACATTTGTGGAGTAACATCCCTGCACTGGGTGCTAGGTGAAAACCTAGTGAAGATTAATAATTGGATGATTTAGGCAGTAATAGGCAGGCTTGAAACAGCACATTCTCTGCATAGTCCCAGCATCAGCTAATTCCCCTGTGTTCTTTTTCTTTGTATTTCTTATTATATGTTGTTAACCCTAATTGCCATTGTATATTTGCTGAATGGATGGAGTCATATTGGAGGAAGAAAAGAAACGCTACACACTGAAAAGCTCCTCACACCAGACTTGATTTACATGTGTTGGTTATTAGTCTCATATAAACATGGCTTGACCAGTGTTCTTTACTGTGAGGTTCTTACAAGAGAAGATTGTACTCTAAATGCAAGAGTTTAGATTTAAGTTTAATCAGAGTGGATATAACTGATAATCTTCTTATGAAAATGTGTTAGTCCGGCCTCACTGCTTAATAATAACCTCTGTCATTAATCCAGCCTTACTATACGTTCCATGCTCCGTGATTTGCAAGTATTGTCTCTTTTAACCCTCTCCAAACCCTGATGAGTTTCATCTTTGTGTTATGAGTGTGGCCGTTGAGGTGTGGCAAGCTTAGTGACTCGAGTGTTGGAGGACACGCTGTTTAACCATGATGGAACCCAGATTCATCCCAGTTCCAACAGCTCCCAAGAGTCCAAGCTCTTGGTTTATATCTCTGGATGCAATCACCTTAAAAACCATGTTTTCAATTAACCTATTGAATTTGAAAAAGAGTCTTCTCTTAATACCATATGGATTAGTCCTTGGCTGGGTGTAGGATACTAATACATCTATTTGGCAGACATGTTAATTTATTTAATTGCTTTATAATTCTGGCTGAGATTTTTCATCAAGATGAGTTGCAATTATAAAGCAATTTCCACAGCCATTTATGTAGGGACACAGAAGTTTTCACATTATTTTTACCATTTATTATTTTAAGAGAAGATTTTATCAAATTTTAGCTTCCCAAGAATCACGAGTCAAGAGAATGAAGTACAATATATTTTTAAAGAAACCTCCTTGTATCAAATGTGTTCATAGAAATATATGTAAATAAATTTTCCAGCTTCTGAAATGGGTTATATGCATTTATGCCAAAGTCCAAGTAGGGATACTTAACCAGTTATGCTCTGTTGGGCTTACCTAAAGTCCCATATGAAATGAGCTACCCAAAATGATGACCTTGAATTTAAACAAGAAAACGTCACTTGTATTATTTCAACCATAATACGAATAAACTAGACTTACTAACTGCTCAGTGACGTATTTTCTTCTTGCATTTAAGAAATTAATCAGTTACACATCCCTATTTTTAGGCAGTACACTCTGATGTGTTTAGGGGTAAAGGACCATGGTGAGTGAACCTTAATCTTGAATGGCTACAAAGTATTTAGAACTGTTAAAAATATATTGTGTGTAAGGAGAGAGGGAGAGAGAACAGAGGACAAGCCAGTGGGTTAAAACATTAATAATAGATGAGTCTGGGTAAAGGATATACAGTGTTCTTTGTTTTATTCTTATTCTTGCAATTTTTAAAAACATTTTGAAATAATTTCCAAATAAAGCATTTTATTTTATTTTTTTTAAGATTTTATTTATTTATTTGATAGAGATCACAAGTAGGCAGAGAGGCAGGCAGAGAGAGAGGGAGGAAGCAGGCTCCCCGCTGAGCAGAGAGCTGGATGCGGGGCTCGATCCCAGGACCCTGGGATCATGACCTGAGCCGAAGGCCTTAACCCACTGAGCCACCCAGGCGCCCCCAAATAAAGCATTTTAAAAACAGACTCATGCCAAAAAAAAAAAAAAAAAAAAGTTAAAAAGCAACCAATATAGTTTTGGGAAAATGGGACTGATTATGTATGAGTGTTATGTTTTTGTTTTTTTCCCCCCTTGTAAATGTCAGTGTTTTTACCTTAGAATTGAGATGTTGTTAGTACTTTGTTAGACCTCGTGTATTAAAGTATACAGAGACTAACCTGGAAGACATTGTACATATATTAAAACAAAAATTTAACACTTCTGGAATACCAAGTACATGTGATGTGCATTCATTACAGTTTCTCATTTAATCTTTATGGAAACCTGACAAAGGAAGTACTATTATTATTCTCCTTTATAGATATTTTTTAGGCAAGAGAGAGTGTATATACATATCCATGGGGATGGTGGGGGGGCAGAGGGAGAGGGAAAGAGAGAATCTGAAGGAAGCTCCACGCCTACAGAGAGCTCCAGCACGGACCCCTTCATGGACCTCCATCCCACAGCCCTGAGATCATGACCTGAGCCAAAATCAAGAGTCTGATACTTACTCGACTGAGCTACCCAGCCAACCCAATTCTTCTTTATAGATAAGAGAGCTGAGGCTTAGTAAGGTTAGGAGTCTTGCCTTCCATTTCTGAAAAGAGATTGGAACCCAGGCTGTGAAGATGGATACTACAGCTCCCACCAATAGCCACCACATTGTCTTTGTTCAGACTATGTGTGGGTACATCTACATGTGTAGATCCATATATACCTACCAAATATATTTAGAAAATAAGCTAGGAAAATTATTTTAAATGGATTCTAAATATCTGCTAATATTCTAGAGCAATAAAAGGTATGATAAAATTATTATGATTATGAACATGTATTGAGCTCTTGCCATGTGCTAGGGGTTATTCTTCAAAGTGAAATAACTTGCTCACGATGTCACAGCTAATACGTGGTAAAGCTGTGCTGTGTTTTTCGCGAAGTTTATCTCTTAACCAGTGGCTTATATTGCCTATTATTTATAGCACTACAGAACATTTTAAAAAAATAAGAGGAAAAAGAATCGGTAATTAAGCATATTCCCTTTTCTTGGTGGGGTGGGAAGGAATGTCTTTTGTTATTTCTTGTAAGATTATTACTTAGTTTTAGATCCCATCAAAGCTGCCACATTATACAACTCCGGGGGCACTGTTCGGTTTGTAATCTATGTCAGTGGGGCCCTTAATGGTGGACAGTACCCTGACCGCATGGCTTATGCACTGGCTACGTGCCCGTAGCAGTTACTCAGCTAGACGTAAAGCCCAAAAGATAGATCAAGTTGCCATTCATTTGGGAGGTACACGTCTCAAGCATGCTTTGCAAATATGGTGAAGCAGTGCCTTACTCTAGGGGGGAAGATATCCTTTGGATACTTTGATGGCCAGAAGCCTAATCCAATCCAGTTACACTCTCTTCATTCTTAATTCAGCTGATTAAAGATGGAGACTATTAGAATTGGATCTTATTGGGTAGTTGCTATTATTTCATTCATGTTTCCTTCCATCAAGTTGATCCATCTCAACCATCCAACCTCCACTTACTCCACTTCTCAGTCCATTCAACCGACGCGTATCGAATGCCATGATGAGCAGGTCACGACAGTGTGGTCAGCATGGAGGGGCAAACTGGGTGCATTTCCAGGTTTATAGGTGTAGTGAGAAAGACAAACAGGAGGCAGCGGTGATAGACTAAAGTCAGTCCCTTGATCTGGGGTAAGCCCAGGATGACGTGACAATACAAGAACGGGCACCAGGTTCAGTCTCGAGACCAATGAATCGGTGTGATGAGGAAGTGATATAAATACCAAAGAAGAAGAAGAGAAAAACAGAGCATCCTCTTTCCCAGGGAAAATCCGGAAACATCTACCTGCGTCACTGTGGGCAAGTGACCTCTACTTAACACCTCTCAGCCTAATCCTCATTTAAAAAAGAATCTGTTTATTAGGGACAGAAGAGATACATCAGCTATCCTGATCTCCCAGGCCCAGTCCCAGGGTAATGCAGTCTTTTGACAGTGCTTGCTCCTTAGAACCTCTTAAGGATGGAGAGACCACTTCTATTGTTGAGTTTCCTGAAATGTGTAAGAGCAGCAACGACATAAACCAGCACTCCAGGAAAAGTTAGGACATGGTTTTAATGTTTGTGTTTAATCAGTGCTTTTAACATCCACATAACAATGTGGTGTAATTGTGCTGTTCACTAATAGCAAGAGGTATAAAACATTAACTCAAGGTACAGTCAGGAGAGTATAGTCTGGTAGTCGACCCCAAGTTGAAAGGTCTCTCATTCCTTTTAGTATATCTTTTTAGCTATAGACATAACTTTATCTGAAGAGAACAGAAGTCAGGATTTTGACTTAGGTCAAATGATTTAGCCTCTTGCATTCCTTGGCAACCTTGATAGTATGGAATGCTATGGGATGACGCCTTCGGATGAGGGCTTGCCTGTTTCAGATTCAGCTTCCATTGCTTGTTAATGGAAGGGGGCAAGCAAGATTATCCCAAGCAAGCAAGATGGGTCCTACTGGAACCCCAGTGTACCAGGACACAGCCTTCTCATTGTATTTGTCTTCAATTTCAGTCATTCGAAGGAAAACTCTTTGTTCTTTGAACCATTTCTTCTGAGGTTGCCCTATTTCCAGTTGGCGCTTCTCTCCCTTCATGACCTGCCTATTAGAAGTGGAGCCTTATGTGTTTTGCATTGGAAAGTGAGACAATATTCGGTTATACTAGAAATAAAGTAAGTGTAGTTATACTGAAATGAGTTTGACATTTTGCTCATTTCCCATCTCATAAGATAAGATCATTACAAGCAGATCTTATGGGATTGTTAGGAGTTCGTTTACATCATTAATTGATTTGAGGGATGCATGTTTCTTCTTTCCATTGCTGAATGGTTTTGTAGTCTGAACTTCACTTAATTAGTGATTTGGGAAGGGGGAACACCACATCTTTGTCAGTGAAATTTTGAAAAAAATGTTGCCTAAGCTGTAGATGAAATATTCTTTAAATGTGTACTATGACTTGAAAATGAGACATCATATAAATCCACGGGAAATTTAGCCTAAGGTATGGCAGTGTTGCCTGGGGAACTATTGCAAATGCTGGGAATCTTACATGTTTTCCTCCCCGTGGAGAGACGTTTATGTTTGAGTTTCATGTTTGCTGCCCAGTCTAGCCCCACTCCCCCACCCTGTAGGCCACCTGTGCAACGGTGGACATCAGCCTTCTTCGTCCTGCAGGAGTTAGGCACTCCATGCAAACTCCCTGCAGTTTGGCGCCCTTTGGAGGGATTTTGTACTTTCTCAGGTCACTGGAGATGTGGATCACTTACACATTGAGAAACAAATTGTCCGATATAACTAAAAAGTATGGTGTCTCCAAGGAACATTGTGTATTTGAAAAAAAGAAATTACTTTTTGATTTCATTCTTGCTGTTTTGTTCTGAATTCGTATTACATGCTGTAAGGGCCTGGCCTGGCAGAGCACATAAACCTCTCTCCCTCTCTCTGTTCTTTCCTTCCTTCCTTCCTTCCATTTCCTCCCCCCCTCCTTCCTTTTCTTTCCTTCCATCACAAACAGACCCATTTCTTCCCCTTGTTCCAGACTCTGGCCGTACGGGATGACAATTTTGACAGGCATATTGAGTCATGAGAGACCTTTTAGAAAAAAATTAGGGGCATCTGGCTGGCTCAGTCAGTTAAGGGTCCACCTCTTGATTTCATCTCAGGTCATGATCTCAGGGTCATGAGATCAAGCCCTGCATCAGGCTCCGTGCTGGGCATGGTGCCTGCTTGGGATTTTCTCTCTCCTTCTCCTTCTGCTCCTCCCTCCACTCTAAAAAATAAAATAGAATAAAAGAAAAGAAAATAACATAACATAAAATACATAAAATGTGATATAAATTTTAAGTGCATACAATGATTTTTTAGAGAAACACATATGCATCCACATGTACACACACACACATACACACGCACATGCATCCATGTAACCATTACCCAGAACAATATATAGAACACATTAAACATTCCACCAGGTTCTCTCCTGATGCCTCCCATTGAATACTTGTTCTCCTTTCCCAGAGGTCAGTCACTCTGATTCTGACTTATCACCCTAGATTAATTTACCTGTTCTTAAACATCATGTAAATGGAATCATACAATATGTATTCTTCTGTTCTTATTCTTTTTGCTAACATTCCTTCTGTGAGATTCATCCATATTGTTTGCATGTAGCAGCACTTTGATTGTTTTTTTTTTTAATTGCTGTGTAGTCTTGCATTGTGTGACTATACCGTGATCTATTTATCCATTCTTCTGCTGATCTGAATTGTCTCCAGTTTTTAGCTACTGCTAGGACGTCCTCATACAAGTGGACATATGTACTCAATTCCCACCTAGCAACAGGATTGCTGGATCAGGATGTAGGCATATGTTGAGCTGCAACAGATACTGCCAAATAGTTTCCAAAGTGTTTGTATCCATTTGCGTTCCACATGCGTGAGGGTTCCAGTTGTTCCTTATCCTCGCCACCATTTGCTGTTGTTAGTCTTCTTGATGTTTCCGTCGTCCTGGTGGATGTGCATCAGTATCTCGTTGCATTTTCCTGATGTAGAATGACACCCAGCACCTTCTCAATGCACCTTGTCTATTTGGATATCCTCTGTTGTGAAGTTCCTACTCAAGTCTTTTCCCGTTTTTCTTTTTAATAGAGCTGTTTGTCTTTTTCTTGCTGATTTGTAGAAAGAGCTGAGTTTTAAAGCCAACTCTGCTGCTTATTAGCTGTGCTTGGATGGGTAGCCTGACCTTTCTGAGCTTTGTCTACGGGATGGAGCCAGTAGTACCTCTTTATAGGTTGTGGTGAGCATGACAAGGGGAAGTGTATATTAATCACTAAGCATAGGGGCGCCTGGGTGGCTCAGTGGGTTAAAGCCTCTGCCTTCAGCTCAGGTCATGATCCCAGGGTCCTGGGATAGAGCCCCTCATGGGGCTCTCTGCTCCGCGGAGAGCCTACTTCCTCCTCTCTGTGCCTGCCTCCCTGCCTACTTGTGATCTCTCTCTCTCTGTCAAATAAATAAATAAAACCTTTAAAAAAAAAAGTGAATTAAAAAAAAAATCACTAAGCATAGTTCCAAGCACAAAGAAGGCTTGAGTGACTAGTACCTAAAATGGGGGGTGGGCGGGGCATCGGTTCTCATTATCATATGAATAGCCCATTAAGATAGTCTATGTTAAGACATTCTAAAATTCTAATATTTTTTCTTCACTTACTTTCCCTATATCCTTTTCTTGTTTTTACACTTGTGGTACCAAAGGAAAAACAGTGGCCATGCATGTAATACACAGTAGGCCAAAGTGACTCATCTCCTACAAAGGAACACTAGAGGTCATATCTACTCTCCTGAGAATTTGGTCCCTAGACATGGGACCCAGAGAAAGAAATCTACCTGCTCTGGGTAGTGGTGGGGCTGTCTTTTATTTCTTCTTGCTCTCTTGTCAGTTAGCTTCTTGGAGACTTAGTTTCCCCATTGGCAAAGGAGGGGTCTCAAACCTCCCTCCCAAGGTTGCTGTGAAGCCTAGCACAGTCTCAGTCTTGTGGAAGCACCCCACATATGGAGGGTGCTGGAATTGATCTTGCTCATAGTGTTAGTGCTGGTGGTGATGGCAATGCTGGTGAGAACCTTGAAGACGCTAAACATAGCCCTTCTGTTTACAAGATGTTGCCCATCCCCCTGAAAAGCTTGCTTTGGGGGCAGAGGTGGGAGCAGTTTCAGGGAGTAGTGTGGCCTACAGCAGGGAAGGGGAAGTCAGAAAGGAGCAAAGAATGTTCTGCTCTGGGAGAACCAGTGTAGAATGTCCATTTGTACCCTGGACTCCTGTATGTTGGGGGTGAACTGGACATCCCAAGCCATATTACAGTGTTTCCTATTACTGTGATTGAATATATCCCTGAAATACATGGAAATGGGGATGGACAATAAATCATAGTGTCACAGGCAGTTCCTGAAACTTGCCCTAGTGGCATTGTCCAGAGCCTGGGTTTCCAGGGAACTGCCCAGAGAGGCAGACTCCTTCAGCTCTCAGAGGCACCATGTGTAAACACAGGCTTGGGGTATGAACAGTACTGGTTTTGACTCCTCACCCCTGCATTCTGTAGCTTCGTGATCTTGGATAAGTCAGTTCCCTGAGGTTTCCTGATTTATAAAATTGGAACATTAATATCATCCCCATAGAACGGTGGTAAGAGGTAAGTGACATGATACATAAACAGCACTGAGGGAGGCCCTGCACATCGTAGGTGCTCCAGCTGCAGAAGTAGACCCGTGTGTCTGATGAGTAGAGGTGCACACTGTGTCTTTTCCCATGACAACTATTTAGTGAGCAGAATGAGTGATGCAGAGGAGGAAAAAGGGTTCTGTTCAGTGTAAGCACCCTGCTATGCAGTAGGGCTCACTAGCCCTCATCTCTGCGTTGTGGACAAAAATGGGCTTTGCTGCAGTTCGGTCTTTAATTCTGGCACCAAAATACTTTGCTATTTATTAGAGCCATTACAATTCAGCTATGTCTGCCGTATAACTAACCCACCATCTAGGCCAAGTTGGACAATTTATAATTTACTAAACAAGGCACGCGATGGTCACATTCAAATGGTAAGTGCATAGAGTAGACTTATTTGTTCTTTCCTCCTCGTAAACTGGGATCTCCCGAAAGCCCTCCTCTAAAGGTAGGACGGGAAGCATCCTCTAGGTGGGAAAGGGTTTAGTTGGCCCGCAAGTTTCTCCTTATTGCGAGTTTTGGGGCTGTCCATCACTGGGTCTGTGTACCTGCATGAAGGTGAGCACTCCGTATGGTACTACTTGGCCCCCAGGAAGCACCAATGCCTTTCACATCACATTCCCTGGCAAGTATCAGATCTGTATTTTATGCCTCCTTTGTTTATTCATTGTGACAGATTTACTCAGTAGCCTATTTGGCTGGCGTAGGAGCAGAGTGGAAAGTTCTGTCATGCATACGGTGTATTGGTGAATACACTGCCGGGGGTCCTCATTCGTGTCCCACGGCCAGTGGAAGTCCTAGACAAGAAGATGGTCTGGGAGGCTTGGTGTAGGCTGCAGAGTTTTCAGGACAGAGAGCTGTGGTCTTGAAAAGCAGATCATTTGTAGAGAGATTGAGTCATACCAGAAGCATCAATTTTGACAACACCCCTTATGCAATAAAGATTTGAAGTTCCTGGAACTTTCATCTTTGGTGGTACCACGGCAGACCATTTTTCTCTTGTTAACGCTCCTAAATTGCATATTTGCATTGCATGAGCCATTTTTCAGGCGTAACTGCTGGAAGCTTGCTTGCTTTTTTTTTTTTTTTTCCTCAGAAAACCTGTAAAAAAGCTCATTTGGGTCCTAGCTAAGAAGATGGTCATCTTTCACACCTTGAAGAGAAGTCGTGCTAGAATAGTGACCCTGTAAGGATGTTCCATGTGTGCTGTATTTCCATTTCTTGTGGAAATTTACAAACGAATTCTGTTTATTCCCCATTTCCTTTTTGGTCCCCCAAATGACTAACACAAGCCAGAGAATTGTCAGTGGAGTTGTTTCTTTATAAAGGGGAGACTTCCTCACCCTGTCATGGGCAAGTCAAATTGAAATTCAGCTGGGAAATAGCATCTCTTGCTGGTCTGTTTTTTGTTGTTTTTGTTTTTTTACTGGTAGAAGTCAAAGGTTGTTATAAGGGAACTACCCAGAGAGATTTATATACCTGAGGAGAAGTGATTCGTCATCATCTGTGACATATGGAAGACATCATATTCCGTAAGCCACAAAGAAATATCAGTAGGAGGAACTTCATTATCCCTCCCCTGGTATATGTTGATCTTATATTCAGGCCCCTTGGTTAATTTCAAAAGCATCAACTATATGGAGGCACTTTTGTTTTCTTTCCTCACCAATAATATTTTCTGTAATAACCAAAACCCTTTTGTTATTTCTTAAATAATTTTTTAAAAGATTTTATTTATTTATTTGACAGACAGAGATCACAAGCAGGCAGAGAGGCAGGCAGAGAGAGAGGGGGAAGCAGGCTCCCCGCTGAGCGGAGAGCCCAATGTGGGACTCGATCCCAGGACCCTGGGATCATGACCTGAGCCAAAAGCAGAGGCTTTAACCCACTGAGCCACCCAGGCGCCCCACTTAAATAATCTTTATAAACTAATGTCAGTGTCACTCAACATCATTTTCCAGGCAGATTTGCTGCAGAATCTAAACAATGCCCCTTAAAATGTTATCATTTGACGAGTGTTTTGCATTTTTATCAATGTCTCCTGTGGTCATATAACACCATTATTTTTGATTCTTAGACAAGTATAAACATGAATCTAAATATGTGTCCACATTAGGGTGTTGTTGAACATAGAGGTACATATTTAATATGGTAGGTTTTCTTTTTCTGATAAGTTGTTAATTCAAAGATATACCTTATAATTGATGATAACTTAGAGCTAAGAACATGTTGGCATTATAAGAATTACAAGGCTATTTCTATTCCTTCTGCTTTAATTTTATATTTAGGCTGTTAAGTCCAGCATTTAGGAGACTATAGCTGCAGGACACCTGGGTGGCTCATTCAGTTAAGAGTTAGGTGTCCCAATTCTTGGTTCAGCTCAGGTCATGATCTCAGGGTCCTAAGATCGAGCCCTGTGTCTGGATGCAGAGCCTGCTTGAGATTCTCTGTCTCCCTCTCCCTCTGCCCTTTCTTGCCCCCCTCCCCTCCCTTTCACCTCTTAAAAAGAGAAAAGAAAAAAGGACTATGGTTTCTTTTTTTAAAATAACTTTTATTTGGTTTTTAATTTTTATTATATTTTAAGATTTTATTTATTTGTGTGAAAGAGAGAGAGCATAAGCGGGTGGGAGCAGTAGGCAAGAGGGAGAAACAGGCTCCCTGCTGACAGGAAGCCCCATGTGGGACTTGATCATGACCTGAGCTGAAGGCAGATGCTCAACTAGCTGAGCCACCCAGGCATCCCAAGACTATACTTTCTTAAGGGTTTAGCCTTCAGTTAGGATCAGCTGCTGTCAAGTGGTAGTCTTGCCTCCATGCTTCAGTGAACCAGACAGAAAATTTAATACAAGTCTCCAGTGAATACCTGAATTTTTTCATGCCAAATAATCGTCAAATAATTTTTCTCTTACATAAGTAATACATATAAATCATTTGTTAAAAACAAAAGCATTATAATGAATTTCACTGTCCTCTTCGACCATCCCACCCTCATGCTCTTCTCTTTTGTCTTGTCCAAAGGTAAGCATAAATCACCATTTAAAAGTATTACACTGAGCTCTTTTGCTAATCATTCATAAATATGTATGTATCCATAGTATGTAGTAGAGAGAGAAGAAAGGGTGCCACACTCTTCTTGAAAACTTGGTAAAATCTGCCCATAAGATATTCTGGGATGGGACATATTTTTTCCTAGGAACTAGGAAAAGGCAGGAGGAGATTCATTTTAGTTACAATTCCTTTAGTTACAATCATTGCTCTATTCAGGATTCCTACTACTTCTTCAGGTAGTTTCATAGGTGGTTTCGTTAATTTATTACCCTAGAAAATGACCCTTCCTTTCTAGATTTTTAAATTAACTGGTAAAGCTGTACATGGTATTCCTCTTGTGCATGAAAATAAATCTCTTGTATATTTGTAATGCCTTCTTTTTTGTTCTACAGTTGAGTATCTGTGATTTCTTCTCCACATGGGTCATATTTGCCAGGGGTTTTTCATTTTTCTCTTCTTTCCTTCCTTCCTTCCTTTTAAGAGAGAGCACGAGCAGGGGACAGGGGTGCAGAGAGAGAGAGGGAGAGAGAATCCTAAGCAGGTTTCGTGCGCAACTTGGAGTCCGACTTGGGGCTCAATCTCACCACCCTGAAATCATGACCTGAGCGAAAACCAAGAGTTGGACATTTATTTTTTTATTTTTTATGTTAATTTTATTTATTTATTTTTTATGACAGAGACACAGCAAGAGAGGGAACACAAACAGGGGGAGTGGGGGAGGGAGAAGCAGGCTTTCTGCTGAGCAGGGAGCCTGATGCAGGGCTCAATCATGGCCTGAGCCTGGGATCATGGCCTGAGCCATGGGATCATGGCCTGGGCCAAAGGCAGATGCTTAATGACTGAGGCACCCAGGTGCCCAAGAGTTAGACATTTAACCAACTGAGCTGCCCAGGTGCCTCAAAGTTCTTCTATTTTATTAGTCCTTTCACTGAAACAGTCTCTTCTCTTGATTTGTTTTCTTTTTTTAAAATTATTTATTTATTTTTTAAGATTTTATTTATTTATTTGACAGAGAGAGAGATCACAAGTAGGCAGAGAAGCAGGCACAGAGAGAGGAGGAAGCAGGCTCCCCACTGAGCAGAAAGCCCGATGTGGGGCTCCATCCCAGAACCCTGGGATCATGACCTGGGCTGAAGGCAGAGGCTTTAACCCACTGAGCCATCCAGGTGCCCCTATTTATTTATTTTGACAGACAGAGACCACAAGTAGGCAGGGAGTGAGAGGGGGAAGCAGGCTCCTCGCTGAGCAGAGAGCCTGACAGGGGGCTCTATCCCAGGACCCTGGGATCATGACCTGAGCCGAAGGCAGAGGCTTTAATCCACCGAGCCACCAAGGCGCCCTGATTTTTTTTTTCTCTACTGACTGCAGAAACCGATCTATATTTTTACCTTAGTTTCATTTTTTCCTTTTTCTACATTTTTAAAACAACTTTATGGTAATATAATTCACACTTTTAAAATTTTTTAATTTTTTATTAACATATGATATATTATTACCCCCAGGGGTACAGGTCTGTGAATCGCCAAGTTAACACACTTCACAGCACTCACCATAGCACATACGTTCCCCAGTGTCCATAATCCAGCCACCCTCTCCCTAACCCCCTCCCCCCAGCAGCCCTCAGTTTGTTTTGTAAGATTAAGAGTCTCGGGGGGCACCTGGGTGGCTCAGTTGGTTGAGCGACTGCCTTCAGCTCTGGTCATGGTTCTGGAGTCCCGGGATCGAGTTCCGCATCGGGCTCCCAGACTCAGGGAGTCTGCTTCTCCCTCTGACCTTCTCCTTGCTCATGCTCTCTCTCACTGTCTCTCTCAAATAAATAAATAAAATATTAAAAAAAAAAAAAGAGTCTCGGGACGCCTGGGTGGCTCAGTTCAGTTGGTTAAGCGGCTGCCTTCGGCTCAGGTCATGATCCCAGAGTCCTAGGATCGAGTCCCACATCAGGCTCCTTGCTCGGCAGGGAGCCTGCTTCTCCCTCTGCCTCTGCCTCCCACTCTGTCTGCCTGTGCTCGCTCGCTCTCTCTGACAAATAAATAAATTTTTAAAAATTTTTAACAAAAGTGTCTTATGGTTTGTCTACCTCCTGATCCTATCTTGTTTCATTTTTTTCCTTCCCTACCCCCCAAACATCCCACGTTGCCTCTCAAATTCTTCATATCAGGGAGATCATATGATAATTTTCTTTCTCTGATTGACTTATTTCACTCAACATAATACCCTCTAGTTCCATCCACGTCGTTGCAAATGGCAAGATTTCATTTCTTTTGACGGCTGCATAGTATTCCATTGTGTATATATACCACATCTCCTTTATCCATTCATCTGTTGATGGACATCTAGGTTCTTTCCATAGTTAGGCTATTATGGATATTGCTGCTATATAAATCACACTTTTTAACAGTTCACTGTTTTTTAATATATTCACAAGGTTGTACAACTGTCACCACAACCTAATTTTAGACTGTCTTTATATCACTCCAAAAGGAATCCTGTGCCCTTGAACAGTCATGCCTCATTTTGTGTAAACTTCCATAGCCCTAGGTGGGTAGTAGTATACTCTCTGTCTATAAATTTGCTTGTTTTGGTCATTTCACATCAGTAGAAACATGCAGTATATATCATTTTGTGTCTGGCTTCTTCACCTTAGCATAATGCTTTCAAGGTGCATTCATGTTGTAGGGTTTCAATCCTTCATTCCTTCTTATTGCCAAATAGTTTTCCACCACATGTTGATTCATTTTTTAGTTGGTGAACATTTGGGTTATTTCTAACCTTTTGCCTATTATAAATAATCCTTTGAGGAACGTTCAGGTACAAGTTTTTGTGTAGATGTACCTCTTCAGTTCTCTCGGCTATACACCTAGAAGTAGAGTTGCCAAGTCCTCACTAGTCCTTGGCTTTTTAATGATAGCTGTCCTAGTGAATATTATTTCGGTTTTGATTGGGATTTCACAAATGAGTAATGATGGTGTGAGTCTTCTCAAAGGCTTATTGTCCACTTGTCTTTGGAGAAATGTGTCTTCAAGTCTTTTGGCCATTTTTAATTAGGTTACTTGTGTTTTTTATTGTGAGTTGTAGAGGTTCTTTTTATATACTAGATACAAGCCTTGTTATCAGTTATGTGATTCACAAATATTCTCCCCCATTTTTGTGGATTGTTTCACTTTACTGGTTAGTATTTTTAGCACAAAACTTTTTTGACTTTGATACAGTCTAACTTACCTACTTTTTTGTTGCTTGTGCTTTCAAAGTCATTGTCTAACCCAAGGTCATTTTTATGTTTCTCTGAGTTTTATAGTTTTTTATTTTAAAGTTAGGTCTATGATTGATTTTGAGTTAATTTTTTGTGCTTGGTATTAGGTAGGTTTCCAACCTAGTTCTTTTTTATGTGGATTGTTGTCCCAGCACCATTGGTTGAATTTTTTTTTACCTTTCTCCTAGTTTTAGCTTATTTCACTTTTTCTTCTATAGCTTCATGAATAGGAAGCATAATTCACTTATTTTCTGTCTCTCTTATTCCCTAATAAATGCATTGAAGGTTATAATTTTCTTCTGTGGAGGAATTTGGGTGCAGATTTTATTTTATTATTATTATTGCCAATTTTTCCCTTCTTTTCTCTATTAATTTCAATTTTTATTGCATTTTGCTCAATGAATGTAGCCTGTGTGATGTCAGTTCAATAAAATTTTATCCAAAGGACATTTCTATTAAAAAAATGATTATAAAGCCTTTTTTTCCCCAACCCTGTAGATGTATTATTATACCTCTTTATGACATCCAACAGTGCTCTGTACTTGGTGTGTGCTCAATAGATATTTGTAGAGAGACGGAGGCAGAGCAGGCTTTTAGAGGAAATCCACACCTAAGTGTTAGCAGTGGTTGATGTGGCAGTAACTTCCAGCACTTCTTGAGCACTTTCCTCTGTGCCTAGCCCTGTGTGTACTCACTTAGTCTTCATAACAGTCCTATAAGGCAGGAACTCTCTATTCCCATTTTACAGTGTTGCAAGGTAAAGTCTATTACCCAATGATGCACACCAAGAAAAAGCCAGAGGTGGGTTTTGAACCCATTTTGTCTGGTCCCAGATCCTGCTCTCTCTCTCTCTCTCTCTTTTTATTTAAAGATTTTATTTATTTATTTGACAGAGATCACAATCAGGCCAGGGTGGTGGGGGGCGGGAAGCAGGCTCCCTGCTGAGCAGAGAGCCCGATGCAGGCCTTGATCCCAGGACCCTGGGATCATGACCTGAGCCGAAGGCAGAGGCTTAACCCACTGAGCCACCCAGGCACCCCAAGATCCCACTCTCTTAACTACAGCCTTCCACAGTCTCCCCCATAGTCACTTTTCCATGACATTTCATTGGTCCCGCTCCTAATCATTTCTCTGATTGCTTTGAACATGTTCTGTGAAGGAAATTCTTGGCCCTTTTCTCAGTTGTTTGTTAAAAGCAGCAAGTAATGAAGTGTTTGTTCCTTGATACTCTCAAGACATTGAATAGCGTGACCTGAAAGTTTAGAAGTCACATGCCCACAGAGGAAGACTAGCTAGCTAGGTTTTAATTTCTTCGTGGGTGTCAAAAGAGAATTCAGAAGAAATGCAATGAAACATCTTTTCCTGGCTTTTGTTGGAGACCACACAAGCTCAGAGGGCTTCCGTTTTTTTAGATCAAGTGTGTACTCAGATAAAAAACCGAATAGATTTTCATGGAATCTCCTTGTGCTTCATCTATTTGGAGAGAAACCTGCTCTTTGGAACTCTGATTGAAAATAATTTGTTATTGTTAAGGGATATTTCCAAACCAAATGAGGGCTATTTTTCTCCCCCTATGGAAGATTGGAAAGCTATATCCTTGGATACTTAGTGAATAAAAGTTCTCTTCTTTCTTTCATAAAGAGAATGCCTTTTGTATTTTTGTTCCCTTCGATGCAGTCTCTGGGCAGCTTCCTCGTGAAAGAGCAGTTTAATTTGTACTGCACCATCATTTTCTTGTGGAAAACTAATAAAATACAAATTCCATTTTTTCACATTAGGTTGTATCTCAAGGCTTTTGAAAGTTTTATGTAGAATGTGCTTTCCTTTTGTCCTTTTCTTTTTTTGATGATGATTGAGAGGGGAAATGAAGTAATGTTCACAAGTATTAAGTATTATGGACATGGTTGATAAAGAAGCTATTCCCTCAAGTTCAATGTTTCTCTCAAACCAAAAATGGAAGCTAATATTTCACAGTCCCCTCTCAAGACTTTTTGTTTTGTTTTGTTTTAAACATTCCTTAAAGTAGATGTGTGAGACAAGAATGAAGCAAACAAATCTGTTTTTCTTCCAAGGCATCTCATTCACTTTTTCTGACAGGTCAAGTGACGTCCTGGGGCACTAGTGTCTGGATTCGGCTAATTGAAGCCCTGGGAGCTGTTCTAGTTTGTGGGTCCCTGCTGCAGTAGAGGGCGGGGCCTTTCATTGTGATGAGCACCTTTTCTTGCCTGGCACTTAGCATGTATTAGCTTTGCCACAAGTGGGCAGTTTTTGTACATGGAGAAACAGGCACAAGAGTAGACAAGTAGCTTACCCATAGTCACACAGCAGGAAAGTGGAAAGATAGCATTAGAACACCACAAATCTGACCCAAGAGTTGAGACTTTGGACCACGGTGAGTGACCAGAAAGAAGGACAAGGAGCATTAGAAATTCAGTCCTTCTCTACCATGGATTGTTCAGAGAACCGACAGGCAGGCATACTTGCACACAATGACCGTTTACTAAGGAGCAAATGTGAAAGAACAAATTTTGTTTCCTCATCTGCTGCAAGATCCAACTGGTAATGCATTTGAGAGAAAGATCTATTTTGCCTTGTTCTTTGAATAGCTCTGCTGCCTTTTCACATTTCCCCCTCTCTCCTTAGCACTGCCTTGCCATCGCTTGAGATTCCGTCCTCCACCCGTCTTTAGTCTCGGTTCTGCACCCCACTTCTCCTCCCCACCCCCCTTTCCTATTTCCTGTCATTCTTCGCCTCAGCGCATTCTCCAGCCCCTCTATTTCCCGCTGCCCAAATAGTGGCAGTGGTTTCTTGGAGGATGATTGCATGTGGCTAAGTAACACCTGGGTTAGGGACAGGCAGGCAGGGGACTGTCTCTCTCCTTTGATGGTCTGTGGGCAGAGTGGTGTAGGACAAAGGGTGGGTTCAGCAGTTGCTAAGGACTGACCATTCCACAATGAACGGAGCTCATCACTGCAAAGCAGATGGTCCCTCAAAAGTTTTCTCACTAAGGAGGGTGGGGGAGCAGGGGAGGGGTGCCTTATCAGAAACAGAGTGGAGATGGTACCACTGGGCTCTTACAGATTCTTTTTAACAGTGAGTTTGAATGACACAGAGATAAGCAGTAAGGAAACAGCTTGACTCTGAACTAGATTCTATCCTTAATCTTCAAGTGTCTGTTCCTTGAAAGTGGATTCTTCAAATTAATATTCTAAGCCTCTCCATCCAAGGAAAACTATTGTTTTAAACATGAGTTATTACTTTGAAATGCCCTCCACAGTTGGGAAAGAGGCAGAAGGACAGAAAGTCCCCCCTCTCGCCCCCCCCCCGCCCCAAGGTGCTTGGAAGCCTTCTGCCCTTTGCTCTTGGAAAGTCAGAGTTGCAGCCCTACCCAAGAAGGAGAGTCACCGCCTTCCCCCGCCTTCACCCACCCATCCACTCAGCCTCCCGGGACTTACAAGTGGGTCAGCCCCATTTCCCGCCTTCCCTTGGCCAGGGGCTCCCCCCAGGACGGCAAGGGCGATGGGCACCTGACATGCCCGGTGGGAGAGGCAGTGCCCTCCTGGCTTGGCTCCCGCCCGCTCCGCAGGTGCGGCCCTAATCCTCCTGGCCTAGTTATCAGGCAGCCTCTAGGAACCGGGGCTCTGTGATGTAATGCTCTTTTTTCACACTCCCGGCTTAAATACAGATGGAAATTGTTGTCATGTGTTAGAAATGTCGCCAGTAATATAAAAGGCGCAAGCTTGGGCATCTTCTCTCGCTTCTCGCACCGTCAGCTGCTCCTGCCGCCAGCGCCTTCTTCCCTCGCAAAATCGCTCTGTGGTCAGGTGGCCGAGGCGCCCCAGCTCGCCTAGGAAGGGGTTCGGATCCCACACCCCCCACCCCCGCCTCTCTTTACAGCCGCTGCAGAGCTGAGGACCAGCGTGGTGGGAGGCTCTTTCAGGCTCACAAAGGGAAGGATTAATCTTGACGATTGGGCTGGGGTTTGCAGGCAAGTACAAGTGGTCCATGATCGCCCCCTCGCCGCCCCCCCCTCCCGCCGCCCCCTTCCCAACTCTGGATTCGAACGCCCGGTCGCTGGAGGAAGCCTGGGGACAGGCAGGCGGCAGCAGAGGCGCCCCGCTGCCCGAGGTTTGCGCTTGGGTTGTGGGAACGTCCATGGAGGTGAAGATGCCCTGTGTGGTGTGTGGACCAGGGAGGAGGGGCGGAGAGAAACCGGGCCAGCTTGGGAGGGCCAGATGGCTGCGGCTGCGTTTTAATTCACCGGGCAGGCCGG
The DNA here is from genome assembly GCA_004024625.1 of Mellivora capensis. Classification (NCBI taxonomy): domain Eukaryota; kingdom Metazoa; phylum Chordata; class Mammalia; order Carnivora; family Mustelidae; genus Mellivora; species Mellivora capensis. The sequence goes on from PISX010000946.1 coordinate 120,518, forward strand.
TTTGGCCCGGCTGGTGGGAGGGGGAGGGGAGAGGAAAAAAAAAATCAGGGGTCAGTGGGTAGGGAGAGGCAGGGCTCTGGAGCAGATGCCTGGCGAACAATGGGGCTTTTGAAGGGGATGCTGGAGGAAGTGTGGCGCGCGCTTTGTATTGCCTCCTCCGCATTGCAGGTTGGAATCGGGCAGCTAAATTTTAATGAAGTGCATTCCAAAGTGTGCTCGTCAGCCTGGGCTTCCAGAGCGAGGGGCTTGGCTGAATGGGGACAGGGGGTGGAAGGGGGAGGGGGCCGGCGAAATGAGTTCCTGATGGATGGTTAAGGAGGAGATGAAAGCCTGCTCAGTGTGCAGGGCAGGGGAAGGGAGGGAGGGGGAAAATCAATACGTCCCCGTGCATATTAATAGGCTCCAGCAGGTGTTGGTAAATGTATGTTGCTGCATTGTTCCGGCGCCCTGGCGGAGGAAGGCGGGGGAGAGAGAGAGCTGCTTCTCCCCGGCGCGGTGGGCAAATGCCTTTGCACTTTGGAGGGTTTTGCAAGCTCCGGGGAAAATAAAGAAGGAAGGAGCTGCCTCCCCTCTCCCCAGCTCCTTTTCCCCCCGTTTTTTAAAAAGAACGAATGTACCTGCAGAAGGCTTTTTAAGTTTGCTTCCTGGAAATTAACATGTGTGTATCAGAGCACTGCCTCAACTAGGTAAGATATGCATTTCTGTGGGTATCCAGAAAATAGGGGATTCTAGAGTCTGGCGTGTGGAGTTCTTGGGAGCGGAAGGGCTTGTCTCACTCTCAGGTTCTTGTCAGTGAATGGGCCAAGCAAGCCAGGAAGGCTGGGGGATTTTTAAAGAGGCGTGAAGCCTATCCCTCCCCCACCCCCCACCTTCCCAAGTGCTGAATTTAACTGACCTGGGTACCTAGACGCAAGGAAGTTACCTGTCCATGGTGTTGGTACATAGACTTTGTCTGACACACAAAGGGAGTGGACCTGTGCCTGAGCCAAATTATTCCAGGGGATTTGTAGCATCTTTATAAAGATTAGGCGTGTAGTGTCCTTTTCTCTTTCCTAGAGTTTACCCTGCTCAGGGCTCTGTCCACTGAGAATCATTCAGGAGACTACTACAACCCTTGCTGGGTTTTGTTGTTGTCTGTTTGCTTGTTTTACTACTTCTCTTGAAGAAGTATTAAGTGCTTTCAGGAGGTTCCGGCGTATTTGCTGGGGGGTTCGGATAAAACTGGAAGCTGTTGCATGAGGTCATTATGACTTTTTTATATGACAAGTATTTTAAGTGTGTGTATATAGACAATGTACATAAATGCATGTGTATACACTAGGTAAGCCACAGAATAACATATTGTCTTTCTGGTTCTGGGAAGATAAATGCTTCTGTTAGTTGAGAAGAGCTTGTCTTTTGTCGTCTGATTTCCTTCTGAAATTCGTGTTTTATGATAACTTTGGAAGCCCTCAAATATTGATTGGATATACTCTTAGGTTCTTCTTGTGATTTAACTTGTGCTGTATCTCATCAACAAGATGCTGTTCATCTCTTGCCAATGAATTTTAGTGGTGTTGAAAGCTTTAGCAGATTAATGGTATCAACAGGAACTTGACTCTTCCATTTCTCAATGAGCAACCCAAAAGCCTCCTGCTCTTGGCTCCCAATGCCTTTCCTCATCTCCTTTTAGGAAAAGGGGCTGGGCGGGGAAGAAAGGTCCCTGCTGAGGACACTCCTCTCTAATCTCATTTACCCACCCTACCCTACCCCGCCTAGTTCAATACTGAAGGTTACTCATTGGCATTCCTACGTAGTTTCTTTTTAAGGCTGCCTATTTCAATTTGTACTTGGGTGGCAGCATTTGAAACAATGTTTGGATTTTGCTGTTTGCATTTTGCTGTGTTTGTAATAAAGAGCTGTGGGCTCAAGCTGTTGTTCTTTTCACTTAATTATGGCTCTTGAATGGGTCTGCTATGACATTTTAGACTTGAGGCTTACCTGCTGGTCCTCCATGAGCAAAAGCATGGCCATTTGTGTTTCTTAGAGGACTTACCCCAGGGGTGACCAGAGCCTCACTACCTCTTAACTGGCCAGATGAGGCAGTATGTAATGTGACCCATGGTGTGTCCCCTGGAAGTCTCCACCCATCAAACCCAGGTTCTTGAAAAACTTGCAGGTAACAGTTTCATTAACAGAAAGGACCTCTTTGAACCACTCTTTTTTCCTGATAAATGGGCCGTTTTGAGACAAATAGCTACAGGTGTTTGATGTTAGGATAAGAACAGAAACTATACCCGTGCACGAAAGGTACCATAGAAGCAATGACAACAGCTGGTATTGTCACCAGCTGATAGAAGACACATCTATCAGAGGCTTCAGGTACACTCCTTCTCTCCCGCTTGTTTTCCATTTACTCTCGGCATATGGATGTGGGTAGGGGAGGCGAAGAAGAGGAGAGAATGAGATTTGCATGTTCACGAAGGACCCAACGACAGCCGTTAACTGACACCAGTTATTGAAAACTGCCTTGTAATTTCTGTTTGACCTTGTGCCCTGCATATAAAGCAGGTAGTGTGACACCAGCTGAGACTGCTGACTTAATGATCCCAAGAAGTAAGCAGACCCATGTGTTTTGCTGATGTTGACTTAATAAAGTTGTTGCAGGACAAAGGATTTGGAACATACCTGTAACTAAAGGGAAAAGGATCTCTAAAGTTAAAAGTAAAAATAAGAACAATAGTACTAGAAAAAGTGAACTAAAAGATGCCCCTCCCCCAATCGAAACACTCTAAAGATGTTTAAAAAAATGTTTAAGTAACCTGTATACCTGATGTGGGACTTGAGCTCAGGACCCCAATATCCAAAGCGTTGCAGACTCTAGGACCAGCCAGGGGCCCCTCTCCAGGTATTTTTTTTTTCTTTGCCACTGTATTCTCATGTACAATCCAGATAGTTTGATAAGCACCATTTTCTCAGCATGTTTGTTTTTTCTTTTCTTTCATTCTTGTTTTTTTTTTAAGAAGAAGTCTTACGTTGATAATCAGACCCCAAATATTTGAATGTAAGCACATCCCTTGCAGTCACACTGACACCCTCTGGCACCAGGAAAACTGTCAGAGCAATTTTTGAGAAATCTAGTGGGAAGAAAAGGCAGCGGTGCCAGCCACTAATTCAGTAACTCTGTTCATGGTTGGGTCTGTCAGCAGGCCTGATCTGGATGACTCTTGGGCTTTTAAAGTGTTACAGGCACTAAGTACAAAAATCTTTCTGGCCTCTCCTAGCTTACTAGGTCTTGACAAGTTTCTGCCTTTGTTGGCCTCTGGCACATCTCCGTGATTAATTTAGGGTGCCTGCAGCTAGGAAAATTGTGTTCAAATAGTGCCTTCGAATAGTGTGATGTGCTTCTTGCATTGGTAAACCTATCTGACCTACAGTTCCATATTGATAATGATGGCACTAGATTGGGACACCTGGTAGGCTCAGTCCACGTTGTCTGGACTCTTGATCTCAGGGTCCCGAGTTCAAGCCCTGCACTGGACACAGATCTTACTTAAAAAAAAAAACACGAAAACAAAAGAAAACAATAATAACAACAAAAACAGTGGCATTAAATCCATTCATTCCCCAGTAGTGTAGGGAGTTGATAAACGAATATTATCTAGATATCTGTTGATTTTTTTTCCTGATATAATCCTTGAGCTATCTTTGCTGATTTTTTTTTTTAAAGATTTACTTATTTATTTGAGAGAGAGCGAGTAGGAGGAGAGGCAGAGGGAGAGGGATACCAGCAGACTCCCTGCTGAGCCCGATACCCCCACTGAGCCCAATACCCAACCCAGGCTTCATGATCCCAAGGACCCAGAGATATGACCTGAGCCAAAATCAAGAATCCCATACTCAACTGACCGAGCCACCCAGGAGGGCCTGTCTTTGCCAATTTTAACTCTTTCTTCCAATGAGATGACATCTCTTAAAGCTTCAATAGATGGTCTAATTCAAGTGAAAAAAGAGAATTGGGGAAAAGATTACCTAACTTTTACTAAGATGTTTAAGAAGATCTTAATAGCATAAGAGCAAAGGGGAGGTCTTGGAGTTGAAAATGAATCACTAGGCTGAAATAAATAAAAGATTTTTAAAGTTTTAACGTTTGATGTTTCCTGACCTAAAAGGTCAGCCTAAAAAAGCATAGTGCATTTAACTCTGTGTTCCACAAACACTTGTTTGTGGAAGTTTTTGCTATTTGTCCTATATCCCAGTTCTAAGTACAGTGCTTATTAGTCCATAATGTGTGTTCAGTAGATACCTGAATGTGTGGATGCATCAAGAATTTGGACTATTGGGGTGCCTGGGTGGCTCAGTGGGTTAAGCCTTCTGCCTTCAGCTCAGGTCATGAACTCAGGGTCCTGGGATGGAGCCCCACATCGGGTTCTCTGCTCAGCGGGGAGCCTGCTTCCCCCTTTCTCTCTCTGCCTGCCTCTCTGCCTACTTACGATCTCTGTCTGTCAAATAAATAAATAAAATCTTTAAAAAAAAAAAGAATTTGGACTGATACCATTAAAAAATTGGAGCTCTTTCACTACGGTGAAGTTGCCATTACCAAAATAGAGAAAAAGGTACAGCTCCATGAAAAATCGTTTTTTTAAAAAGATGTATTTATTTATTGAGAAACAGAGAGAATGCGTGGAGGGGGTTGGGAGGGGTGGAGGGGGAGGGAGAGAAGTAGATTCCCCTTTGAGCTTGGAGCCCAGCACTGGGCTGGATCTCAGGATCCTGAAATGGTGACCTGAGACAAAATCAAGAATTAGACACCCAGGCACCCCTTACACAAATCATTTTAAAAAATGGAAAAAAGGGGACGCCTGGGTGGCTCAGTTGGTTAGGCGGCTGCCTTCGGCTCAGGTCATGATCCCAGCGTCCTGGGATCGAGTCCCATATCGGGCTCCTTGCTAGGCGGAGAGCCTGCTTCTCCCTCTGCCTCTGCCTGCCACTGCCTGCCACTCGGTCTGCCTGTGCTCGCGCTTTCTCTCTCTGACAAATAAATAAAAAATATTTTAAAAAAAATGGAAAAAGGAAACACAGTTTTCCCTTGTATTTAATAATGCATATTCTTTTCCATAAACCAGTTAGTGGATCCTGAAGTTCTCATGGGCATAAAAAAGCATTTAGATTTTTACTCACTGTGTTTTGGCGTTTTGTTTGTTGATTGGTTTGTTTTAGAGAGGGGGGTGGTGAGGGGCAGAGGGAGGAAGAGAAAGAATCTTAAGTTTAGACTCCATGCCCAGTGTAAGAGCCCAATCTGGGGCTTGATCTCAGGACTTTGAGATCAGGACCTGAGCTGAAATCAAGAATTTCTTGCTTAACCTAGTGAGCCACCCAGGCGCCCCTTTACTCACAGTTTAATTGCTCTTAAAAGTTGATGATGGGATGCCTGGGTGGCTCAGTCGTTAAAGGGCTGCCTTCAGCTCGGGTCATGATCCCAGGGTTCTGGGATCGAGTTCCGCATCGGGCTCCTTGCTCAGTGGGGAGCCTGCTTCTCCCTCTGCCTCTGCCTGCCACTCTATTTGTGCGCGCTCTCTCTCTCTGACCAAAAAAAAAAAAAAAAAAAAAAAAAAGTTGATGTCATTCTCTTGATTAAGGAATCTCCTTTTTCCACTATCTCTCCACCTCTGGTGGGCTATGGGTGTGAATTATTGCACTGGGTGTATATATATATATATATGTATATATATATATATATATATACATATATATATATATGTTTTTTGGTGGGGTTTTTTTTTTTGCCACAGTGAAGATTAGATCAGTGGGAATCTACAAATTCGACAACAGTGATATGAAATAACTTGCCTATAAGACAGTAAGTGCCATAATTTTCTAATTAATTGTGGAGCAGCGCCAAAGGCAGTTGCTTTAGAAATACATAATGATGGTAAATAGACACCGAAAGGGAAGCAAGAAAGTCTACAATGTTTAACTCCTTTTAATGAGGCTTAATACTGCAGCTCATGGAGGCCTTTGCTATTTCTTTTTGTAGCTTTTTGGACGCTCTGATTGACGACATATTTTTTCCTGGAGGTGATCTCGTATTAGTATTATTTACTTTATAAATATTTGAGTGCCTGCTGTGTGCCAGGCACTTTCTGTGTATCAGAGACAGCTCAGTGAGCAGAGCGAACACACGTTACCCTCCTGGAGCTTGTATTCAAATCCATGTTAATAAGGTTGAAATGATTAGTTAAAATGAAACCTTTCCTCTGCGAGAAGTTTGTTCCTGAAAACCACTGTGGTTGGCAAAATTGGAGTTTGCTTGATTGCTTGCATCGAACTTCAGCACAGTGTAACAAAACCACGGAGAATTACACACCAGCCCTCATTCAGCCCTCACTCCCACCCCTCAAAAGTATTATAGTAGATTCAATTTGGTTTCCTCCAAACTTTCCTACATTAATATATACGCACACAGCCCAGCTCTCTTTATATAGTAAGTAGTCTAGCTTGGCTCGTATTGGTATCCCAACTGGCAACTTTCCACATCGGTATGTGTATACCTACTTCATTTTTTGTAATAACCAGAACCTATTGATTAGGTGGCTATTTGCCGAGGCTTGCTCATTTTGTTCTCCCCAAACTCCAAGACCTATTTATTCATTAAGCAAATATATATTTAAAAAACTTTATGTGCTAGGAACTGTTCCAGATGCTTGGGATATGTTCCAGATGCTTGGATACTGACTAAAACAGGTGTAGATCCCTCATGGGGTTTATGTTCTAGTCAGGGAGACAGTAAATAGTAGATGTACTAAGTAAGTATATTATTTTGTGTATTGGAAGATAGTAAGCGATAATGGAGAGGAGCCAAGCAGGGAAATGTGGTCAGGACTATGGAGGTAGGAAAGACGTTGCAATTTTAAATAAGGTTGTCAGCGTAGGTTTCACTGGGAAGGTAGTATTTAAGCAGAAACTTGAATGAGTGTATATCTGAGTAAGTAGAAGGGCCCTGTGGCCGAGTTTTAAAGGACCTGTTCAAAGGCCCTGTGGCAGAAGTGGTACCTGCTTCTGAGGAATAGCAAGGAGTCCAGAGTGGCTGGGAGGAATCAAGAGAGCAGTGGCTAGAATTCTGGAAAGAGAGTAAGGGAGAGTGTAAGAGTATAAAGGAATGCAGACAGATCACGCCAAACATTTTAGGCCATTTTAACTACTTTACTCAGTGAAATGGGAGTCACTTCAGGGTCTTGATTGGAATAATGACATTGCTTCAACATTTGAAAAATCTCACTTTAGATAATGTGTTAAGGACAAATAGAGGGGTGGAAGCAGAGAGCACAGTTAGGAAGCTGTTACTGGAAATCCTGGTGCAAGTTGATGGTGGCTAGATCAGGTGTGGCTGTATATGTTCTGGAAGTTTACACAAAAGAATTTTCTGATGGGTTAGATGAAGCATGTGAGAAAGAGAGATGTTGAGAATGACTCCCAGGGTTTTTTAAAACCTGAACAGGTAAAAGAATGAAGCTGCATTTGCTGGATGGGGAAAGTGGGGGCTATGACCTCTTCTGGTTTAAGATTTGGTATTTCACCCTTGGTTTAGTTTGAGTTGTCTCTTACACACGGAAGTGGGCCATTAGGAAGGCAGTGGGCATAGATGGTGGAGTTCATGGAAAGCATGGCCATACCATGAATTCAGTCATTCTTCCCCATTTTGGCAGTGCCAGGGACAATGCTAACAGGAGCATCCTTGCACATACACCGGGTGTCTAGTTGTGAATCTGTCCATGAGTTAAACTCCTGAGGGTGGCAGTACCACGTTTACAAATGTGTACATTTTAGCATTCAAAAATATTTCCGTATTACTCTACCCCCCCCCACCAAATTGTATCATTTACATTCCCACCAGTGTGTACAAGAGTATCTGTTTCCCTTCTTTCCCAAAACTGAAAATGGTCTTTCCAAGTGTTGCCTATTTCATAGATGATAGTCTATTTTCACCACTCTTCCTTCAAGCTCATATGTCCTCTGGCCTCAGAGACCACCTAGGTTCTAGAAGACATAAGGAGTTTTCTGTTCTGTGAAGTCTTGCCCATTGTGGGTAAATGGTGCTGCCGGTCATATTTGGTAAGACAAACTAATCGCTTGAGGAGTTAGGTCCCTGCAAGAGGATGTAACATATTCAGCATTGTTCAAGCAGCTAATTAAAGACTAATGGGGAGACCGCTAAGTAGCAGTTTTAAAGTATACCTCCTTACAAGGGGAAATTTTGAATTCTATCATCCGGAGAAAGAACACTTCCTTCTGACATTTGGACAACTTTTAATAGCACGTGTTGACTTCAAGTCATTGGCATAACCAAGGTGGTTAGAACAGTGAGTGATTTGCAGCGTCTTTAAAGTTATACAAAGTCAAATGAGTAACAGGTTGGAATTTTTGGTTTGCTTTTTTTTCTTTTTTTACTGAACATCAAACAAATCATTGCTATGACCCAGCTGCGTGCTCTGTATCCTGCCAGGTCCAAAGGAGGCCAGGATGGACAAAGCACAGCCTTAACCCTCGCAGAGAGTCCGTTGCTGTTGGTGGTGGTGGGAGACATGCAGATGGCCGGGGACTGTCCATTGTCACGGGGACTAAAGCAATAGGTCAAGGTTGGGGACCGGCAGAGACATGGGCCTACTTTGCCCAGGATTTAGGTCAGGGAAGAATTGTGAGGGATAGGCAGTGGGAGGCACATAGACACTGGCACTGGCTTGCCAGTGAGCCTGGAATTTGTCCTGAGGGCAGTGGGAATCTTGGAAGAGTTTAGGCAGGATAATAACATGGTTCTTTTTGTATTTTTCGAAAACCACTCTGGCAACCGTCAAAGGCAAGGGTGGTTCAGCTGTGGTCCCCAGGCCACTGCCTGTTTCTGTTTAAAAAGTTTTATTGGAACACAGACATTTGTTTATGTATTGTTTGTGGCTGCTTTTCTGCCACAGTGGTGGTATTGAGTCATTGAGACCTAGACTGTACGGTCTCCACAGCCTAAACTATTTATTCCTTGTCCCTTTACTGAAAAAGTTTGTCGGCCCCTGATTGAGGAGATGAAGTTAATACAGAAGGGCCAAGAGGGAAGCTATGGTCAAAGGAAAAGGCTAAGTTAAGGCCAAGGAGGAGGGGAGAGACCCAAGGGGTATTCAGGACAGAATACTTAATGAGTGATGGATTAGGGGAGATGGGAGGGAGAGGTGTGGACTGAGGTGGCCTGTGGGGTCCTGCGAAGAGTGACCAGGTAAACTGGAAGGTCATAAGGAATATCTGTGTGGAGATGTCCAGGACAGCGTAGGTTAAATGCACCTGGGAGGGGCATGAATGTGTGTTCAACATGGCAAGTTCAGACCGGTTTTCATAGTATCTTGTTAATCCATAAAAATCTGGAAGCCCCTCATCCCTCTGCCCCATCTCCTCTCCTGTTCTGGAAATGAGTACCCATCTGCACATTTTCTCATCTTTCTTCACCGGTCAAGGCTGGACTTCATGTGCACGCACTTCAGGAAGCCTTCCCTGCAGACAACAAGCTGTGTGCTCGCACCTAGCCCGGTGCTGCCTACGTGGTTCTTTGCTCAAGTAAACATTTATCTCTTTATGTAGGACCTAAGTCCACAGATAAGTCCAGTATCTCATACATTTTTGGTCTATCACCTGGGTCTACCGTAAATCACAAAGTTAGGTGTGCACAATTTTTTTTTTCCTTAGTTATGGAACCTGATAGTTGAATGATAGAGCAGAGCAAATTTAGCCTGCCCCTAATGTCATTCATTCAGTCATTCAACTAATGTTTATTGAGCTCTTTGTATATGCCAGAGACTCGGCTAGGTAACCAAGGGTGCAATGACGGCCCTCATGGAATTTCCATTTTAATAGAGGAGCAGAGACAATACACTGGCCTTGTGCCTTTTTAATTCCTGCAACTGGGGAGCATAATACGGCAAGAGAACTCTGAGGCTGTAGTCTTTCTCCGTTGTCTTGTTTTATAGATGCCTAAATTGCTTGGAGCTAGAACTTGGACTGCCCCTCTCTCCAGTGAGGGGGTAGGCTTTCATCTGTATTGTCCACATCTAACAATGTGATCTGATTTCCACTCAAGAGCACAGTAATTCATTGTACGTAACGCACTTCTAAATGCAGGGTGTAGCTTGTCATCTTTACTTTGGTGAACACCGATTCTGAAGTTTTTCTTTTTGCTCTTAATGTGACCTTACCAGACTTGGCTTTTACTGCAGAAGCTCTGCCTTAATGGGGTCAGATTTAGGGAGGAATGCTTTGCCACCATCCACATTCTTTTCTCATAACTGCTATCTGTATTCGTGAAAACTGACAGGGAAAATGAAGGGACACGCAGTCTTTGGCAGCTCTCCGTTTTCCACATTATAGGAGTTGAAAGCATCAATTTTCATTTCATGCATTGAATTGCTTGTAATAGGGGTTTTTAGCTGGTCTTTGGTAGGCAGATGAGCGAGTGTCTGGGGGCTGTTCACGAAAGGAGGGTCTAAGGCAAGCAAGAGACTGAAGCCCCAGGGAGAGAACCGACTGTGTGCGGGAGAATTAGGATCCGGAAGCATTGCTCCCCCAGTGCTGCCAAGGGGAGCGCTCCCTCTGGCTTGCCACACACTTTGTAAAATTACTCACTGATGGAGCGCTTCTCTGTTTGGTTTCTTTGTGTTATAAATGTCATGAAAGGTGGTGGAATCAAGGACATGGTTAATATTCCATTGATAGTAAAAGGAAGCAAGGTAAAGAGAGATTTTAGACTCCAGGATATGTCATTGGGAAATGACAACGTATGTCAGAGGATTTAAACCATGATTTTGATAGCAAAGCACTTACCCAGCTGTAGATTGGGATGGAAACTCCCAGAGCAATCAACCAGGTTATTCTTTATTTTATTTTAATTTTTAAAATTTATTTGACAGCGTGAGAGCACTAGCAGGGGGAGCCGCAGAGGGAGAGGGAGACACAGACTCCCTGCTGAGTAAGGGGCCTGGTGCAGGGCTCGATCCTAGGACCCTGAGATCATGCCCTGAGCTGAAGGCAGACGCTTAGCTGACTGAGCCACCCAGGAGCTCCAGACCAGGTTATTCTTATGGTGTCTTCCTTAATGGGAAACCGACAAGCCTTTGGAAAATTACATCTTCTCAGCAGTTTCTCCTTTGTAGAGACACACATTAGCTACAGCAGATTTTGTGACTTGTTGCAGGCTGAGGAGAAACCTGTATCTCCCTTCCCCAGAGCTCCCCTGCACCATGTTTGCGTTTTCCAGCATGCGGAGTGAAGGTGTTGGAGCGAAATGTTCTGCTTGCCAACCAGAGAGAAGGTGTTAAAAAAAAAAAAAAAAAAGGAAGTCTGTTACTTGCTAGTTTGAAAATATGTATGTTCCAACATTTTGTCATTAAGAAAACTTTCTGTAGATTGAGGTGGCTTTAATCTAGATGAATTTCATGTATTTTAGTGTGTCTATGAGAGGTGTCTGATTTCACATGTTCAAATCACCATTTTTTTGAAGTGAATTTTATTCACATTATGAACTTAAATAAAATTCACTTTTTGCTATGCATTTCTCAGAGTTTTAACAAATATATACAATCATGTAACCCTCCACTTTATTCGAGATACAGCATAGTTTTGACACACACCCCCTCCACATTCTTTCTGATCGCTGTTTTGTTTCCCCCACCCCTCAGGCAATCACAAATATCTTCTGTTCCTAATAATTTTGGTGTTTGCCGAATGTCATCTAAATGGAGTCTTGTAGTGAACCTTTTATATTTAGCTCCTTTCACTTAACAGAGTGGATTTCCCATTGATCTAGGTTGCTGCTTGTATCGTCGGTTTGTTCCTTTGTATTGCTGCATAGTATTCCATCGTATAAATGCACCATAGTCCATTCATTCATTCATTCATTGTAGGGCAGTAGGACTGTTTCCAGTTTGGTGGTGGGGGGGTGGGTTATGAATAAAGTCACTAAAGGAACTTGCAAAGAGAGGAAGACAAAAGGCTCAGCATCCCAGAGAAAGAATTGAATGTATACCAGAGAGGTTTTGAGTAAACACAGATTCCCATTTTGCTTGAGTAGGTAAGAGTGAGATTTCTGGGTTATGTGGGGAGTATGTTTAACTCTGTAAGAAGCTGTCAGGCTCCTTCCCAGAAAGCTGTGCCGTGTCATGTTCTCCCTTGGCAGTATGGAAGCCTTCTGCTTCCTCTGCATCTTTACCAGTTCTTAGTATTGTCAAATGAAAAAATAATTTTTTAGACTTTAGGCTTTCTTATAGGGTGGTGATATATCATTACGATTTTAGCTTGCACTTTCCAAATGATTAAGATTGTGAGCTACATTTTCTTTCTTTTTCTTTTTTTTAAAAAATATTTTATTTGACAGAGAAATATAGCACAAGCAGGGGGTGCGGCAGGCAAAGGGAGAGGAGGAAGCAGGCTCCCCACTGAGCAGAGGGCCCAGTGTGGGGCTGGATCCCAGGAACCCGGATCATGACCTGAGCCAAAGGCAGACGCTGTACCGACTAAGCCACCCAGGTGCCCCTGAACCACATTTTCATGTGCTTTTTTGACATCTGTGTGTCCTCTCTGGTGAACTCTCCTCCATCTGTTTTTCAAATGGGGGATTTTTTCTAATCACAAATCCTTTTTTAAATTTTTGCAAAGATTATTTATTTATTTATTTGAGAGAGAGAGAGAGAGAGAGGATAAGAGAGAGCATGAGAGGGGATAGGTCAGAAGGAGAAACAGACTCCCCGCTGAGCAGGAAGCCCGATGCGGGACTCGATCCTGGGACTCCAGGATCATGACCTGAGCCAAAGGCAGTTGCCTAACCAACTGAGCCACCCAGGACCCCTCCGATCACGAATCTTAATGAAATGTACAAACTGTCACTCAGTGATACTCACCCTTGGTTTGCCTGATTTAAAAAAAATACCAAGATGGAAAAAAAAAACAACCCCGAGATGATATTTTCCAACATTATTTATAAACATCTTGTTTGAAACATCAAGCTTATGTCAGGAGGCAGATATATGCAGGACAACTTGGCTCTTGTCATTGACTGTCTGGATGATTTTGACCTCTGTAAGACTCAGTTACTTCATTCATAAAATGGCCATCATGCCTAATTGTTGATGGTTGTTAGGATTAAATGAGCACCGTGCAGAGAATCTAACACATGGTGGGCATTTGCTAAACGATAATTCTTATTCCAAATATTGTCAGTATTATTGATTTGGGTAAACTTATGTAGGCAGGTCCTTGTCACATTAATTTACCGTTTTAGCCCCAGTGTCTAGCGTAGTACGCAGGGCACGAAAGGCTTGAATGAACTGGTTGGATGGATACATGAAGGAAAGCACGCATAGCATTTATGGTTGACCTGCCAAGAGTATTACACACAGAGTTTTGTGATGTACTGTCCTAATCTAGGAGTATTTGTTGAGTTATACCTTTCTTATAGTTCCCATTTATTTTAGTGCTGTAGTTACTGATAGTTTTTTATGTACACACTTCAAAATTATGTTTAGGGAGGGCATAAGGATTTGGAATGACGTGTGTTTTCCTTTTTTATTTTTTTCCCTCCATTTATATATTCTTTTTTAAAGGCCCAAAGGTCTGTGAACCATGATTCTTTTTTAGGTATCTCTTCCCCTTGAATGTGATATTTATAAGTAACTGCAGAGTAAATCATTGACGTCTTAGCTCTGCCAAACAAACCCCTTTTGCTGGAGTTTGCTGCCAATTCTTTCTTGGCTGTTTGTAGGATGGTGGGTGTGTTCCAGGCTGGTCTTGCCTTTCTGCAAGAAGGAGGGCCTGTAGATGCAGCATCTGGATTCCTGTGACCTGACCCCAATTTGCAGAAATCGCTGACTTTGGCTGGGTGCTTTCAGAACCTCAGAAGTTCCAGGATCGGTCTCCTGGAAGCACGGCTCCAGCTGCTCTCCGCTGAGTCAGCTCTCAGAACTGGGTCAGAACATCTCTTTCTGTCGGCTGAGCAATACTGGCAACCACCCTTCCCCGGAAAGGGAGAAAGTTAACTTTTGACCAGTTTGCTTGCTTTTTCAAAACTGGCTTTTTGAGGGCATGTGAAACGGAAGTAGGAGTTGAGGTTGCCACAGTCTGGGTACTCTGTGATGGGCTGATTATGTCACATCTAGCTGGGAACTTTACACCCCGGTCACTGTGGAAGGTTCTCCAAATGGAACTGCTTTTCATATTCTGGTAATCCACTTCACCTTTGAGAAGCAATAATTTCATCTTCAGGGAGAAAATGACAAAGCTCTTCTTGGTATAAATTTTCAAAGCAACTCTTTCAGCCGGTGAACTACTACCTAGCCTGAATATGTTTTTAGTTCCTCTTCATTAAAAACTCAGTGCGAACATTCCTTTGAGCCCTTACAGAGTCTTCTTCTTAAACCTCATCTTGGTTATACCTCTTAGAACACTAAGAGCTGGCCTACAGGGCACACTTGTAATGAGGAGGTAAATGCACTTGAATTTTTTCCTGCTTCCAGCCTCCTTTCTGTTGCTGTTTGGTTTGTTTGTTTTTTTTTTAAAAAGTTGTTGTTGGCATAGCTGTTTCCAAAAAAAAAAAAAAAAAGGCAGCGCACACTTGCCTTGTCATCAATAAGAAACACCACGGTAACAAACCTGAGGAATTCAACAAAATGAGCTCTAGTAAGAGGTCAGAGTCAGGCCCCTGTTATTTTGGAGTAACAGAGCCAGGCTAGTTCTGTCCTATTCAGCAGTTCCTTCGCCCTGTGACGCTGCCTCGTTGAACTGCTTTGCAAGAGTCATGTTTTGAAACTGAGAAGAGAGAAAATGTTGTCGCAATAGGTTAGAAGATGTTTTAAAGTCAGTTACAAGGTCTTCAAATGATATTGGTCAGAGAACAAAAATAGCATCCTGGAGGAGACAGGGCAGAAAATGGAGTGCTCTCCAGATGGTGGCCACCTGACATTTTTTTTTGTTTTAAAGATTTTATTTATTTATTTGACAGAGAGAGATCACAAGTGGGCAGAGAGGCAGGCAGAGAGTGAGAGGGAGAAGCAGACTTCCTATTGAGCAGAGGGACTGATGCGAGGCTCGATCCCAGGACCCTGAGATCATGACCTGAGCTGGAAGCAGAGGCTTTACCCACTGAGCCACCCAGGCGCCCCCAGACATGTTTGCTTAGTATGCTTACTAGAGCCTTTCTTTCTTTCTTTCTTTCTTTCGTTCTTTCGTTCTTTCGTTCTTCCTTCCTTTCTTTCTTTTCCTTCTTTCTTTCTTTTTTTTTTTTTTTTTAAGATTTTGTTTATTCATTTTGAGAGAGAAAGTGAAAGAGAGCACAGGCAGGGGGAGCAGCAGGCAGAGGGAGAGGAAAAAGCAGGCTCTCTGCTGAGCAAGGAGCCTGACATGGGACTCGATCCCAGGACCCTGGGATCATGACCTGAGCTGAAGGCAGACGCTTGCTTAACTGACTGAGCCACCCAGGTGTCCTACTAGAGCATTTCTAATGCGGCCAGTCTGACTGGAGATATGCTGTCAATGTCAAGTATGCAGTGCATTTTGAAGGTGTAGTATGAAAAAAAGAAGGTAAGATGTCTTTTTAGTAACTTTTTATTGCGTATTGAAATTATAGTAGTTTGCTATGTTTGGTTAGAGTAAATACTTTATTCAGTTGGTTTCTCGTTTCTCTCTACTTGTTTCAGTGTCAACATATGTGATTTAAAATTACATATGTGGTTCGCATTATGTCCTTATTAGACAGTGACGAAAGACAGAGTGTGACAAGGGAACCCACGATTCCAAAGGTTGTAGAAGCTGAAATCCTATCTCCTGGCAGTGGGCACTTGCTAAAGAGGCTTATCCATGCTTGGAAAATTCTCATTTGTGTAGTGAAGCCTGGGGGAGACGTGGGCAGATCAGAGGGGCTCAGGATAAATGATGGCTAAGGTTTCTTGTCTGGATAATTGGGCTCATGGTGGCCTTGGTGCGAAGTTCAGGATAGAGAAATGAAGTAGTGAGGCCAGAAAGCAAGAAAGGGAAAATCCCAACAATTTCTCTGGAGAAGCTTGCTTTCCGTGGAGTTTCATTTGACCTCATTTTCATGCTCAGAATCCTCATGTATGTCCACATTGGCTGAGCCTCTCTCTGATGTGAGGCGTCTAAAAGGAACTCCAAAAGGCTGCCACCTGAAGTTAAGTGCTTCTGTGGCATGTTTAAAATCATCCCTTTTGCTAAGATTCCCAAGCATATTGAGGTTAGGTTTCTGTGTAAAACTGCCAACTACGATTTTTTTTTTTTTTAAATCTGACCATTAGGAGAGCAGGCTGTACCTCTCATCTGCCTGATGTTCCTTCAATGTGCTGGCTACAGTCAGAAATTCAGAGTAGACAAGACCTGTATTTCTTGTCCACAGAGAGCTTACTCATTCACCAGATAGTGAGTGCTTACTATGTACCACATACCATTGTATGGCCACGGATACAGCAGCAAGAAAACAGTCTAAAAATCCCTGCCTTTAAGGAGTTTACATTCTCTTAGAACCTGTAATAAAATTGAAAACACTCATCTGGAATGAATCTGTGAGCCACAGAGAGACTTGAGATTTTTGTGGCTCAACCTATTTATTTAATGGAATAACTGTTCTATTACATGTTGAATCTATCGTAGGGACTTAGTGCAATGCCTTATGTATCTATGGTAGGCATCAACTGTGTATCATTTCCTCAGTAGATATTTGTTAACTACCTACTGTGTTCTGGGCACTTTTCTAAGGGTCGGGGATATATTGGTGAACAGAAGGAAGATTGCCATTCTCCAGGAGCTAAGATTCCATCTGGGGGTAAGTGAGGTGGAGTCAGACCACGGCCATGAAATATAAGGTGGTGATATGGTATATCTGAAATTGATAAGAACTAAGAAAGGAAAAAGTAAAGCCAGGTAAGAGGTGTTGGAAATATGGCAAGTATCTGTGCTGGGAGGGGGTGGGGGGGGTACACATTCCAGGTAAAGGGAACAGCCAGTGCAAATTCACTAAGGCAGGAACATGTCCAACTTGTGTCAACAGCACCATGGGGGGTCCAGTGTGGCTGGACCAAAGTGTATGAAGGGAAAGAGACTATCAGAAGATTAAGTCAAAGAGGTAATAGGGAATCGGATTTTGTGGGAACTTCCCTTTTATTTTTTTAATTTATTTTCTAAGATTTATTTTGAGAGAGAGCGCGCGAGTGTGCCCGCACATGTGAGTGGGGGAGGGGCAGAGGGAGAGGGAAAGAATCCTCAAGCAGACTCCCCACTAAGGGAGAAGCCTGGTGTGGGGCATGACCTGAGCTGAAATCAAGAGTCAGATGCTTAATGGACTGAGCCACCAAGGCGCCCCATGGACACCTCACTTTCATAATACAGGGTTTGGAGCAGAGAACTTCTGTGGTCTAATATCTTTCACTGAACTTTCTTAACACACAGTAAAAATCTCCCTTAATGGCAGACAGTTCTCTGAGCTTTTAACAAAGCCACAAGGTCTCGTACCTATCACCGTCCAGATGCAGAGTCAGTCATTCCAAAAGCCAACCCCCTTCCTGCCCCTTTGTTGACTTAACTTTTCGAAGGACAATTCCGAATGCTCTGCGGATATTAGACTACAGGGAGGCAGGCTTGGATGCAGGAAGACTAGTTGGCAGGCTCGCGCACCTATCGAGGTGAGCGGTGATGGAAGCTTGCCCAGGCTGTGCAGGAAATGGTCGGATTCGGGGTGTATTCTGAAGGCTGAGGTTTGATAGGAGGTGGGAGAGAAAGAGAAGAGAGAAGGATGACATCATGATTTTTGCCCCGAGCCACAAAGAAAGCTGGAGTCATCACTTACTGAGATGAGGCAGGTTGCAGGTTTGAAAGGGAAGATTATAATTCAGCTTCAGACATTTTGGGTCTGTCTACTAGCTAGCTCTCCAAGCAGAGATATCGATGGGGAAGTCTGCTGAATTGGAATGCACAATGAATGTTTAGAAACCAATATGCATGGGGCGCCTGGGTGGCTCAGTCATTAAGCATCTGCCTTTGGCTCAGGTCATGATCCTGGGGTCCTGGGATCAAGTCCTGCATCAGGCTCCCTGCTCAGTGGGGAGCCTGCTTCTCCCTCTTCCACTCTCCATGCTTATGTTCCCTCTCTCGCCATCTCTCTCTCTGTCAAATAAATACATAAAATCTTAAAAGAAAAGAAAAATCAGTGAGCACATCTCAAAACAGTTGGGAAAAAAAAAATCCATGATTCTTATAGGAAACCTCTTGTCAGTCTTTAGAATTCAGAGGTGCCTGAGTAATCGGATCCTGAGGATTGTTGCCTGCCACACCTTTCCTGTTGTCCTTCAGTTCCTTTCTTCATCCATTCTTTGGTAGAAAGAGAAGTGTTCCTTTCTGTGCAGAGAACACCACAATGTTTAATCCTACTATCATGGTCCTGGTGTCTGCTTGATTTGTTAATCTAAAAAAGTGACTTATGTTAAGAGTAAGGATGAACGGATTCTTTTTATTCCCCCCACATTTTAAACTCCAGGAAGAACATTTGGATGTTTGACTTTGAGTCCCTGTGTATCATTTTACTCACTTCTGGTGTCTTTAGCTGCCAGCGCACTTGAGTTGGAGAAGAGAGAACGGAAGGGGAGGCTAAAATTAACGAGATATGATGTTAGTTGGCAAAGGCTAGGATACAAAATTCCATATATGGTCTAATCTCAAATTAGATTGAAAACTTGTATGTACACGTATGGAATACATTCTGAACAGAATATCGCAAAACGTAGTAGCCACTCTCTCTGTGTTATGAGGTGATGGGACAGGTTTGGTTTATTTACATCATTTTATCATGTTTTGGGGATTTTTGGCAATGATTAAATACAGTTTTCTTCTTTTTTTTTCCATTTATTCGGGAGATGTTTATTCAATGTTAGATTGAGACCTGGGCAGATAGACTGATGAACAAGACAGAAAAAGGCTTTGCAGCTTTGAGCTAATAGCCTTATGAGATCGTTATCAAGTTATAATTAGAAAAAGATACATTAATTAATGAAGAAAGAATGCAAGTGAACTTGTCTAGCCTTGTTGGCTTTTTTTAATGCATTAGTACTGAGTGAGGTTTTTATGAATCCCTTTCCGTCCACGTTTCTCCCTATTATAGGCTCAGAGGGGTGGGCATTTGTGACCTTGTGACTTCTTGCTGTATTTCCGAAGCCACTTGGGTAATGTGCTATATCTTTTGTCATATGTCCTCACCATGGGGAGGGACTGTGTAAGGTTGGAACATGTGTCAGCTTTGGGCTTAAATGGTCCTCCCACAGGGCTGCAGAAAACATCATGGTCGTCATGGTTCCTTGGCAGAAGCTTTGGTGGAAGGTCACACCTGCTGTCAGTATGATCTAAGACAAGTCACCAGGTTTTGCTAAGCCTCTGTTACTTCATCTGGAAAATACCTGGGATGAACCAGTGGAACCTAAAACTTATGACTCGAGAATTTTCACAGGCTTTGGTGGTGGTCAGCAATGCCTGATTTGAATTTTAGGATTGTTCACCTCATGGATAGCTACATGAACATAATTATCCAGCCTTCCTTCTGCCGTAAGAGGCCTAGTGCCAAATCCATAGTTTGTATCAGTGACCCAAAAAATAGAACTGATTTCAGAGAGCTTGTAGGAAATGTCTGTTCTCACTGAGAGACTTGGCCCGGGGAGATTTCATTTTCCCCCATGACTGTTTCTCCATTTAGGCTTAAATACGTTTAATGGAATTGGCATCCACCTCTCATATTAGTTGGTGACTGGCCAGATGCCACAAGTGGGAACAAAGCAGAATCAGAGAGGCGATTTCGCACCTCAAGATTTGGAACCTTCCGGAAACATCCTTTTGTATCTTCTCTGGATTGGATCTCGTAGCTGGTTGAGTTTTACTTTTCTGTCTCTCTCTCTCTTTTTTTTTTCTCCTTTCTTCTTGTGTGAAAATGTTGATATGGTGACTTCCTTCTAATTTTATCAAATACAGTATGTCCAGAAACAAAACAGAACCATGTTTCTGCGTGCGATTCCTGGCAGAAGTTGTGCGATTTCATCTCGGGATAAAACTGTGAATTTGTGGAAAGCAACATGGTATGGGTACTTAGGGAAAGTAAAAGGAATACAGAGCCTGTCTGCCAGAGTCGCCTTTGTCTTGGCGGCTGGAGGAAATCACCAGTGACTTGTGGGAGCAGAAGCTCCTGAGGATAGTCAGCTGGTCGGTAGGCAGGCCCGATGGCTAGAGCCACCGGGGCAGGCAGTAGTGTATTTCCAGAAGAATCCCATTATTTATGCATAACAATTATAAAAGTCAAATGTGTGTATAAGAGACAGAGAGACAGGGAGAGGGAGAGAAAGAACACAGATAAGAACCAGCACATACAGGATAGAGTGGTTAGGTCCACTGGCTGTGCCTGGAGTCAGGGTGACATGGGACATGTGATTCTGCTATTTTCAGTCCCTGAGAGCCTCCTACAGCCTCAGCACCTCCCTCAGCTGAGTGTGACTCTGCTACGCACAGGCATGTATTGTGTATAGAACGGCTCCCATGACTTCTTTGTCCAGGGCTCATCAGATGGAGAAATGGGGAGCTGTTCCAACATGGAAGACAAACGGACAGAGTTGAATTTATTGAGAGGAGAATATTATATTTTGTAGACAGTCCTTGGGACTTTTCAAGGGCAATTTTAATTGCTCTGCAGGACTGGGATTAGGTGAAGTGAGGGAGGCACTCACCTGGGGAACAAAGTTTAAGGGGGTGCTAAAAAATTTAGTAATCAGGAGAAATAATATTTAGCAGTATCTCTTTTAAAAATTTTTAAAAATATTTTATTTATCAGAGCAAGAGAGAGAGTGCACGCACACACAAGCAGGGGAGCGGCAGGCAGAGGGAGAAGCAGTCTCCTTTCCTGAGCAGGGAGCCTGATGTGGGACTTGATCCCAGGACCCTGGGATCATGACCTGAGCTGAAGGCAGATGCTTAACAACTGAGCCACCCAGGCAACCCTGCAATATCTTTTAAAAATCAAAGTCATTAAAAAAAAGAAAAGAAATTGAAGTTATTTGTTTATTTATTTATGCCTCAAGCTTTAATATTACTTAGTATGGCACTGTTAACTGATCTTGTCTTTATTTAAAACTGATGTTTTTGGATAAAGGAGTTGTGAGATTAAACATGCATGCCCCCCCACATGCACAAACACAGTGGAATATTACTCGGCCATAAAAAAGAATGAAGTCTTGCCGTTTGCATTGACATGGATGGAACTAGAGAGTACAAGGCTAAATGAAATAAGTCAGTCAGAGAAAGACAAATACCATATGATTTCACTCACAGTAGAATTTAAGAATCAAAACACATGAACCTAGGGGGAGGGGAGGAAAAAAATCAGAGGCAAACCAGAAAACAGACTCTTAACTATATAGAACAGACTGAGGGTTGCTGGAGAGAGGTGGGTGGGGGGATGGGTTAAATGGAGGAAGGGGATTAAGGAGGGCACTTGGGTGAGGACTGGGTGTCGTATATAAGTGATGAATTAATAAATTCTATTCCCGAAGCTAATATCACACTGGATATAAACTCACTGAAATTTAAATAAAAACTTGAAACTTCAAAAAAACTAAAATAATACTGATGTTTTTGTTCATTGTGGATTTTTTTTTTTTTGCATTAATTTGACTTTTGAAAATATTGTGTGAAAATACTCTTTCTCTTGATTACTGAGGTTTTTTGGCACTTCTTAAAATTCACACTTCAGGATTGTGCCTCATTTTCTTCATCCGTAGTTCAGCTCTGGTTCTGATATTTCCTTTAATTTCTAACTTCAGAAGTCCCGAGTGAAATAGGATTCCAGGAGACTAAAGAGCATTCTGGGCACTGTCTTCAAGAGGCTCAATTCTCAGAGAATGTTAACTGTGTGAACGAATTGAACTCCCTTCTATGCACCGTGTTATATGAAAGACTGTTTATGTATTTACTTAATAGCTACTTATGGAACGCCTACTATGCGCTTGGCGGGATTCTAGGTGCCGGGGTTATGGTGATGCACAAATTAGACAAAATCCCTGTATTTGGGGCATCTCGGGGGCTCAGATCATGATCTCAGGGTCCTGGGATCGAGCCCTGCATCGGGCTCGCTCAGCAGGGAAGCCTGCTTCCCTTCCTCTCTCTGCCTGCCTCTCTGCCTACTGGTGATCTCTGTCCAATAAATAAATAAAAAATCTTAAAAAAAAAAATCCCCGTATTTGCAGAGCTTCCTTCCCAGTGGTGACCATGTATCCTTTCTAGCCCTCACAACAGCTCTGCAATATAGGTAGCTGTTTTACCATTTTGCCAGTGAGCAAAGTGGGGCTCAGAGAATAACCCTGCCAGCAGATGACTAAATCCAGCATTGTCCAGCACAGAATTTGGTGTCGAAAGGACTCGGAGGAAGTCAAACTGATCATGACCTGAGCTTAGTCAATAGGAAGCTTCCCGGAATACATTGGCCCTATACTGGTTCTTCCCCCGCACCCCCCCAAATTTTATGTATTTGAGAGAGAGAGAGAGCAGGAGCTGGGGTGGGGGGAAGGGCCAAGGGATAGGGAGAAGCAGGCTCCCTGCTGAGCAGGGAGCCTGATGGGTTCTATCCCCCCCGACCCTGAGTTGAAGACAGGTGCTTAACCGACTGAGCCACCCACCATACTGGTTCTTAAAGGAGAACATCAGATAAACATATTTAAGTGGCAGACTAAGGGTAGGGAACAATACAAAACACATTTTCCATGATTTTGGCAAAGCAGTAAAATGGCACAGAGAAAGCTGAGCAGAAAGATGAAGATAGAAAAGTATTTGTTTCAGTTAGCATCACCAGATAGACTTCCAGAATGGCAAACAGTGTTGACTTTTTTACTAGCCAAAGCTGCTAGAAGTGGAAGCCCTTTATCCAGACTCAGAAGGGAAGGATACAATGATTGATTAGCAATGTCTGTATGGAAGTTCCATAGATCCTCACTGATTTCTTTGTAGTGTGTCACATCAATCATGGTATTGGTATTGCTGTGTTGATTATCCCAGTGCCCAGGAGTTCAAGTTCCAGATAACTTGATGCTTAAGTATTTGGATGCTTAAGAAGTTGTGTTTAATGGGTTCTTAATAATTGTTACCTTTTTTTTGATGGGGGAGTTTGTTCATTTCCACAAAAAAGTATGATAGAATTTTGACTGTGATTGCGTTGAATACATGCATATAGATCCGTTTGGGAAGAATTGATATTTAAAATGGATTGACCATGAACAGGTATTGACCATGGATCTTTTTAATTTCTCACTATAAATTTTTATAGTTTTCATATAGGTCATTCACATCTTCTAGTTAGATGCATCCCCAAGTATTTCTTATTGTTTTTGGTACTATTAAAAACGGTATTTTAAAATTTTACTTTGGTTATAAATTGCAAGTATATAGAAATATAATTGGTATAATTGATTTTGCATATTATTTTTGTATTCTGCAATGCCTCAAGGTCTCATAGTTTTATCATAGATTTTATCAGACTTCCTACATAGATCAGGTATCAGAAGACTTTTTCTTAAAAAGCCATATAGTATATATTTTAGGCCTCTGAGTCATACGGTTTGGCAGTTTCTCAACTTTTCCCCATTGTAGGTGAAAGCAGCCATAGACAATACATAAGTGAATGGCTGTGACTGTGTTCCAATAAAATTTAATTTACAGAAACTGTTGTAGTTTGCCATTTCTTGATGTGAATAATCAATCTAAGAAAAAATAGTTTTACATTGCCCTTTTCCAATCTGGATGCCTTTTATTTCCTTTCCTTGCTTTATTGCATTGGCTAGGATGGCTAGTTA
Organism: Mellivora capensis; assembly: GCA_004024625.1. Lineage (NCBI taxonomy): Eukaryota > Metazoa > Chordata > Mammalia > Carnivora > Mustelidae > Mellivora > Mellivora capensis. The sequence goes on from PISX010000946.1 coordinate 144,394, forward strand.
AAATGTTGGATAGAAACAGGTAGAGAACTTGGTCTCATCTTGATGGTTCATTCACCATTGAATATGTTGTAGATTGTAGATTTCTTACAGATTCCTTCCCTTTACCAGGTTAAAGAACTCCTTCTTATTTATCGTTAGCCAAGGGCTTTTATCAGGAATTGATGTTGGGGTTTGTCAAATGCATTCTCTCTGTCTATGGAGATGATCATATAGTTTTTCTTTAAGTTTATTAACTATTGCAAATTATTTTGATTTTTTTGTTAGACTAATCTTGCATTCCTAGAATAAGCCCCACTTAGTCATGATTTATTATCCTTTTTATTGTTGGATTTGATTTAGTAATATTTTATTTAGAATTTTTATATAATATTCATGTGAGATATTCTACCATATATACAGTTTGATCCTATATTGATGAAAAGAAACATACCTTTTATATTTGAGTACTTACATATGTTTATATAGTTTTGTATGAAAGGAGTCAATATAAATACTGGGGTATTTACATTGGTTATTTTAGACATGGCTGGGGGGCTAGGGCCAGGACAATTAACTTTGCCTTCCTGTATCTGCAACATTTACTTTTAAAAAATTTTTTAACTGTGGAAAAAAACCATGGAATCCTACGTTTAATTTCATGGGTAGGCTACACTTCTGGGAACTGTGTAAGTTGGAGAGAAACTGTCTGGTGTTCTGCCAAGAGTTTGATCCTTACTAAAACCTGTTGAACAGATAAAATGGTCAGGTTGCTGAAGGTTGGAGAGGAAAATAAGGTAGTGGGCATGAGTTTTGTAACCAGACACATCTGATTTGAATCCTGGTCCTGTTGGTGACTTACTGTGGGCTTTTAAGTTTTCTATGTTTAAAATGGACATAATAAGACCTACTGCATAATATTGTTATAAGAATAAAGGCTAATGTAAGAAAACTAGCACATAGAACTTTTTTTAAAAAGAATTTTTTGTTTACAGCATATAGAACATTTTCAGTAAATAGTCCTCTCTCCTACCACCACTCCTGCTGGTACTGTTCACAGGATCAAAGAAACTTGAGGTATCTAGTTTACTTTTATATTCAGTGCTAAGTCCTGTCTTCATCTTTGGCAGGTCATTTCTTGCTTCTGCTCAGCCACATTGAAGGACAGGTGTTCATGACCTTGTAGTCTTCTACTCTTCCACTGGAATGGTCAGCAAACACTCCTCCTTGTCTAGTTTCCCTTTGTTTTATGCCACACACCACGCACTAGCAACATTGGCTTTCTTTCTGTCCCTCTAACCTGTTAGCTTGTTCTTAGCTTGTTATGTTTGTTTTATCTGTTCTCTTAGCCTGGGATGCAAATCTAGCTCTCCTCACTAAAAGTCATGTGACCTGGACCATTCTTTAACCGCTTTGAGTCTTAATTTACTTATCCATAAAAATGGATAATTTAATAATGGTGCCCTCATATACTGACACTGAAAAGCTTTTACTTGTGAAGTATTCAGAATGGTGCCTGGCATATAATAGTGCTCAGTACTCTAAACCTGTGGGATCTGCCTCAGTCTTATTAATCAAAACTAAATAAGACTCATTTGTTCCATGGTTTTCACATCATTCCTCTGTTAAAGAATAATTCCTTCCTGTCTCTTCTAAATGTTTTTCCCCCATTTGTTCATATGTACTGTGTTTTTTGTTTTTTTTTTTTTTCCTTTTGCCTACCCAAAGAATAGAACTTGTGTTTTTTAATCTTTTCTTGTGAGGTTGGGTATGCTTTTCTAAATAGACAAAATGATTTTTTTAAATATTTTTTTTTATTTTAAAGATTTTATTTATTTATTTGACAGAGAGAGAGATCACAAGTAGGCAGAGAGGCAGGCAGACAAAATGATTTCCTTTCTTTCTTTCTTTATTTTTATCTTATTTGAGAGAGAGAGAGAGTGGGAGGGGCAGAGGGAGAAGCAGACTCCCCGCTGAGCAGAGAGCCTGATGCAGGGCTCGATCCCAGGATCTTGGGATCATGACCTGAGCCGAAAGCAGATGCTTAACCCACTGAGCCACCCAGGCGCCCCCCGACAAAATGATTTTAAATCTTTCTTTCATGCATCAAATTATCAGCACTGCCTTAGGGCTGTTTTTGATCAGTGTGCCATTTGTATTTTCATTTAAGACATGCAAACATCACTGAATGGGACAGTCAAATACAGAGATTGGTGACATTTCTTACAATTGATTCATCAGTCGTTACCTTTTGGGTATGATTGTCCAGTCACCCACGGGTCCTCTTTTTGCAAGGACATTTTGGGAAAATCCTACCAAATGCCTTTTGAAATCCAGGTATCCTCTGCTATAGTTTTTGATTTATGATGTATAATAAAGAGCCCCAAGAATAATGTAAAGAAGTTGGTTGGCTATGGGTTTGTTTGTTGTTTTTTTTTTTTTTTATAAACCCATGGTATATCCTAGTAATATTAGGTGCTCTTGAAGGGTACATTTAATAAATTTGTTGAGTAGAAAGGCCTGTTTAATAAAGTCTTCTGAAATTTTAAAAAAATATTTTATTTTTAAGTAATCTCTGTACCCCACATGGGACTTGAACTCACAAACCTGTGAACAGAAGTCACATGATTCTACTGACTGAGCCAGCCAGGAGCCCCATGTCTTCTGAAGTTTTAGCTAGAGGTTCATGTACCTTTCTTTGAGTGATAGACCCTTGTATGTGCATTCATGGTTTTCAAAGCCATTAAAGAACTCATATTTTCTTCTATATTTCCTTAAATACAAAATTTGAGGGAAAATTCCTACTGCATATTTATATTGCCTTGGTAGAAAGTTATATGAAATAATTTGCATACACTTGAGTAAAGAGGGGAGAATGCTCCTTAGTTTCAACCACAGCAAATTTTAAAATGGAATTTTCCAAGCAATTAATCCCTAATGTGGGCAGGTGCATTTGGGTTTTTCATTTGCCAGAACATATTTCATGTTTAAAATTTTAATGAAAAACAATAAAAAGCAAACTGGTTCATAGGTTTCTGGAAAAAAGAGATGACCTTTCTTTCTGTTCTGTTTGAGGTAACGCAATTAGTAAATGCACCCAAGTTTTAAAAACACTGAGATCCTCTTTTCTATAGACATTGTTGGCAAAATCAAACTTGTTATCCAGGAGTTGGCAGTTTGGTTTGCTTGCTTTTTTTAAGTAGTTCTTTTGAACCATGGAGTTTAAAAGAAATTCAAAACTACTAGACAGCTAGAAATAGAGTGGGGAATGGGAAAAATCATTATTTAGTCCCTTTTCATTGCTTATTGTGTTTTCTGTTTTTTCCCCCCAAACGTTTTACTTTTAAGTAACCTCTCTACCCAATGTGAGGCTCAAACTTAAAACCCCCGATATCAAGAGTTGCCTGTTTTACCAGCAGAACCAGCCAGGCAGCCCTGTGTTTTCTATTTTTAAGTTGATCTGTTTGTTCCCCCTATAGAAGTAGAAAGAATGGTGTAATAAATCTTGACATACCCATCACCTAGTTTTAACAGTATCACCTGTTAACCAGTCTTCTTTCATCTGTGTATCCATTCCAGTTTACTTCTTCCCACTGGATTGTTTTGAAGCAAATCCCAGGCATCAGATAATTTGATTATAAACATTCCACTGTGTTTGATCGGTTTATGAGCTTTACAGATAAAGTATATTGCCTGAGTGTTTGGTAGTCTTTATTTTTAGTACAATTTAAAATTTTAATGAATTCATAGTTTTCTTTATTATATTTTTAATCTGATTGATAAAACAGGTATTCTTTAAGAAGAATCCTAGAAATGAAAAGTGCTCCCCTACATGTTGAGAGGGATTACTGCTTCTCACCTTCCTTCTGCTACTGTCAATTCCTCCTCATCTTATCCCAACTGAATATTTCTTTAAAAAATTTATTTATTTAATGTTATTTATTTATTAAACCAGAGAGAGAGAGTGAGCACAAGCAGGAAGAGTGGCAGGCAGAGGGAGAAGCAGGCTCCTGCATGAGCAAGGAGCCCAATGAGGAGCTCAATCCCAGGACCCTAGGATCATAAACCAAAGGCAGCCACCCAACCAGCTGAGCCACCCAGGCGTCTCTTTGTATTTATTTTTAGAGAGCCTGTGAGAGGGTGAGTGCAAATGATGGGGGAAGGGCAGAGGGAGAAGGAGGAGAGGATCTCAAGCAACTTGCCACTGAGTGCAGAGCCTGATGCAGGGCTGAGCCTATGACACTGAGATCATGACCGGACCTGGAACCAAGAATCTGACACTTAACTGACTGAGCCCCTAGGCCCCCACAACTTGAGTATTTTATAAAAATAATGTAGGAGTCAACATTCACTGGATAATGTTTTCTTGAACATGTTTAATCTTAAAGGATCCTTAAAAGAAAATAACCTGGGAGGATATACACCGCAATAACGAGTGTGATTATTTCTGTTATGAACGGATTTATATTTTTCTTTACTTATCTGCATTTTCTGGTTTCTACAATACACATATATTCATTTTTATAAATGAGGAAGCCATTTTTAAACTTTTTTTATTTTGGCAAAATAATGCATGACAAAATTTACCATTTTAACCATTTTTAAATATATGATTTATTTGCCTAAAATGCATTCACACTGTTGGTGTAACCACTGTCTCCAGAACTTTCTCATCTTCCCAAACTGAAACTGTTAAATTCATTAAACAATGATTCCCCATTTCCTTCACCCTCAAATTCAGGTCACCACATATCTTTTGTCTCTATGATTTTGACTCTGCAGGGTACCTCATGGAAGTGGAATTATATATTTGTCTTTTCTATTTAGTTTATTTCACTTAGCAAAATTCCTTCAAGTTTCATTTTTTGTACATGTGTCAGAATTTTCTTCTTTATAAAGACTGAATAATATTCCCATTATATATAAAATCTCATATTTTTTTAATCCATTCATCCGTTGATGAACATTTCGGTTATTTTCACAGATTCTTTTAAAACTAACCCTTTACATGTGTCCTTTGCTTTCCAGTTAAGAAAAACTCTGATAGCCATGTTTTATGTGAATCTGCAGAAAACTTTAATAGTGGACAAGGGTCACCAACCTCACCTAACAGATGTGGAAACAGATTCAGAGAAGTTATAGGCTTGCATGTGAATATAAAGTGTTCATATTTGCAGCCAACCCTTGGGGCTCCAACTCTGGTATTGTGACATTGGTGCACAAGTTCTGTATCCTCAGTCACATGCTGATGGCCTGAAGGTGCCAGGTAGCTAGTATAAATTAGTATGTTTTATTTTGTTAATTTATTTGAGGAGGGGGGGAGTGTGCAAGCCCATGAGCCGGGTGAGAGGAAGAGGGAGCGGAGAAGCAGGCTCCCTGCTGAGCAGGGAGCTCAACATGGGGCTCCATCCCAGGACCCTGAGCTCATGATCAGAGATGAAGTCAGATGCTTAACCAACTGAACTGCCCAGGCGCACCGCCCCCCCCGCCCAGTGTGTTTCTTCTTTAAATTGAGGGACTTATTGACCATTTGAGTGGGATGGTTCCATTATGGACATCACCTCAAGTATCAGAGATCCTTTGACATTCCTGCTTTTGCTCATTAAATGCTGATAACACCCAGTTCTCATCATGTGACAGCCAAAATCATACCCACCCATTGTGCCCAAGCTTCCTGGTTGGGGTGAAGGCAGGAATCACCCTTCTGTCAAATTGAAATGTCTAAGATCTGCAAAACACTAGGTTCACTCTCTATGATTAGACATAAAATAATATGGAAACTTCCAGAAGCAACCTTTTCATATGACTTCTGGTATTATAGAATTATTCAGTACAACAAAAGATGCTAGAACATGCAATGGCTCTTTCTACACCAAATCTTCCTGTGGGAGGGATAGCAGCCACAGGACGTTCTCTCTAGATCTTTGTCTGGAGTGCTCCATTCGTCACCATGGAGAAGCAGAAGGATCTTCGTATTGCCTGTGGCTACCAAGACTATCTCTGTGAGCTGACTCTGATACAAGGACTCTGGACAGCACAAGGCCTGGAACCTCTGTTCAGAGACTGGCCATTCCAGTGTTGAGAGAGTGAAGAGTTGCATTCACCCCTGCAGTGAGATTGAATGTCATCGAGCTGGGCAAGCTGATGGCTTTTCATCACTAGTGAGTCCCAGCATATTGGTCCTAGTTCCAGCTCTTGTAGTAGTGCCTGCCTTACTCCCATCCATCTACTTTTAGGCTCCATGTGTTCAGAAATCAGGCAACCTTAATACGCTGGTTGGGATAAGATGTGGTGTCCTTTTCACACCACACCCAGCTCTAACGGCTACTGATAAGGTGCTCTGGCTAGGAATGGGACTAAGTCAAAATTCATACCAAGAGCACTCTTCATACCCATGTTGGGAAGTCCGGACGTGAATAAATGAAATGCGCTGTGCAGATTGCCGACAGGGGTGGCAGGGACTTGGGAGAACTGGAGCACACAGAGGGAACATCGTTGCTCTATTCTTGCTGTCCATGCCTGGCAGTGGGGGCAGGCCCTGTGTTCCCAGGTCTTCTCCCCTTTTTTAAGAAAAGCTGGAAATTGGAGTTTGTTTTCTGTGAATTGTCCCAATTTTTACATCATGGTAATTACTTATTTTTAGTTGTGCCTAAGCACATAGGACTTAACGTTTATCATCTTAATCGTTTTGAAGCATCCAATTCAGTGACATCCCATTGATGCCAAATGTAAGATATTGGAAAGTACATTTATACAGTTGTGCAGCCAATCTCCAGAACTCTTTTCATCTTGGAAACCTGAAACTCTCTACCTATCAAACATTAAACTCTCTCCCCATTCCCCACCCCCACCCCAGCCACTGGAAACCATGATTCTACTTTGTATCTCTGTGAATTGGAGTACTCTAGCTACCTCAGATAAATGGAATTCTGCAATATTGATCTTTTTGTAACTGGTTTCTTTTACCCGGCACAAAGTCCTCAGGGTACGAACATGCTGTAGCATGTGTCAGAATTTCCCTCTTCTTTAAGGCTCAATAATATTCCATTATATGTGCGTTCAGCATTTTGTTTATCCATTCATCCACTGAAGGATGCTCGTGTTGCTTGGCATCTAATTTTTTAAAAGCATTGGAAGTAGTGTGCGAGCCAGATAAAAAACTTCTCTGCTGGCTGTATTTAGCACATGGGCTGCCATATTGTGTCAGTGGCACTCTATGGGTAATAACATTGCACATGACGTTATTATTAACTCATTGCTCCGGGTCATAGAAACCTTGAAGTGCAGAGGATAAAGCAATCCTGGAAATCATACTAATGAGACAGGTCTCTTCCTCCTTAAAGGCTTGGCTAATTCCGTAAGTGAAATTTATGGAACATTATCAGAGACTTTTCAAGACACCCTGCACTTATATTTCATACTCAGCATGGTTCAGTTCTTAAAAGTTGGCAGTGGTCCTCCTCGCTTGGGATCCAACATAGAGCACAGAGCTGTGCCCAGAGAAGGAGCCAAAAACAGGTGTAGAATGAATGAATACATTTCGGTCCTGAGTCATGCGTTCCTTTTTCTCCAGTACGCTGCTGTAGAAATTAGATGGAATGGCATGCCGGTCAACGTGAGTGGAGAATGGTTGTAATCGAGTCAGAGCTCCCTGCTGCTGGGCACAGAGGACTCCATCCTGTGCCCTGATTTGATTACCATAAAGGGCTTCCCTGACAAATCATAACAGGGCATCACTCGGTTGCTCGAATGGATATAACAAGAGCTTTCGAAGCTCCTGTGAACAACCACAAAGGGGAGGAATGCATGTTTTCCCAGTCAAAAATTAATTATTTTGATTGCTGCAAGGCTTAGGACATGAGTGGGGAAAGAGACGGGCCATAAGTGGGGGAACAGTTCCAGCTTCCCTGCCCCCAAGCGTCTTGCCTGCTCTACTCAGATGTGTGAAGAAGTCCTCAAGTTGGTCTTATGGTGGGTGTTGGGTCCTTCCACTCTCATTCACGTTAACTGCCCCTTTAGTGTCCCCTTTCCCTGGTAAATAGGTTCCCTCAGGACAGTGCTTTGAAATGTCTCTCCATTGGTATTGACGCAGGTGTTGATACCTGGATTTATATCCTGGCATCCCTTTGAAGGAAACATTCGGTTCCTAAAAGATTTGCTAGAGTCCTGTTCAGTCTAAATTAAATGTAAATATCACACGCCAGTGGGATGTATTACAGCAGTCTATGAAGAATACTTACCAATTCCCTCCTTCTCGTCCTTCTTTTCTTCTTTAATTATCAGATTTGATGAAATGGTAAAGGACACAACTGTGGAGATTTCCACAAATGCTTTTTGGAGTAGAACATTTCAAAAGTTTAATTTAATTTTTTTTTTTAATTTTAGTCGCTGTCCTGTAGAGAGGCATTTTCCTCTCGAGAGGGGGCAGGCAATCTATCACACGTTTCCATTGCATCAGGGTGGTTGTGGAACAAAAAAGTGACCTCAAAGTTAGCCCTTTGACATTATCTACAAATGAAGGATGACAGAACCATATAGGTATCTTCCTAAGATTTTAATTACTATATCTGAAGACAAGCTACAGTTTTTTATAATCATTCCTGGATATTTTATACTAGAAGCCTCAAAAATCCTAAGTGTCCTAGGCCTCCTTTGACATCTCAGAAGCCCTGTCAGTTTTGCATACTTTTAGAGAAGCACTGCTCATTAAAACTCTCTGTACCGTACTTTGGGTTGCTTTTTGACAAATGCCTAAACTCTTGAGCACAACCATACGATCCGCATCCCTAATAAACAAGCAGAGATATACCCAGCAACTGACTTGGGAAAATTGACCTGTGAGTTAACATGCCAGGTTAGCCAAAGCCTTAAGTAAGTTTGAAAACCACTTCCCCCAGGTTATTAGTATATGAAGTGTGTACTTTCTGCCTTTGTTACCATTTGGAGTTAATGTAACTATCACAGAGATCATTTGTGTTAATTGTGGGGGGAAATACAGATAGGCAAAATAGAGGGGGAAATCACCTTGAAACCCACTCCTTAGTCACTGGTAATGATCTTATGTTGATATCCTTCCTGTCTTTTTTCTGTGAGTATATAGAGGATACATGTAGATATGTAACATGCATACCTACATTAACCACAATTGCTTTTTATCCTTTTATTCTACTTAAAATGTCGTGACATTTTTCTCTCCCAGTTCCTGTAATGGCCACATAATTGCTCAGGGCTCCCTCTGAGTCTGTTTTGTGATAGGTTTTTGCTTAACTTCTGCATGCCCCACTTAGGGGCATATGTCCCATAAATGTTTCTTAATGAGAATCCTTTGCCCAGACTGAACCACATTGTCAAGATGAGCAAGGTGAGGATCCGGGATGTTAAATCAACCTGAACATCTTGACCTAAACCGTGAATACGTATGACCAGTGCATGATTTTCTGTTTTAAACTATTCTGCAAGCCTTGTGAAATATTCCTATTCCTATTGTGAAATATTCCTACGTAATTTCTAATTGGTATTGCTTGTGAGATTGGGCTACATATTATGGATTAACAGCAAGGAATATGATAGGCTACTGATAAAAATATTTATTTTCTGTTAGAGTTAGCCTGCATCTAATATAGGGCACAGCATCTGTTAAGGAGAAAAAAAGGGGGAAATTGTCTTAAATCATGTACCTTTTTTTTTTTTTTTTGCTCATCTGTCACTGGAGATGTGCTTGAGTCTTTAGTGAATTGCTTGTGCACACAGGTGTGTGTATGTACATCCGTATTTGCACATGTGCGTGTGGGTTTGTGTTGGTGCCTGTTGGTAAGCATCCAGGTTTGGGAGGAAGAGACAATCTCCACAAATATCTTGGCAGTTGAGCTGGCCTTGACTAACAGTCCATTGTTTTTATGTTCTCTAGGGAACCAGTACTGTGGTATGTAGCCCACACTGCTCATCTCTGTCTTTGAGGTGTTGTCTTGCTTGGTCTGGAAACTTTTTGGAAACACGTGTTGCTTCTGCCATTGACGAGGTGGATGGCAATGAGGGTAAACTTATTCCCTCATAGGCATTTAATAACAATAAAACATTAGTGAGGCACTTAAGAGAATTTTTAAAAAGATTTTATTTATTTATTTGGGAGAGGGAGAGAGAGTGAGCACAAGTGGGGGGAGGGGCAGAGGGAGAGGGAGAAGCAGGCTCCCCACTGAGCAGGGAGCCTGACACGTGGGGCTCAATCCCAGGACCTGGGATCATGATTTGAGCCGAAGGCAGCTGCTTAACCGACTGAGCCACCCAGGCACACGTTAAGAGCATTTTTGACGGGTTGTCCCTCTGCTAGAGACCCTTCCTGCAGGTTAGAATACTGTTAAGTCATCAAAATGTGAAACAAATCTTTAGGTTATTGTTGAACATGAGACTGAGATTGTGCCTGTTTTTGAATTTCTCAGGGGATTCCAGCATAGACATTACATGACCCATTTTTGTTGTTGTTGTTGTTTTTTGTTTTTCAAGTGGGGGTGGTCTTCATGTTGTTGCTTTTATAGATAGGATGACAATTCTCCGCGGTTATTTCAAGATTTTTGCAGGGAGTTATTTATAAGGAATCTTTTTTTTTTTTTTTAAATCTCATTCATTCTTATGCCATCTAATTGTCTCTTTGCCTTGGCTAGATCTATTCAGCGAACAAGAAAAATCAGAATTAGATATGGAAAGCAGCCAGATGCAGGGGCAGACTGTGGCAGTGGAAATATCAAAATCAGGGCACTTACAAAGCACATTGTGATTGTAAAAGGAAGGAAAGAATCTTTAAAATAGATTTGTTCTGCCTTTTTTTTTTTTTTTTTGGTCCCCTTAAAAGATTTGTTATCTATTTTTGTAGCCTTGCCTATAGGCGAGGGAGCTGGCCCAGGATTCTTGAGGTCACTTGCCAGCCCTGCATTCCATTTCAGTTGGTTTTTAATGACCTAGTCAGGAGAATGGCTTTGATTGGAGGGAGGGAATGGCAAAGGGTAAATGCAGGATGTTGGGTGCTCCCCTTGGCCAGTGAGGCCAGGCTCCTATTCCCCAGGAGCCCAGGTTGTCATTGTAGGGGTGCTTTCTTATATGTGCTCTTTCTAGAAGCTGCATTTCTTAAGTACTTCTTGAGTACCGTGCAGTAGTACCTACCTTAGTAGGTGAGAAGATAAGAACTATGAAGGTTTATCCTATGATAATATGAATATAAAGGCTTGGCATAGTGGTCCAATACAATTAAGCATTCTGTATCTTCAGTTAGCAATACTTGTATTGCATTCATAACAACTCCTCATGATAGCTCAGTGAGTTGGCACAATTGTCAACCCCATTTTGCTGATGAAACCATTGAGTCCTGGGGAAATGTGGCATACCTCACCCCAGGTCACCAGGCTAGTAAATGGCTGACTCTGGGTTCAACCCCAAGTTGTGAAGATTGTGAAACTTATGCATGTAAACACTGATAATTTTAGTGATCAGTAACCATTTGTGTAATAGTTGCTTGCTATTTGCAACTAGTTTATAGACCATCTCATTTAATCTTTGTGACAACCTGGTGATGTTGGTATTATCTGACTTAGCCAAGATCATGTAGCTTGTAAGAAGTGGGGTTGAGTTTTGAGCTCCTGATACTACCTTCTCTGCTGTCCTCGTGATTTCAGTCTTTGAGGGTGAGGGACTGAAAAGTGAATTATCTGTGTTTTTACGAAAACTGGGCTTCTAATTTTGAGCTGGAGTTTAGCTCTGTGATTGCCCCCTGCCCTTCTCCCTACAACCTCTGTGTCCTCCTTATACCCGGGGAAGTTGGCAGACAGTTAGAGGGATTCTCACCATCCCAGAGAGTGAGTTGCTTGAAATCCCCTGCTCTGACCAGTGCAGAGAAAGGATAGAGAGAAAAGAAAGAGAGAAAGGATAAAGAGAGAAGCATCCATGCATCAGCTGCCCCTTCTTAGTGTATCAGAGAAAAAAATGGGTGCCCCAAAGGTAAGGTGGCTATGCAATTTTAAATTAAATTAAAGTCTTAATCTTCATGACCTGTTTCCTGATCTGTGAAATTGGGATGATAATATTGCCTTTACAGGGTAAGAAATTGCTTATTTAGGTAAGAAATACAGTATATTGGGGCGCCTGGGTGGCTCAGTGGGTTAAGTCTCTGCCTTCGGCTCAGGTCATGATCTCAGGGTCCTGGTATCGAGTCCCGCATCGGGCTCTCTGCCTGGCAGGGAGCCTGCTTCCCCCTCTCTCTCTGCCTGCCTCTCTGCCTGCCTCTCTGCCTGCTTGTGATTTCTCTCTGTCAAATAAATAAATAAAATCTTTAAAAAAAAAAAAGAAATACAGTATATTCACAATACATGCATGAGAACCATGGCTTCTGTTTTTGGTATTGTCAATCAAATACCCAGCCTTGCCCTTCTGTGAATTTTGAGGTCTTAAAAGCCTGCTTCACCTAGTACATGCTCATAAAATACATTAGCCTGCTGTTATATTTCACAGAATGGATTTATTTAGCTAAGTCTTGACCATGGGATTTAAATAGAATGTTAATAGTTTCTGCTAATTGATTTTTTTTTAAACATACAAAGATGGATTGGGTTAAATATTTTGCAGTGCAGTGTTTTCTGGATCCTTTTTTCCATGCTTCTTCTGTCCCCCATTTGGTTTGGTGCTGAAACAGATTTCATGTGGGTTTCTGAGACCCACTGTTTGGAACCTGACAATTCCAAAGGCTGACCACTCCTTGATGTAGACCTTTGAAGGCGCGACGTAGTAGAAGAAGATAGGAAAACAGGTGGGACTGAGGTTCTTGGCTGGAATCCACAGCAGGTGTTGAGTGGGATATCTGGCTGGAGGTTTGCCCTCAGGAAGGCTGCACATACAAAGTTGTGTTGGGTCTTACCATGTCCCTTTTTCTTCCCAACTTCCATTTGTGTATGGAGCTTACTCATCTTTAACCCAACCCTGTTGCTTTGCTGGTACCATTAGCTCCCTCTCTTAATTCATTACACATCTTTGGTATAATACCTAACTGGGGAATAAAGAATGGTGACATAGCCTCACATACAAAGGGGTATTTGGTAGCCTCCAGTAGTATAGAAATCCAGATAACGTATGGTGGAACCTCCACTTAACTAACTTGTTCATTCTGGATGGTACCCTCAGCCTGCTCACTGCCCACATTGGCTAGTAGGTTGTCCTACAGTTTCTGTAGATCAGGAATTTGGGAGGGGCTTAGCTGGGCGGTGGAGGGCTGGGGTCCCTTGTGTGATTGTAGTAGAGATGTCAGCCTAGGTTGCTATAGCCTTCTGGAGGCTTGCGTGGGACTGGATGATCCACTTCCCCGGTGTCTCACTCACATGCTGGTTATTTCATGCTGGTTATTGGCATGAGGCCATGTGGACTTCTCCCTTGGGTTGCTTGAGACCTCATGACATGGCGGCCAGCTTCTTATGAATAAAAATCAAGGAAAAACAAGTGGGAAGTTGGGATGTCTTTTACCACCTAATCTCAGAAACCACCCTCCGTTGCTACAGTATATGATGTCAGCACTATTCGATGTGGGAGGGAACTACACAGGAGCTTAAATACCTGGAGGCAAGCATCCGTGGGTGCCATCTTGGAAGCTGGTGTGTATTTGCCCACGTCACGTGCCATGTATGATGTGTCAGCAGTCTGTTATTTATTCCCAAACTTGCCTATGCCTGTTCTATTGTTACTCTTGATAACATAATTTAACTAAATATTACTTGGACCAATGACATAGAAGTGTTCCAGAGAACACTTTCCTTGAGAACTTGGGTGAATCCTTTAGAAAGATGCGATGAAGTTGGTTAAAAGCTACTGTTAAATTAGGTGTAGATAAGGACTATAAAATTTAAAGAGAAATCATAAAAAAATCTAAAACATTCAAATTGCTTTGCAGGTATCTTTACATTATCACTCCATTTCAAATGAACCTAAACTGAAAATCATAGTTGTTAAATTTTAAGTATAGTTTATAGCAAGAAAGATCCTATAGGATCCTACACCAGGAACATAGGTTTAAAAATTTTTTTTCCAATGTACTTTAAAAGATAGATGAAAAAATGAACACTGTGTGTGTTAAAATAAGATACTTTAAGTATGTATGAGTAATTTTGCATGATTTTTCTTTTGTGAAATTCCTGATTAACTCCTCATATTCTGGTTTCAAACGTGTCAGAAATAAGGCTTTTCATGTAGGAAACGTTCCACGGGCTCTTTCTTACCTTTTAATTATGACAAAAGGAAGTTTACTACATTCTGTTCTTTCAAGAGCCCTATAAATCAATGCGTTACTTTTTGGCAGTATTGTTTTTCATCATTTCTAAAGTGCGTAGTTTTTCACATTTCAGAAATTGAAATGCATTCTACCATCACTGGCCTGTTGTGATTTAACTGGCAGTTTTTTTTTTTTCTGCCTTCTTGCTTCATCAGTTATAATTGTTACCTTAAATTTGATTAAACATGGTATGTTTTATGATTTTATTTTCTAAGAAATATGTTCGATCCACGCCATCGCTTGTTAGAGCCGAGGTGGGTGGATCTGTTCGGCTGTGGTCTGGCCACTGGAGTCTGTCTAAATGTATTAATCACATTTGATAAAGCAGTGGCTTGATTTAGAAAGTGAAAAACTCATGTTAGCTTTTCTAAGTGAAGGTAGTAAACATCACATCTGTGTGTCTCAGTGTTCACGTGTGTAAAATGAGGAGCTTGACATATGTTATATCTAAAGGCCCTATCAGTTTGAATACCCTCAGATTCTTTTTTTTTTTTAAGATTTTATTTATTTGACACAGAGAGAGAGATCACAAGTAGGCAGAGAGGCAGGCAGAGAGAGAGGAGGATGCAGGCTCCCCGCTGAGCAGAGAGCCCGATGTGGGGCTCGATCCCAGGACCCTGAGACCATGACCCGGGCCGAAGGCAGAGGTTTAATCCATTGAGCCGCCCAGGTGCCCCTGATTCTTTTTTTTTTTTTTTTTTAAGATTTATTTTATTTTATTTTTTATTTGAGAGAGAGAACGGTGGGAGGGAGTGGGAGAGGGAAGAATTTCGAGCAGAATCGGCACTGAGCCCAACACAGCACTTGATCTCACAACCCTGAGATCATGAGCTAAATCAAGAGTTGATGCTCAACCAACTGAGCCATCCAGGTGCCCTGAGCATCCAGAGTCTGAGTCTTTTCTAGAGGAAACTAGAACTTAATTCTTTTTTGACTGGGGGATGTCAGATGTCTTTTATAGTAGGATGAATCCATCAGCCCTTTCCAACAAAGAGTGCCCAGGAGGCCATATTCCCGCAGTTTGCCTGTGATTTTATGGGGTTAATCAATTCTCTAAAACCAGTTCCTAAGCACTTGACAGTCCTTTGGCCTCAAGCTATGGTAAGCATATCCTTGAATTTTGCTTTTTGAGTTTGGATTTTTCTGCATGATGGTTCTTTTCTTTGTAAAAATATGTAAAGTAGAACTTTTTGGATTTTTCTGAGTTTATAGATTTTTCCTTAAGGCTCAAACCTTTGCTGGCACTCTCCACCTTAGTCTGGCTGGAGTCCCTTCTTTTTAGTTGCCCCACCCATAGATAATCTGAGGCCCTGGTACTGAAGATAATAGAATACAAATATGGAGTGGAAAAAAACCTCTCAAAATACTTAATGAAATAATCTCTTTTCTATAACTCAGAGCTCTGCCAAATAGGGGAGAGTTGTTGATAGAAAAAAAAAATCATTGTTATACTTTACAAGTTTTCTTAGTAGTGTTTGAAGATTTATAAAAGCTTTTTCTACCTGGAAGTTTAAAGTCTTGATAAAACCCTCAGATATAGAGTCCATTCAAGAAATAGGGAAAGTACCAAGTTTAACCCTGAAGTGCCCTGAACAGCCTGTTTTTATCTTTTCTCTATATGTCTGCCGTACTTCTGTGGCATCTGTAAGCATTACTACAGGAAGGATGTAAGGCTTGGGGTGCCTGGGTGGCTCAGCGGGTTAAGCCTCTGCCTTCGGCCCAGGTCATGATCTCAGGGTCCAGTGCTTGAGTCCTGCATCGGGCTCCCTGCTGAGCAGGAAGCCTGCTTCTCCCCTCACCCTCTGCTGCTTCCCCCTCCCTCTGTTGCTCCCCCTGCTTGTGCTCTCTCTCCTATCACTCTCTATCAAATAAATAAATTCTTTAAAAAAAAAAAAGGATGTACGGGCTTGAATATTTTTAAAACGTGGGCTTCATTTGTCCTGATGCAAAAATTTATCTCTATGGGCCACCTGCTTTGATGTTCAAATCAGTGACTTAAATAGTTTCTATCTGGATTAATTACCAAGCAGTCTTCATCTCCGACTTCTTGAGTGTTTGGAAATTTACTACATGTCTCTTTTGGTCTTTGGGGGGGGGTACCATAAACTGTCCCACATAGGCAAACCCCATCATTCTGGCTTTGTATGAGATAGGTTTCATTTGGCGGATTTAATTTTGCCTTAGTAGTACTCTTTCTTGCAGGGGTCCATCTTTCTGTGTCTGGTAATGTAGGGACAGGACACAGTTCACATTTCCTTTGATCCCATTAAATTAATTTCAGGCGGCTGGCTCCTTCAGAATCCAAAACTGTCTTTAGAACTTGGTCTAGCAGTTGAAGCACCTGGGTGGCTCAGGCGGGTAAGGGTCGACTCTTGATTTCAGCTCAGGTCATGATCTCAGGGTTGTGAGATTGAGCCCCATGTTGGGCTCTGTGTTGGGCATGTAATCTGCTTAAGATTCTCTCTCTCCCTCTTGTTCTTTCCCTCTCCCCCCAGCCCTGTTCTGTTCACTGGTTCTATGTGTATGACTGTTTTAGATTCTACATACAGAGGAGATCATATAATGTTTGTCTTTTGCTCTCTGGCGTATTTCACATAGCATAATGTTCTCCAGGTTAGTCCGTGTTGTAATACATAGAGTACTGGAATATCTTATTAGGGAATATTATTCAGCCATTAAAAAAAAAGGAAGGTGGGACGCCTGGGTGGCTTAGTTGGTTAAGCGGCTGCCTTCGGCTCAGGTCATGATCCCAGCGTCCTGGGATCGAGTCCCACATCGGGCTCCTTGCTCGGCAGGGAGCCTGCTTCTCCCTCTGCCTCTGCCTGCCACTCTGTCTGCCTGTGCTCGCTCTCTCGCTCTCCCTCTCTCTCTGACAAATAAATAAATTTTAAAAAAAGGAAGGAAACCTTGATATATAACTACATACATACAGGCCGCATTTTCTTTATTGATTCATCTGTGGTGGGTACTTAAGTTTTTTCCATATCTTGGCTATTGTGAATAATGCTACAGTGAACATGGGTGTGTAGATGTCTTTTTTGAGATACTGATTTCATTTCCTTTGGATATATACCCAGGAATGGGATTGCTGGAACATTCAGAGTTGATTTAAATCTTGGTTCATTGCCCATGAGCCATGTGAACTTAGACAAGTGGTGTAAACTCTCTGAGCCTTTTCTGATCTATAAAAAGGAAAAAAAAGTCCCTCTTTTGTAGGGCTTTGGGGCAGATTAAAAGAAGTACTGGATGAAATCACAGCACCAGACAGACCCCAAACAAGCAAGCACTGTAGGAATCGTAGAGATAAATACATTTCAACAGAGACAAAAGGGAGAAGAAGTTAAAGTCAGTTTAAGGTTGTATATATGTAAATATATTCATGTAGATCATTCATATCTTGAAAACGGAAAATAATGCAGAATCAGCCAGTCACATAGTAATATCCCTCAAAATTTCAGGTAGATTTATTTAAAATAGCTGGAAGTAGGGGTCAAAAAGAGCTTCTTCATCATGACCCCTGATAACATAAGACATAGGGGCAAAGAAACGTAAAAATGTAAAAAGAATATGAGTCCTCTACTTTGGAACACTGTTTTATAAATCTAAGTAACATTAAAAAAATAATTTGAAAAAAACCTTCCTGGCCATTTCCTCAAATGCTTACCTTCTGAAGGAGATATATATATTTTCTTAAGATTTTATTTATTTATTTGACAGAGGGAGACAGCATGAGCAGGGGGAACAGTAGAGGGAGTGGGAGAAGCAGGTTCCTCACTGAGCAGGGAGCCGGACGTGGGGCTCCATCCCAGGACCATGGGATCATGACTTGAGCCAAGAGCAGACGCCTAACCATCTGAGCCACCCAGGCGCCCCTGAAGGAGATATTTTTGAGGCAATATTAAAGCCGGTTCCTTATTTGTGAGTTCACTAGGGAAGAGTATTGTTATTTTTATTGTTACATCACTTTTTTTTTTTTAAACCCTCACCGATTATGAAAAGGATTTGAGCTATCTGGTGTGTGGTATGTGTACAATTTGTTCCTTTTGGTTCTTTGGGGAGTATAATCTGGTAGTACTGGAAAATGAAGTTCCCACTGTTTTTTGCTTGAGAAGGTTCATTGTTCTCCACTCCCCCTGTCACTTGTATTAGAGCAAGTGTGTGCATTTGGGAGATCCTAGTTCATTACAGTGGAAGTGATTTTGGGTCACATGTGAGCCTGGTAATATGGTTCACTTCAGGAGTTACTGGTTAAAATGCATATTCCTAGCCTCCTCACCTGGAAATCTTGACTGAGTTTATCAGGATGGGATTCTAAATTTGATTTTTTTTTTTTTTAAAGCAAGTGCCCCAGTTGAAAATGTGTATTGTAGCAAGTCTGGGCAATTGTAGCCACTACAGTCAGCCCACTCGAAGCAATGGCTAAACCCTTGTGTTTCTTGAAGTGAAATGTGGGCTTTCTTTAACCACAAGACCTGAATTTGGGGAACCGTCTGAGAGGGAATGGGGAAAGGGGAAAGTAAAATCTATCACCAGCTTTGGTTAAACATTGCGTGTTAGTGGTCTGTCATATATCTTTGTGGTGCTATTGGCTGTATTTTACTGAGAAAACAATTGCATTTGTGACCAACAGTCTGAGTATTGCAGAGGGGAGGCCAGCAAAGTGGTTGTCATCTGTGTGGAATGAAAGTCAACCAAGTAAAAATAAAAACTTTCAGACAAGGAGCCCTTAGCCCCCTGGTTGGGCATTGATAGCATCTACCTCTAGTTTTTAGGAAGACATTGTACTTAATGTGGAAAATGGTTGATAATTATCCTTCAAGGTTGAAAAAGCCTCTTAGTGCCCTGGACTTCCATAGGTCTGCAAGTCAGTGAGAGGAGAGAGACTGCTATGTGGCCAGACCTGGGTCAGATGCTATTTTATTGTTACTAACAGTCTTTTGGGTGGAGGGCAGTTTGGTGCCGAGTGTTCCCTACTGAAGATTTGCTGCCTGGTGATATTAATGGCAGATGAGGTTGTGGTTGGGGGACTTGTCTATACGGACAGCTCATGTTAATCACTGACTCATTTTGTTTGGTGACTCCCTACCAAAGGTAACTTAGCAATGTGATTAAGTTTTTGAAGGAGAGTCTTCTGTGTGTCAGACTATGCCAATCCAGTTACCTGTCGTTTTTCAGGGTCCATTTTGTGCCTAGTGTAGAGTTCTGGAAATACTGTGGTGAGATGGAGAGATAAAACCTAGGAAGAGGCCAACATTAATCAATTTACTTCATTAAATATATAATTACCAAATGGGATATGCATGAGGAAGGCAAGGAATATGGCTCTGCGAGAGGGTATGACAGTGACATCTAACCAGGTGTTTTCATTATCGACTATGTAAGAAATTGCCATCAAAATCACTCCCCCCCAAATTTAGCAATTTAAAACAACAAACATGTAATCTCACACAGTTTCCAAGAGTCAGGAATCCAGGAGTGGTATAACTGAGTGATCCTGGCTCAAGGATTCTCATGAGGATGTAGCCAAGCTATTGGGTGGGGCTACGGCCATCTGAAATCTTGACTGGGGCTGAAGGGTGTACTTTGAAGATCCCTTACATGGCTCTGGGCAGGAGTCCTCAGTTCTGGGCTCTTCACAACGTAAGAGCTGGCTTCCCCTGGAGCAAATAGTGCAAGAGGAAGACAACCAAGATGGAAGTGGTAGTGCCTTACAACCCAACCTTGGAGGTGACACGTTCCATCACTTCTGCTTTCTGATGGCCACACAGATCAACCCTATGCACTGTGGGTGAATACCCAAAAGTCTGAATACCCAAAATAGGCACCATTAAGGGCTATCTTGGAGGTCACCCAACCCACTGGGTCTGATGAATGGTTGGCAGTGTTTTCTGCGAAAGTGCTGCTCAAGCTGAGATACAAAGGGTGGGTGGGTGGAGTGAAGGTGATTTGGTAGTAAGCCTTTCTTAGGCAGTCAGAGCGTGGTATGTTTTGTAACAGTGAATGATGGCCAGTGGGAATAGAGCAGAAAGAGCTGGAAATCATATGCTAGAAGATGGTGCTGAAGAGGTTGGCAGGGACCAGACCGTACATGTCCTTTTAGGTCAAATTAAGGATTTTGTTCTTCAGAGACATAAGCTGGTGAAAGGCATAATCAGATTTCTTTCCTGCACCCCCGCCCCTCCTTTGAAGGTCTCTCTGCCTGCTGTGAACAGAATGGATTACAGGTAGGGAAACCAGTTTGGAAGTTATCATAGTTGTCCAGGCTAAAGGTCATGGTAGATGCGAACACTGGCAGTAGGGGTAATAGTGGATGGCCATGCAATGTATTTAGGCAGGATATTTATCAGAACTTCAAGAGGCAGTGAAGTGGTGATTCAAGATGAGTGCTGAGGTTCTGACTTCTAGAATGGGACACACGGAGGTGACATTCACTGACAGTGATCCCTGAAAGAGGATCAGGTACAAGGAATACATGACAGAAATGACCTTGAACTCAGAGATGATATTGCATGCAGTGGGGAAAAAGGTCAGGTGGTTCAGGTATGCGGAGGAGCAGGGAGGTCTTTGCCAAGAAAAAATGTAGTTCCACTCTGATTCCCAAAAGCATGCTGCATTTTTAGAACCATATGACAGGTTTTGTTTTTTGTTTTAATTTACGTGTGAATAGCTAAAGTCTGGCAAAGTATGACAGGGGATTCTTGGTGTTTCTCTTTTGATTATCATTCTTCTAGAGCAAGTTGTTGAAATCTTTTAAATCCCAGCTTAATTAGTTTTTGAAGTGTGAGGATGTACTGGTTCACGTCTCTATTCCTCCTTCCCACTACCTCCAAAACTAATTCATTAACAAACTCTTACACAATGTCTTTCTTCAGCGTACACACAAACACACATATACTTGTATTTGTCAAAGAATTAAGTATGACGTTTTATAAAGTTAAAGGATTTAAGTGTCTAAAGGGACCAATAGCTGATCACTTTTGTATTGTAGACAATAAATACTGTGATTGAACACCGAATTTGTTCTAGGCTCTGTATCATGGTTTCCATATTTTTAAAAATGGCACCTACTTTCACCTGTCAAAGATCTGGTACCCAGCACTACAGGCATATGTTACAAGGCAGACAATAGACTTAGGAGCTCTCTTCTCCCATCCATTCCCCTGGGGGAAAGGTAGAGGGCAGGAGCTATACCCTGCCCATGAATAATTTACACTCCCACCATGGGGCATGTGTATTTACACTGCCACAATGTGGCAAGGCAGTAGTAGACAAGATAAAGCCCATGGGCATCCTGAGGAGGAGAGAAATACCTAGAAAATAATGTTCTCTATGATGTTAGGGATTTTGTCTTGTTTGGTTCATTGTGAGTATCTAAGCCATTGGAAGGACCTAGCATGGGGTAGGCCTTTAGGACACACTTATTGCAAAAATGAATGGGTCAATCACCACTTGTTTTTTTAACTGTTTATTTTGAAATAATTCAGACTTGGAGAAAAGTTGCGAAATACAGTATGGGGAGTATTCCCATTTATCATCCATCCGGTTTCCACTAATGTTAACATCTTCCATATCCATGGTACAGTGATCAAAGGCATGAAATTAAGATTGGAACAACAGTATTAACTAAGCTCAGGACTATTTGAATTGCACCATTTTTCCCCCCACTAATGTGTTTTTCTGTTTCAGGATCCAATCTAGGATTCTCATATTTAATTGTCGTGTCTCCTCCAATTTGGAATGGTTCCTCTGTCTTTCCTGTCTTTTATGAACAGGACACTTTTGAAGAAGAACTGTGGACAATTATTGTGTAGAATGTCCTTCAGTTTCAGTTTGTCTGGTGACTGAGGGCTGCTAAAGAGTTCAGGAAGGAGGATGCCTGGGTGGCTCAGTCAGTTAAGTGTCTGCCTTCAGCTCAGGTCATGATTCCAGGGTCCTGGGATCCAGTCCTACATCCGGCTCCCTGAGCAGCCGGGAGCCTGCTTCTCTCTCTGCTTGCCACTCGCCCTGCTTATGCTTTCTCTCTCTTTCTCTTTGACAAATAAAAAAAGACAACCTTAAAAAATAAAATAAAAAAGACTTTGGGAAGGAATAGCACCTTTTGGTGGGCTTGGTGGAGCAGTGGGACCTGGAAGGAGAGGATTTTCCTGTGTACAAACATGTCAATCCTGGAGCATTTGGGTGTTGTCTTGGTTCTTCTTTGCATGTGCAAGTACCCTTAGCCAACAGTTAGGAGTTGTCATCACTCTGTGTCCAGCTGTCCTGCTGCTCTTGGTCTTTCCTTTCTCCCAATAGCAAAATGGTCTTCTGGATTCGGGTCCAACCCCAGGCTCCAGAGGCTCAGGCTTTAGCTTCCTGGGTGTCAGAGTTGATATGCCCCAGGCCATCATTTTACTGGACTTTATGTCCTTCTCTAGTTTAGAGACATAGGGTCTTATATTTATTTTATTTTTCTTACTGTGACTTTTATATTTGCTAATGTTTAACGAGCGCTATG
Organism: Mellivora capensis; assembly: GCA_004024625.1. NCBI lineage: Eukaryota > Metazoa > Chordata > Mammalia > Carnivora > Mustelidae > Mellivora > Mellivora capensis. The sequence goes on from PISX010000946.1 coordinate 167,163, forward strand.
TGTCAGACTCTAGACCTTGCTTTCTCAATGAGGAGCAATATCATCCCTAAAGGGCAAACACTGGCTCTTGGCAGGGGATGGGTCTTACTCTTTTTAGGTATCATAGGCATATCGGTACTTTATGTCTTTATATCTGTTTAGACATACAAGATATCTGTGGTATTTACATTTCAAGGAAGGGGAATTGATTGGGGGAGAAGAATCTTAAAATCGCTCATTGGTGGGAGCAGTCATGGAAAAAAGTTTGAGAAACATTGATCTAGACCAAATGATTTCCCTATATTAGCTCATTTCATTTTATTATCCCTATTTTATTGTCCCCACTAAAAAAGGAAAATGAGTTAACTAAGAATTACTGGGATTGAGTTGCCCATAGTCACCCTGAGGACTGGGGGTATCCACCCAGGATGCATAAACTTCAAAGTCCAAGATCTAAACAGTGAATGTCCCTATATATGTGTAGCCTCGTATTAAAAACCACTTAGAGAGTCAACAGAAACAAACACATAGCCTATTCTAAAACCAGGGAAAACTCTTCTAGGTTCATTCATTCATTGGAATTTCCTGATACAGTATCTCATTATTCAGCTTATTAATAATTGTGAGTCAGCTCTGAAAACATTTGTAATGCAGAATGTTAGGATTCTAGTCAGGTGCAGGCCTATAACTACATGAAGACGGGGCCTTTTGTCTATTCACTCTTACATTTCCAATGCCCAGAATAATGAACGCAACACCTAGGAAGTGCTCTAAAAATATGTGTTGAATGAGTAAAAGGGAAAAGGATGTTATATTTCAAGAAAAAAAAAAGATTTCAAAGCCAAAATGATTTAATTCTGTTTGATGTTAGAGCCATGATGTTTGCCCTTAAAAAAATAAACACCAACCGCACAAAATGTAGGAGAAGCCTCATACCTACCACAGAGAAAATGAGTTCTGGGTGGCCAGTTGACTTTAATGTAGAAACAGCTTCTAGCTACTCAGAGCTTAAATATATGACTTAATATTGTTATAGCAGGCATAGCTGATAGAGAGATTAAATCAGACTTAATTTTTCCATCCATTTTGAGGGGCTCAGGAAAGAAAAAACATACCACCAAGTATTATTGTTTGAGATAGAATGGTGATAGTGCAATTGAGTGATATATAATGAAGGTACCTCTTTTCTCTTCCAACCGAGTATCAAGAACAGCTGTTTATGTCTGAGGTGGGGACTAAATCTACCCGAGAGGTATTGTTGCACTGGATTGATGAGGGAAAACACTAAGTTTTATGAGGATGCAGCTTCCTGAGCCTAAGAAACTTTGCATTTACCATCTGTAAACAGGAATAACCGGTATCTCTTTAAAAAAAAAAAAAAAGATTTTGTTTATTTGACAGAGAGAGAGAGACAGCAAGGGAGTGTACACAGGAGGGGAGGGAGGGGCAGAGGCAGAAGGAGAAGCAGATTCCCTGCTAGAGCAGGGAACCCGAGGCGGGGCTCGATCCCAGGACCCTGGGATCATGACCTGAGCTAAAGGCAGAGGCTTAACCCACTGAGCCACCCAGGCGCCCCTGTAAACAGGAATCTTCAATTGGTCATCATATTACACAAAAATCTGTTAATTCATCTCATAATCCTTACCAAGGCCTAACATGTACATCTGGTTGAGATTTAAGAATGCATGCAGGATTGATTTTGATTTGCTAGGCTACTTCAACAGGCAAATTCAAATTTCAGTTTTCACAGACCCTTCCCAGAGTAAGCAATTCAGAGGATCAGAATTCAGGAAAGGCTAGATTGCCTCCAAAGAAGCCCATTTTCATATATACAAGTGGAGATAGACAAAAGGATGGTGACATCACCACCGTGTCCTCATTTTCTTGTTCCCAGTGGCATTTACCAGCAGCCTTGAGAGGGCTTCTAAGAAAATCTACCACGAGTGCAAAGGAAATGAGAAGTTGTGTAGCTCAGAGTCTGAGCGTGGTTAGGAATTTTGCTGGCTGCTTTAAAGGGTAAGCCATTTTCCACCCCCATGTTAGACACAAGCCTCCTTTGGATGTGGGTTCAAATATTTCTTTCTGTAAATCACATTTTTTAGAGTCCTATAAAGTGGCTTTTTTGGTTTTCCTTTGCTTTTAATTCTGCTTTTCCCCATCCCCTTTGAAGCTTATAAAACTTGGCATAGTTAAATGGTAGTGTTGGGAAGCAGGGACACTGCTGTACGCACACTCAGACCCCTCTTACCTGGGCAAGCGTACTCCAGCCCTCTTCATGGAGAGGTGGGTGCTTCATGGCTTCTAATTACAGGCTTTCTGTCTCCTAACACTGAGCCTTTGAGAACCCTCTCAGCAGAAACACTGGGTGCTACAGACACTCCATTCCACACATTGAATGACCTAATATAATTATTCAGAATTGAAAATCACTTTCACTTCAACACGAGTATTTCAACCACCCCACCACTCCCACCTTCTTGGAGTTACTAACTTAGACATTTCTTTTCAGTGTCTTATCAGAATCAGGCTTATCTAGTGCTCTGATGAGCTCTGCACCAGCTTAGCTTTGGGGAACCCCTCATGTCAAATTCCACCCACCACCCCTTGGCTGCTTTAAAAAGAAAAAGAAAAAAAAAAAAAAAGAAGAAAGAAGAAGAAGACACTAGCAAATGTTACTTGCTCATTTGCCTAATGCATTTCCACACCCTGGAGGTCTGCTTCAGACCTACATTGTGGATTTTATTGTTCTCTGCTTTTATAATTCATATGGAAAAATCACTTTGGTATTATGTAAAGTATAGCATATAATTGCTTTTTGATTTCTTCTCTGGGGGATGGTTTACTGTCCCAGGCAGTGCTGTGAGCATGGTGGGAGCCAATCCCAAGGTAGTCAAATTGATTATTTTTCATGAATGCCCCACCCCACTCACTATTGCATGGTCCACCTGAAATTAGAACTAAAATTCTATAAAAAGGAAGAGCTGGCCTGAGGTGACAGGTTCAAAGGGGGGCTCTAAAGGATTTTTTCTTTTCTTTTTTTTTGGGGGGGGGGTAAGGGGGTCCAGTTCTTGTTTGTTTGTTTTTTCAGATTTTATCCCTGCCAACGAAGAGGTGAAATATCTTCCAAGATTAAAAAAGCATGCCCTCTTGGCCTTAAAAGTTTACAAAAGGCAATAACATGAGGAGACCAAGATCCAGGACTTTGAACTTGGACTAACTTGGGATGTTGCCCCAAGCACTTCTTAGCTGAGCGACCTCTGGCAGTTGCTTAACATCTCTGAGCCAGGTCCTTCTTATCTTTCAAAGGGAACACACAGAATTCCCCCTTTCTAGGGTTGCAGGAGGGTGACAGTCGTCATCTTTCAGACTGGAGGGTAGGGCCAGGAGAGATTTTTAAGGCATCTTGAAGTCTAAGCGAAGGAGGTTAGCTTGTATTCTATGGCTTAGCACCAATATAGATTTCCAGGGGAGTAAAGATATAATCGGTTTTGTGTTACCCAAAGTTAACTGAAATACCAGCACAGTGCTTTCCAAATGGTGTACACCAGTAGAGCGTATTTTGGCTCCTACGAATCACTTAGTAAAATGGCAGGTGCTCTTTAATAATTGTTATTATAAGTAAAATAGTGATGATGATGACGGTAATGGTGATGGAAAGCTCAGCTTTACTCCTTGCTGTTTTTTAAAGTAAACCCGACTCTCCTGTTGGACCCGCATCCCCACATCCTTTTGCCAAGGTGGTAGCAACCCCTGGTGGGCCCATATTGCCCTGGCCACCCTGGGTCGGGACCATGTGACCCCTCCCCCGCGGGGTGCCCTGGAAGCCGAGTTTAGCAGCCCCCCTCCCCGTCCCCCGTCCCCCGCCGAGGCCTGGTGGACCTGGCCGGGCGCGCTGTTGGCCGCACACTCCCGGAGGACCCAGCAGCGGCCCCCGAGAGTGAATAGAGAGCATTGACGCGCCGCTGCCCGAGCGAGCGGGCGGCTGGGGACGCGGAGCAGCGCCTCCGCTGCCGGCCCCATAAAAGGAGCAGCTGCCGCCGGGCGGCTCAGACGCGCGGGGATGAGGCGGGCGGCGGCCGAGCGCGCGCTTGGGCGCCGCCAGTGACCGAGGCGGACCTCAGGGGCCGCTCGGGGCCCGCAGGTAACGGCGCGCCGGCCGGCGGGCGGGTTTTGTCCTTGGGCTTGGAAGTGACAGCAGCCGAGGCAGCAGGGGAGGGGCTGGGGTCAGGGAGGCTGGAAGGAGGTTGGGCAGCGAGGAGGAAGGGGGAAGCGAGGAAGACAGCGAGGAGGGGGAAAGGCCAGGGAGGGAAGAGGAGGGAGCCGCGCCGGAGAGCGAGTGGCTGGAACGCGCTGCACTTGCTTCGAGCCGCGGCGTTCAAGTTCCCCACCTCCGACCTCTCGCCGCGGGCGCCGGCCGCATCCCCCCGGAAAGGCTCCCGCGCCGCGCGCCCGCGGATGCTCCAGCCAGCCATGTTTTCCCGGCCAGCATCTCGGGCCGCACCGCTGAGCTTCGAGGCTGGCGCGGGGGCAGGTGGAGGGAGACCCGGCGGCCAGGCTTCACCTGGCTCGGCTGCTGGAGGGGCAGGGGTCCGCGGGAGGATGCTGTACTTGGCCTCCACTGGCTTCAGAGCCAAGGTCCCTTCCCCCTCTCTGCTTCCATTCCCGCCCTCCCCACTTCACTGGCCTGCTGCCACTTAAAGAACTATCCCCCCCCCCCGCCCCCCATCTCTCTGGTAGCCTGGATTTGGAGCTTCTTTAGGAGTGTTTGCATAAAACTGGGCTCATTTGGAGAACGTGGAGGGCTTAACGTGGAGGCCCTTTTGTGTAGCGCCCCATTGTAGAGCCATCTTTCTCCCCCCACCCCCTGGCCTATGGAGGTCCCTGGCACAGAAATCTGGAGGGTAGAGCACCCCAGATCTCCAGGGCTTGCTTCCTCCCCTCCCTTACTGGGATTCCTCATCTGTGACCAAAAGGTTGTTCTGAAGCGGGGAGGACTCCATTTCACCTGGGATGTCCCCAAATTCCCCATGCCTGTAGTTTCCATGGCTTCCCGCCCCGCTCACAGGAAATGCAACTCTTGGCAATCATGCCTGTCTGCCTTGAGCAGCTTCTTACAACAGACCAAAGCGGCTAGGCATCCGTGGGCTGTAGGGATGGTAGTCTGGGTTGGGGGTTTATTTGAGACTTTGCTTGAGATGCTCTTGAGTAAGAGTTTGGGAGTTCCTAATTTATTCCATTTACTCTGTAGCAGAGCGTTGTCCTTAATGTTCTCCTAATAACGAAGCTTCATAGTTGGCCTTTTCTACACTATGTGGTGTGTTTCCACCTGAGGCTGTGCCCTGAGTTGGTCTTGTGGTGGTCTGTGGATGGAATAGAACATATGTGAAGGTAGCTCTGTTACCAAATGAGTTATGGGCAGCATATCTATAGCAGTGAGCTATAAGGAGTGCCTAAGCGCCGACCAGATGCCTGTTCTCAGCTCTTTTCATACACTGTGCTCTTCAGGACATACAGCCACCAAGAATCCCCATGTAACATAAAGAGAAGCATGGAGAGGTAAATTGCCATGTCCATAGCAACCACAAGGCTGTGGTGGGATGTGATCTAGGCAGTATCCCTTCAGAGCTGCTCTTAACCCTGCCCTTTGGTAGAAGGTGGGCTGTAAAACTTCTCCATGATATCATTCGGGGGCACCATGAGGTACCTAGAAGAACACTGACTGTGGAGTTGGACAGGTTTGGGTTGAATCTTGGAACCAGCATTTACAGAATTTTTGAGTTAACCTGTGTAAATCCTATATGGTAAGCTACCTAAAAATGAATATAAAATGCCTAGCATATAATTTATAAATAGCTCTTAGTACATGTATTTTGGAGTTGCAAGAGCAGTGTCCCAACCAGTTACAGACTGTATTTTTTTTTTTTTTAAGACTTTATTTATTCGACAGAGACCCAGCCAGGGAGGGAACACAGCCAGGGAGGGAACACAAGTGGTAGAGGGAGAAGCAGGGAGCCTGAGGTGGGGCTCCATCCCAGGACCCTGAGATCATGACCTCAGCTGAAGGCAGACACTTAATGACTGAGCCACCCAGGTATCCCCCCTTACAGATTTTAAAACAGAGGCTGTCTGCATTCGTAGTCAACTCTAGCCCTTAGGGTCTGAATGAAGTTGACAAAATGCCTGAACCTCTATAAGCCTCAGTTTTCACATCTGTCAAGTGGGTCTTTCTGCAGCCAAAAGAGAAATGTACTTAAAATAGCACATGGGCTGGCACACTGGTATTCAGGATATTTTGCTGCTGGGCTTAATTCTTTGTAAATCAGTATAGGCTCCTGTATTTTATTTTGTAATATCTGAATTAGTATGGTTCAGCATTGTTCCTTGGGCTGCAGTGCATCATAAATCTTCTGCTAATCTTAGCTTGAAGAATTTGCTTGCACACTTATGTACCCACACTCATGTTCATGGGTGCTTAGGCTTACCTGTGTGTACCCACCTATGCATACACAGCTCATACCATGTACATTTGCAATGATAGGAACTTAGTGAGTTCTTATTTATTTAGTAAGAGTCCTGTTTCTCTTGGCAAAGCAATCACTCTTTTGAGGGCTAGGGAAACTTCACATTTAATTTTAAAACTGTCTGAAAACCAGCTGGAAGAATTAGCACTGCACCTAACAGCTGCAACAGGAATAAAATGGATTGACTATGACATTTACTTTCTTCATAGGCTCTAAAAAAATGTAACGTATTTTGTTAAACCGTTATGAACAACCGACTGGAATCTTAATTTAGTTAAACAATTATAAAATGAACATGTTCTCCAGTGTGGTTTATAGATGTTGGTAAGTGGAAAGAAGTCACTGAGTGAAACATTTGCAAAATACAATGTTGACATGGATTAACATGTTATAAACAGCTGTTTAGAGTTTGGCCAAAATATTTGTTTATAAATGAAAAGGATGCTGTAAGCCCAATGTTTATTTAAAAAAAAAAAAAGAATGTGTTAACTGGACAACTTCCTAAATGCCCATCAGAAAAAGTAAAAGAAATTATGGCATATATTTACAATAGGGTGAAAGTATAGTTCTTGAAATAATGAGGTGATGTTTATGCTGATACGCAAAATTTTGTTTTAACCGTCTTTTCAGCACCTCCTACAACAGTGCTTGCTACTTAATAGTTGCTCAATAAATAATTACATGAATGAGTACTGTTGAGTGAGACAAAAGCATTGAATAGTACCTATGGTTCGGTGCCGTGTGCGTTTTTAAGTGAGCGAATGTGTGTATGTGTATAGAAAGCAAGGGCTGTCTCTGGAGAGAAATTGGAGGACTTGGGGTAAGGAGGGGCTTTGGGGTAGGCTGGTTGGTTGGTTGATTATTTTGTACCATGCCCCCACTATGTCATGTGCTAATTAAAAACCAAAAAAATTAGAGGATCCTATTTTCCTGAATTTGGATTTACTTTTTATTATATGTAACTCAGCCTCCCCACTACCCTTTACTACAGGCTGTTACATTTGTCTTGTTAAAATACCTGCAACCCTCTGATAGGATGAGGAGCATAAATTTGTTCTGGAGAGGAGAGTGTCAGTTAGATGGAATTCCTGTCTGATAAGTGGTGCATTGTCCTGCCTGTGAGATTGTTCCTTAGGAGGACCCTATTGTCATCCCTTGGAGCAGTCTTCTGGACCTCCACACCATCAACAGAGTATGGTCTCTCTCAGGAGCTCCTGGCTATTTTTAAATGAATGGATGGGTAGAGTATGACTCATCTAAGAATTTATAATTTTGTAGCAATAAGGGCATGTCTCAAAGTAAGTGGTTATGGCTTTGAGATGGGTACTTCCTGGTCTTTGAGAAGCATATTACATTCCCTTTCAGAATTCTGACCTCTCGCAGAGGTTCCTGAGGCAGGTGGTCTCCAAAGTGCAAGATGGTTCATGAGAATCCAGGAAGAAGCTATTAGGAATTCTCTGTCGATACATTTTGGAAAATGTTATCTTTTTAATATCCTATATATCCCAGATGTTAATAGGACCTGGAATTTGCACTGCCTTTTGTTTTGTGCTGGCCAAACCACTGAAAGTTAGTTGCCCATCTTAACGCCGCTTCCCCTTTGCCTTTTTCCTTCAGTTTGTAAGTTTCTTTTGAAGTTACTATATTCTGCGATAGAGGTCACGCTTTTTTAAACGGATTTTTAAAGAGTGACAAAGTTAGAGTTCATAAGAACTCTGTAATTAAAATTTGTGTCTAGAACTTTTAGTATGTGTCCATCTCTAAGATTTTGGTGTCACTTGGTCACCCTTGACCATCTTGGGGGATTACAACTTAACACACTAGTTTCTGTTGCAGCCTTCCAAAGAGATACCAACTCTTTTTTTTTTTTTTTTTAAGTTTTATTTATTTAAGAAATCGCCATACCGCACCGGGGGCTTGAACTCACAACCCTGAGATGAAACATCGCGTGCATTTCCGACTGAGCCAGCCAAGCGGCCCAAGATACCAACTCTTAGGTCCTGTGGGCGTCTGTAACTTAGACATAATACTTACGTGTATTACTTAACTCACAAAATAACCGTAGCAGGTTTGCGTTATGATTATTGTCAGAGATAACACGAATCACACATTTTTTCCCCCCTTCATATTCCTTGACATTCTGGAGCGGGCCTGCTACTCTCAGTCTGGCCTTGGTGATGGATCTGGACGAGACCACTTGTAATCATGGCTTAGTACAGACAAAAACATAAACATTGTCCAGGCCACAAAAATGGCCCCAATATTCTCCCCTCCTAATATGACTGACTGGTGCTGTGTTGTTTCTCCCATTACAGTGGAGTGTTGTTTTGTTCCTCCTGCATTCGAGTAAGACTTACTAGTTCTTTGTAAGCATAGAACTACCACCCTTTGCTAATAGCATCCAGTCCAGAAGGAAGCTCTGCTTTCTCAGACCCTCCCTCAAGTCTCCTGAAGTCACCTGACACAGGCCCAACTCCTATAAGGAGCCCCTTGCTAGACCCTCTTACGGAGACACCCCCAAGTTCCCCATGGTGTGCATTCTCCTGTTGCAATGATTAATACACCAACTCATTCAACTACACATACGTTCCTGGTGGTTTTTGAAGAATTTTCATTTGGTTACTTATAAATAGAAGAATTTTTCATCAGTCTTTGAGTAATTTTTTTTTTAAGATTTTATTTATTTATTTGACAGAGATCACAAATAGTCAGAGAGGCAGGCAGAGAGAAAGAGGGGCAAGCAGGCTCCCTGACAAGCAGAGAGCCTAATGCGGGGCTCGATCCCAGGACCCTGAGATCATGACCTGAGCTGAAGGCAGAGGCTTTAACCCACTGAGCCACCCAGGCGCCCCATCTTTGAGTAATATTTTAAAGTAACATACAGCATGTTACATTAAATTACTGATTACTCATTATAGTCAATCTGAAAAGTACAAAAAGGTATTAAGAATTAAAGGAAAATTCTTACTAATTCCATAACCCAGAAAGAATCATCGTAACATTCTGCTGTATTTTCTCTATGTATCTATATATACTTCTACTTCTGTTGTCTTCTTTCTCTGTGTGTATATACATTCTCCCCTATAGACACACACATACCCCATAGGTAATTAGGATTATCTTCCCTTTTTTTTTTTTTTTTTTTTTTGAGGGAGAAAGAGCACATGGGAGCAGAGGGAGAGGGAGAATCTTAAGCAGGCTGCATGCCCAGCACATGCCTGACATGGGGCTCGATCTCCTGACCCTGAGATAATGACCTGAGCCAAAATCCAGAGTTGGACTTTTAACTAACTGAGCCACCCAGGCACCCCAGGATTATCTTGTTTATGTAGTTTTGTTTCCTGCTTTTTTTTTCATTTACCCTGTCATTATTATGTCCATAATTATGTCCATCTGATTTTCCTCAAATACATATTTTTATTTTTAAATAATATCTTGCCATAGGGGAGTAAAAGTTGATCATTAATTATCCTATGTGAAATGATCAGTTTTTCCTTTTTCAGGGGCTGTGATAAATATGCTTTAATATATATTCAGATTTCTGTTTTAGTTTTCCCTAGAGTATATACTTCGAAAAAGTTCTTTATATGTGTTGCCTAATTATTTCTCAGAAAAACATTGTTGGCATTACTAACCATCCAGAGACTTGGTAGCAGTTGGGAACCAGGGCTTGCTGCACTGTGGAGAGCCCCGAAGTCTGCTCAGCTCTGCGGTGCCCTGCACATCTGTTTTCTCCTTCCCTTTCTTGGCAGCCTGGTTGTCACATTTTACTAACATGGCTGTGTGTGCGGTCACCATGTGGGAGCAGGGAGAGGGGCAGTTCCTAGCAAAGCAGGAATTATTGTGCATTGCTGCACCCCATTCTCCTAAAATCTCTCTCTGGGCAGAATCCAGAATCCTCACCTCCTCAGCACCTAACAGGCAGCTTTGTAAAACATGCTGTCCAGTAAATATGTGTTGCCCAAGGAGATGATAATCCTGTTTCAGACGTAAAGCAGCATGCAGTTTTAAAAATCCGTTAAATCAAATACAGTTTTCTCCCCAAAACAAATATAAAAATGTAGAACCCTTACTTTTTTTTTTTTTTTTTTTCCTCCTAATTTTTCTCCTCTCATCCTGCAAATCTTTACCCAGGGCTCTTTTTGCCAGGCTGTTCTGGGCCCTGGGAGTCTAGCAGCAAGCTAGCAGTGAGCTCAACCAAGCTTGCATTGTGCAGTGTGGATACAGAGAGGGGGAAAAATGCCAGGGAGTGACACCTACTTTGATATAAAATAATAAAGCAGTGTGAGGAGACAGAAAGTAAAGGGATTTGTAGTTACTTTGGATAGAATGGTCCAGGGAGGCAAATATAAATTAAGGTAGTTTCTCTCCTATTTGTGGGCTGTGATTTTTTCATCCAGAATATTCTTCACAGTTGAGATGTTACTGAACGTCTAACTACGGGTTGTCACTGTATGTGGTTTGTGATGCTCCCTTTGAGGCCATCTCAGTGACAAGCACTCTCCATATGTTATTTCATCGAATATTCCCACTGCTCCTACGGGAGAGCTGTTATGCCTTTGCTGTGGAAGTAAGTGTATGGGGAGTGAGAGAGGTTAAGTAAGTTACTGTGCTAAGTTCACACGGCTCCTAAGTAGCAGAGCCGATCCCCACACCCAAACTTTGTTGAAAACCCCTTGTCACCCATCATTGGCCAAGACTAAAGAAGTCTAGAGTTAGTCCTTCCTTAGGTTCCTGAGGTTAAGAAGGAAAAGGCACTTGTGGTCAAAACTCCTGGCAGAAAGGTTAATTAGAAACCATTGGTATGTAAACTATTTATGTGGATGACAGGCGGCTTTTGTTTCCAGAAAGTGGGTACAGGCACGGGCCTCTCTTCATATGCTAACTAGTTGTACACAGTGCGAATGTGCAAAGGAAGCCAGCTCCCTTTGTGTCTAGGAATAGCATGGAAAGACTTGCTCTGCTTTTGATCCCAGCGGTGCGGTAGTGAGTTATTTAGCATATGTTCCCTTCCACCCCCGTTACTGAGCACATATGTTTTGGCCCACGGTCACAAGTGTGCACGCAGGTTAGAAGGACACAGGCATCTTTTGTTGTTGTTGTTCTTGTTCCCTAGAAAATGGAGAGATCCATTTCAGCTGTCCCCCTGGCAGTATTATGGGGAAGAAAGTTTTCTCTTGGACGGTAATTACTATGTGTGTCTTGTTTCATAAAAGAAAAAATATTGAGGACCAAATGGGGAGAAAGTGGCTGCTCGGGGTCGGGCTGCAGCCTTTCGTATATCCCTGTGGTTCTGACATGAATCTGGCTTTCCAAGAGTTAGATGACAGTGCAGATCTTACCAGTGGAAGGGAATGACATTGAGGCTGTAATTAATTTTTCAGCTGAATTACATGTGTCTTTTGATAGCCCTAATACTTCATTGAGCTCTGGTAATACTGCCATCAAGCTCAGCCTAACTTGGTATGAATCGGCTTGTAGGAGATTTCTGGATTTGGGTATTTCTTTCAGAAAATATAACACACAGGATGAATATTTTTGGATGAGAGAGAGAGGGAGTGATACAGGTGTTTTACTGCTCCACTGAAAGTGTGGTGTGTACTTTGAGTCTGGCCAAGAGGTTACCCAATGAGTCTGTCCCAGTTAAAGCTGTATTCTCAGCTGAGGCATTTTTTGTTAACTAGATTGAGAATGTGAAGGTCTGAGGCCATTGATTTCTTGATTCCTGTAATTCTGACTTCTGATTTCAGCCTTATGTTCCAACCTGTAGATTAGGGAAAATGGCAGAGGGAGAGAACAGTTGTGATCACATTTAAAAGATTTGTAACTTCATTCTGTCTTTAAATGTTTACTTTTCAAGGGATTCAGGGAGAACATGGAATCCTAATTTAACCATTAGTGTCATAGGGATTGCTTCCTTGAAATTCACATAATAATAATAGTGATGTTTCAATGTAAGGTGAGAGGCTGGAAAGTTATTTTGGAAAACTTAAATCCAATAGTGTCCTCTTGATTTTTGTTTTTGTTTCAAGATATAATCAGGTCCTGGAAACTTTCAGAAAAACATCCATCTTCTCTGTACTCCTTTTAACCCTAACTTTCTTCCTATCATTGTTTACTGAATGTTCATCTATGGGGAGAAAAAGGCAGATAAGTTCTAGTTCTTGATTAGGGGAAACAAATGAACTAGCAACAGTAATCCAGTGTGGCAAATGCCATAAATCATGGGGAAAATGTGAGGGAACACAGTGAAGGTTGAGGTTGTTTCTGCTTATGAGTGACTACCATAGGGGAGTGGGCCTTGTAGTACCAATAGGAGTTTGCTAGGCAGACAAGGAAGAAAGATCTCCTAGGGAGGGGTTAAATGAGCAAAGGCTTATGGCATAAATGTGCATGGTCTCTTTATAGACAGTATATAGTGAAGTGCATCTAGAATTTCATAGGATGAATGGGAGATGATAGCAGATGAGGCTAGAGAAAGTTTCACAGATATACTGTAAAGGCTCTGGTGTGACAAACTGTGCTGATCCTCAGTAACACCCTATTTCCCTTAGAACTCTTCCATTACCGTAGTGAGAATCTGAACTCAAAACTGCCTCACATGGCAGTTTTTATCATATGAAAAAGCCCAAAGATAGACTGGCATGGATGGATCCAGGTACCCAAAAGTTGTTGTGAAACCGTCCTTGGATGTCAGCTCTGCCCTCTGCTTTGCCTTTTTTTTTTTTCTTTTAGTTAAGATTTTGTTTATTTATTTGAGAGTGAGAGAGAGAGCATGAGAAGAGGGAGGGTCAGAGGGAGAAGCAGACTCCCTGCCAAGCAGGGAACCTGATATGGGACTCGATCCCAGGACTCTAGGATCATGACCTGAGCCAAAGACAGTCGCTTAATCAGCTGAACCACCCAGGCGCCCTGCTTTGTTGGTCTTATAACCGGCTCAACTCTCGTGGGCATGGGACTAGTCCTAGCAGCAGTAGACTCCGTCTTTGCAGTTTAGCAACCTGCATGAAAAGGGATCTTCTTTTTCTTAGTAGTAACAACCGGAGTCCTGAGATTGAGTCCCGTTTGGATGAACTTGGATCATATGACCATCCCTGAACACTTTGGCTAGAGTAGAACCAGACATGCTGACCCCTGGAGCTGGGAGCTGGTTGCTGCAAAATGAGGCATGAAGACTAGATCAACCAAAACAGTACATTTTCCAGTGTAAATTTCATTCTAGGCTATTAAAACGAATAACTCCTTTGAGAAGACCCGAGATTCCTTTTTGATTTGTTTTGCCTTCATAAGAGCCAGCCAGAAAACTCATCCTCCTTTTTGTAGATCTTCCTAGGAAGGGTAAGTTCTAGCAATATTTTCAGAGTTTTTAGTTAAGAAAATATTTTAGTAGCACATCACTTTTTTCCCCCCACTTATGTTCTCCAGTGCAAGATTCCTGAGAACTTTCTGTGTAGAAAGTACCAGAAGCTAAAAACCTACAGCGTGCCCACAGTTACTATACAAAGATGATGAATCCTGGCTTCACAGGACTTGGAGCTTGGTAGGGGAGATAAGATGGGAACAAAAATAATGATATATAGCAAAGAAATGAGTATGTATCAAGCACAAATGAATATATGTCAAACATAAAATAATGTCTAATAGGAAAACTATATATGTGTGTGTAAATATGTATATATACATACATATATGTGTATATATATATACACACACACATATATATGAAAATATATGAAATATATGAAAATCCTATAAAGAATACAGCCCATGCCATTCATCACGGTGTGAGTGAGATCTGAGTGAGGAGAAGCTGAAGCATGCATGGGCCTTTTTCATTTGTTTCCAGTTTCCATGTGCCCCTCTTGGTGTGAGCATCTCACCACGTGGGTGTGATTCTAGTGCTTGTTATGTATTTTTTAAAAATTCCACATGGTCCTTGAATCCAAGCCAGCTTCCTCAGCTGCTGTTTAACCAGAGAAGCCGCAATCAAGGGTGATTTTGACTACAAGCTGTCAGGAAAAAAATACTGAGGTGTCATAATGAAGATAGAGATTACCTAACTGAATCTCTATTTTAAGAAATATTAATTTTCACTTTGCCAAATACAGGCCTCAGCCGTTTTTCTTTGAATCATCTCTCGCAGGCAAGTGTATAAAATAGCTTTCAGTTGAATGAATGATGGTATTTGAACATCACTGATTTTTCACTCCGTGGAAGGAGAAAGAAACGGAACATTTGGATTACTCTCTGGATGGAGAAGATGACCATGTTCATTGTTGTCCTGGCGTGAAACAGACCCGTGTAGGATAGAAATACGACTGGGATATTAATACACCCTCATGCTGTATCATTGTTATCTGCCTTTTACCTTTGAACATTAACTTCAGCGTAGGTACTGGTTGGACGAGACCATATAGCTTCCTTCCACCTCCCTGTTGCTGTCTGTGGCACAAGGGCTGTACTCAGTCTTTTCCCAGAGCTGCAAGAGACAACACAGCTCATTGAATTCACCTGCCTTTTTCTGCAGGAGGGGAGACAGAGGTTGTTAATAAGCTTCCTCAAAGTCAACAATGATCTCTAGAAGCAGATCTTCCCTTTGAAGAGATGCTCATGCACTAGGCTTTTGGGGAAGGGGAACTTGTTTTAATGACCTGGCCTTAGAAATATCCACTATCCTCAGATTTCCTTCTCATCTTTGAAATCCTTTTCAAATTCATGGTAAGGAATGACAGTGAAATCTCTTGGTAGACCAGAAGAACACTGAGAAGGAACTGACCTGGGCTGACATTTCCTACCAGCCGCACTGGGTTTTGCCAGGGTTATTTTTGCCCTTGGCAGTCTTCTTCCTCCCTAATTGCTGGGCCATATGGTGCCTTGTCCCCCACATGGAGAGTTGGCACTTTCCTGCCATTCAGTCTCTGTTCTTTCTGCTGCACAAATTACCCGCCATGGTGTTGGGGTTGAACAAACTCACCCCCACCCCTTGAGTCTCTGCAGCTTCTTTTTCCTTAAAAATCACAGCTGAAACCTCCTGTAGATGAGGTGACCAGGAAGGAGAAAACGAAACAAGAAGTAGTGAAGTGAGACTGAGTTTGGGAGGCAATCAGACCTGGGTTCAAATCCTGGCACACGCTTGCCATCATTGCCGTTGTTCTTGCTGGCATTCGGTGAGCATTTCTGCCAGGCACTGTGATCTTTTTTCTGATGTCATTTATTTGTCACATTGGCTCTTGGGGAATGGGGCTTGAGGACGGTTGGTTATGAAGACACCTGCCCAAGTCACGTGCCTCTGGCCAGTCTCCTACTCCAGACTTTCTCTTTCCTAATCCCATGCTCCTAACAATAATGCCTTTGAACTCTAAAATATTATCTGATATTAAATTGTGCTATTAAACTGTATTCCATATTGTAATGTAATCTGGAAACAAGTGATCCTGCTTTTATTAGAACATTCCAAATCTGGAATTCACTCAAATGATAACATGCTTTCATGTGAGGTCTTGGGTAGTAATGGAGAATTTTGGATTGGAGGGATGTAAGATTTGGGGTGGCTTCACAGCACTTCGCAAGTTTAATTTTCAAGGCCTCCACCTTAAATAGAATTTGACTGAGAAACCATCATAACCACATGGGGAAGTCTGTATTCAAGGGCACAGAAAATATTTTGATGAAGGAGATCTGTCAGGAGTTTCCCCTCATAGGAGTGTTTGGTCTTGCTACAAAGGACTTGGTAGAATCCTACTTGTGATTATTTTGGGGGTTTGTCAAAGTCTCTGAATGCTAGAAAGTGGTTTTGAAGGAAGGATGGTACAATGACAGAATTGTCAATAACTGGGTATTTAGTGACATTTTGAAGCTCTTTTGGAAAATGTCCATATTTTGTGAGAGTCTAAACACTAAAGTAATGATTGTAATGTGTTTCAAAACTGGTTCCAAAAATGAAAATAATGGGTAAATTCTAAGCTTCTAAATATACACAGAGCAGAAGTTGCCACCAACTTCCTATTTATTCCTTGAATATTTAATGGTATGCTCAGAAATGTGGAATGCATTATTGTCACACTGTGAAGCCCCTGGGGGCAGTGACACTGCCTCATTTATTTTTGTCTCTCCCGTGTCTACCATAGTGTCTCCATCCAGTAGGTGCTCAATCAGTGTGCAACTGAATTCACTAATTTGAGATGAGAAAGAAAGCCACAGTATTTTGAAGAAACACAAAACCAGGTCATTCACACATTCATAAATCAGTCACTCAAAAGATATGTATTTCCTTCCTTTTGGAGCCAGGAGCTGTTCTAAATGCTGGGGGCGGGGTAGAGAGGAGCTCCCAAAAGCTTAACAATGGTGGAAGGTGATAGACAATAAAGAGGTAAATAAATCCTTGTGCTATCAGGTGCTGCAAGGAAGAAAGCACAGAGCGGTGTGGTGGGAGACACTAGGAGAGAGGGAAAGAAAGCACAGAGCGGTGTGGTGGGAGACACTAGGAGAGAGGGAAGGGTCCTGCTGAACCAGGATGGTCAGGGAAGGCGTCCTAAGGTGGTGCCATTTGAGGGGACACTGGACTGATGAGAAAATGACAGCCATGTAGGGATCTATGGGGGAAAATCAGTCTGCAAAGAAATGGGGAGCGAACTCATTCAAGTAGCTTTAACAAAGTAGGAGTGTATTATTGTTTCTCTCTCACATTACCAATGCATCTTGATGATCACTTGGACCCAGATTGCTGCTGCTTTTTTTTTTTTTTTTTTTTTTTCCTTTGCCCTCTACAGCTTTTGGCTCCTTCTATCTTGTCACTTCTCCAGCCTCAGGCTTCAGAATGACTATCCAAGCCTGAACCGCCATATTTGCTTTGCAGCCAGTCTGACTAAGGAAGTGCTAAAGAGAGATGTGCCTTCTCATTTTCAGGTCTTTTCCTGAATTTTGCAAATAATATTTCTGCTTCGAATCTCTTGGCTAGAATGTAATCTCCTTGCTACATCTACCCCCTCCCCACCCCAAGGCAGGCTGGAAATGTGGTCATGAGAAATTGGGAGTTCTATCACTAAGGAAGAAGGGGAGCATGGATACTGGGGTCACGTAGCAATCCCTGACACGGTCAGCAAGTGCAAGAGCTCCAATATGTTCAAAGCCGCCGTGGCTGGCAGCTAATAGAGAGTGGAGGCAGATGAGGGCAGAGAGGAAAGCTAGAGTGAGATCACATAGGACGTTTTAGGTCATTGTTAGGAATTTTTTTTTTTTTTTTTTTTTTTTTTTTTTTTTTTTTTTGGTATTTTGCTCTCAGTGGGACGTCATTGCAGCTCTGAATGGACACCAGCGGAGTAGAAGAGAAGGTGATCTGATGATGTAGGTTTTAGAGGGTTTTATTCTGACTGCTATGGAAAATGAACTGTCAGAAAGCAAGAGTGTAAACACACAAGTTATGGGGGAATATGCAGATTTATGGGGATTGATGGTGGTGGGTTTTACCAGAGTTGTAGGCAGTGGAGAGAGTAAGGGAAGGTCAGGTTTAGAGTACATGTTGGGTGCTGGTGTAAGGCAAAGGGAGAGTAGTAACAATAATAGCTAATGACTTACTGGGAACTTGTGCAGTGCAGCATTTGATGCCATTCTGAGTCCTGACTTTGTGGTAACTCTATGCCATGGGTGCTATTTATTCTCACTTTGGGGATCAGGAAACTGAAATACGGGAAGGTCAAGCGACTTGCTCAAGGTCACTGGGGTGGAAACTGGAGGAGCCATGATCTAAAATTGGCACTCTAGCTCCTAATTCTGCTGTCTTCCACTGGAGGGTGGTGTCTGCGTGCTTCACCTGACCCCTCGGGTCTGCAGTGGTTCATTTATAGAGATGATGAGGGAGATCCGGGCTGGAGGACAAATCTGTAGTAGAGTTTGGGCCATGTTAATTTTCATCTTATTACCAGTAACTTTAACTTTTGAAATCGTTTAAAGCTCATATAAAGTTGCAAACATAGTATGGAGTGTTCCTGTTAGACACTTGCCCCAATAATAATAGCTTAAGCATGGGCTCTGTTCATTCTAAGCTGTCTCTGAGAGATCTAAGCAGAGATTTCACACAGGTAGTTGGGTCATAGGCAAGTCTGTAGCTCACACTGTCCCTCTAACTATAAATTGGAGATTCATCAGTATGTACGTGTAAAGCCAGGGGTCTGGATTAGAGCACCTGAAATTGGTTTTCTGGGGAATTTTGGTATGCCCTAAGAGAGTTTCGTGTAAGGAGAGATTTAGTTCCTGTTCGGAACCTACTTAATTAATGGTAAGAGGTCCCCTGGATTGTACTATCTTAAGTTGCAATCCCTTTGAAGTGCCAGACACCGTTAAGTACGTTACATGGATTATGTCATTCAGTTCCCTTAGCAACTTGAAGCGGTGGGGATTTTTTCCTCGTTTTATCAGAGGGGCAACTAGAAGCTGGTGGGCACTGCACACAGGAACACGGCAGTGGAGATTCCAACACTGGTCTGTCTCTAAACCTCTGTTTTTAACTACTGTGCTGTACCATTGTGGAGGAGTTTGATGATGAAGAGATGATTCAACAATGTGAATGACATTGGTATCCGGCATTCATTTGAATAGATAGCACCCTGAACCTTTCAGGTTGCGCTCTGAGCATGAAGCTTGCCCTTCTTTGTTCTAACCTTGGAGGGGATCCTGGAGCACATATGCCCTCAGGTGCTCCCTGTATCTTTGCTGTCTGCCAGGTGTGGCTTCAATCGCTCGTTGAGTCAACACCTAAGGCTTGGCACTCTCTCATGGATATATAGGTAATATATAAGGGGGTGGGGTATGGAGAGGATGTAAAGTTGTTGAAGAGATTACAAATGTGAAGGTAGGATCAGCTAATGACAGAGAAAGAAACGGGGAAGGCCTCACCCAAAACCATATAGCAAAGGCTTACTGTAGAAGTTACCTGATGTGTGTATGTATGTTTAGTGCTGTTGCCTGTGGATTATATCTAGGGACTGCGTATGTTTTATCTGGGTGTATATTGTATTGTGTATGTGTTTTATGTATCTGTAATACATGTGTGTATGTGAGGTCAAAATACTCAGTCTATTCCACTCTTAGATATAGTCAAGGGGCACCTGGGTGGCTCAGTCGATTAAGCATCTGCCCTCCGCTCAGGTCATGATCCCAGGGTCCTGGGACTGAGCCCCACAATGGGCTCCCTGCTCAGTGGGGAACCTGCTTCTTTCTCTACCTCTACCTGCAGTTTCCTGTGCTTGTGCTCTCTCTCACATGTGTGTGCTCTCTCTTAACTAAATAAAATCTTTTAAAAAAGAAGATATAGTCGAAATAATTAAAAACAGATGTTCAATCAAAAATTCATACATGAATGTTTATGGCAGCACACTATTCATTATAGCCCAAAGGTGGAAACAACCCAGATGTCCATCAACTGAAGAATGGATAAGCAAAATAGTAGATCCATATAATTGGAATATTACTTACTATGAAAAGGAATAAAGGATTGATGCATGTTACATAAATGAGCCTTGGAAACACTACCCTAAGTGGAAGAACCCAAACACAAGGGGCCCCATATCAAATGGTTCCATTTATATGAAATACCCAGAATAGGCAAATCCATCGGTTACCAGGAGCAGGGGAGTGAATGCTTAATGGGTATGGAGTTTGTTTGGGGTGATGGAAATGTTTTAGAACTAGGTGGTGGTGATGGTTGTACCATTGTAAATGGACTAAACAACGCTGACTTGTACAGTTTAAAATGGCTCAAATGGTCAATTCTGGGTTACGTCTATTTTGCCACTATAAAATATGTGTACACACACACACAAACACACATATTTAAAACACCTGGGTGGCTTAGTGGGTTAAAGCCTCTGCCTTCGGCTTGGGTCATGATCCCAGGGTCCTGGGATCGAGCCCCACGTTGGGCTCTCTGCTCCATGGGGAGCCTGCTTCCTCTTCCCTCTCTCTCTCTCTGCCTGTCTCTCTGCTTGCTTGTGATCTCTGTCTGTCAAATAAATAAATAAAAATCTTTAAAAAAAAAAAAACCAAAATAAAACCTTTTATTTTTTAAAATAGGAGCAGAAATTCCAGGATTTTTTTTTCTAAATAATGCATTCTAATTAGACATTAAGTAACGGCAGTTTTTGAATAGCCAAAAGTAATATGTCAGCACAGTGGACCATTTTTACCTTGGGAAGTGGGAAAGGAAATGGGCACTGATTATTTGCTGAGTGTTTGCTGTCTTCTAGGCCCCGTGTGAAGTCCTTAACTCGTTACCGGGTCTAAATAATGACAACAGCCCTCTGTCATGAGGGACGTCTTCTCCATGGTGGAGACTCAGAAATTGAGGGGAGGCGGTTGTGGCACCTGTCCAGTGCCTCACAGGGAGGTGCACAGAGAGTGCCCAGCACCCCTTCTCTGCCCTCGAGGCCCTGGCCCCGCCATGATGTGTGTCTTGCACCTGGTCAACACGTGGATGAATGGCTTGCGCTGTGTAAAGTCACAGTATGTAAAAGCGGAGGCCCTACTTTGAAGACATCAGTTGGGAAGAAACAGGTGAATTTTGTGCTGTTTGGTGAATCTGTCTCTGTTGACATGGAGTGAAAGTGAGGGGAAATTATGGCATTCTGTTAGTTTAAAACAATCTAAGTCTTGGAAAATTCCCATTCTCAAGGTATTTCGGGGTTTTTCATTGATGGAAATGGTAGAGGGGCAAAGAGAAATGAATAAGTGGCTTTGTGTTATCTTACAGTCCTCTTAAAGTCTTTGTATCCTTTTAGCCAACTAGAAAAGGCAGCCTATAAAAAGGATTACTTTTTTATTTAAAAAAGATTTTTTTTTTACGATTTTATTTATTTATTTATTTGACAGAGAGAGAGAGAGAGAGAGAGATATGACAGGTAGGCAGAGGAACAGGCAGAGAGAGAGGAGGAAGCAGGCTCCCTGTAGAGCAAGGAGCCCGATTCTGGGCTCGATCCCAGGACCCTGGGATCAGGACCTGAGCCAAAGGCAGAGGCTTTAACCCACTGAGCCACCCAGGCGCCCCCTAAAAATTTTTTTAAATATTTTTATCTATCAATCTATCTGATGGGAGAGAGAGAGAACACTAGCACTTGAGCAGGGAGAGGGGCAGAGGGAAAGGAGGAGAGAGAAAATCTTAAGCAGGCTCTGTACTGAGCGTGGAGAATGATGCCAGGCTCGATCTCACGCCCTGAGACCATGACCTGAGCCAAAATCAAGAGTCAGAGGCTTAACTGGCTGAGCCACCCGATCAGCTTATTTTATGTATAAACATTCATCCCCACTGTTGATAAAATTTCCAGTTGGTACTTATAATCTCTTCAAAATATGATTCACTTTGAAAACAATATCAGTGAGACACAACTCAGTGTCTTCATGGTAATGGCCCAAGCTCAGCCATCTGTGGAGGTACGAGGACCTCTGGCCGGACTCGAGGTTTCCCTGGAAGGGAGCTGTAGGGTGACCAGGGAGTAGTGGCTTTTCCTCTGCAGTTTCAACCCCAGAGCGGTGATTTAGGATGACTGTTCATGAAATCTAGAAATTCACCAGAAGAAGAAGAGAATATGCATGAATATTAGCCTCCCTGAAGGTTAAGGACCATCCTAAATGTTTTAAAGCCTATGTTCCTGGCTTTCTGCATGTGTTTTAGGCCTGGAATTAAGGGCTTGCTATTCTTCTTTCCTTTCGCACTCCTGTCTGCTGGTAGCCTTTGAAAGTCCCAGGACTTTGTTAATGATTGATGGCAAAGCCAGGAGCCAAGAGCTGTGGGTTTGCTGGCCGTTTAATTTTTTAACCTTTAGAGGACTGTGTGAATATTTAATCACCCAATTACCCATATTGTCCCTCGAGTGAGCACTCCAGTCTCTGCACTCAAAGTGTCGGGTCTATAAAAGGTAGCCTGAAAGTCCCCTTTTGGCTACTCTTGTGTTTATCTAAAGCCATGTGGATTGGGTCAGTGCAGGGTGCCGGATTAGGTCTCAATTAGGCTCTTCGGTTGGTGAGCGATTGTAAGTATATGAAGTGTGTTATTAGAGCAATTGAACCGTGTTTCCATGAAGAGGATAGTTTCATTATCAGATTCTTGTTTTAATACTGTCATCATAACAGCTGTACCACATATGAACTAATTTACATGCAGATAAGGAATTCTGGACAGCTTGGTAGCGTAATTACTGCCTGACGTCCGTCGCTGGTGAGAGCTGGGGCTTTCACTGGAGGTTTT
Organism: Mellivora capensis; assembly: GCA_004024625.1. Lineage (NCBI taxonomy): Eukaryota > Metazoa > Chordata > Mammalia > Carnivora > Mustelidae > Mellivora > Mellivora capensis. The sequence continues at coordinate 189,897 of PISX010000946.1, forward strand.
CCCCGGGGGACCCATCTCCCTGGCTCTGTTAAGTTTCAAATGATAGATAAGCAAGAAGTAGCCATTTCAGCGATGCCCCATTTGTTTTACAGGCAATAACTTCCCAAGTTACCTTAATTTGGGAAGCTATTTTGGCAAAATATGGCGACGATGTCAACAACACCTTCACAGTGAACTGAACATCAAGAAGGGTGGGGTGGGGGGGGTTGGAGAGGGGATGGAAGAAAAGAAAAGAAGCAGTCAAAAATCTCTCATTCTGTCATTGGAGTGGAAAAGCACAATAGATATTACTAACTTGCAAGTCTAATTAATTAGGATAATATAAATTATGATGAAAATGGAGAATGTAAGATTAGTTTTTTGGAAAACTAATTATATGTAACAAAAGAGCCTTTGTTGCTTTTGCAGAGATCAGGAAGCCTTTTTTCTGTAAGCATTTAAAAAAAAAAAACCAACTGTCCTGTCCTCTCTTCCCCTCCTGTACCCCCCCCGACCCCCCGTAGTCCCTGCACTGTGATTCAATAAAGTCACTGAGGTCCCCAGGAAAGTGAACATGGGGAGGATAGGAGACTATATTTGCATCCCTTACATGGGGTGTGGAAACTGACCATAGTAGGTGCTGCTCAGTGAATGTTTGTATAATGACTAATTGGATTCACATCATTGAACCTTGAGGATGTTACAGAGTAATGACATTCTGCTCTATTAGTAACAAGATCATTGTTTTGTTCTCCTGTGTGTTTTCATACATTTTACACATCAGAGGTTCTTTGTATCTGTGATTGCAGTACTCCATGATACTAATCTCAAAAGGTATATAGTGGAACAAGTAGGCTTATCTTAGACAGTAGTGAAGGGTGTAAGTTAAGATGTTTTATTTATCTCTATACTAGCTACTTTTACGGACTTGAAAACTCAGGATTCTAAACCCAGAGTTTATGTTTATCAGATTACTGTTGATCCTTTAGTAGAAATGAAATCTCTGGATCTCATGAATTTAGCTTAGTTCTACAGATTATAAAAGCATTCCGGAGGTTAGCTAGTTGTTTCTCTGTGGATTGCTTCACTACAACAGATACTATGCTTGGTCCTAAATACTGTAAGAGAAAGGGTTGAGGGGAACCCTACTGAGAGTTGATGAAGTTTGTGAGGATAGTAATGGGAGTTGCCAATGTAAGCAAGGTATTCTGTTCAGCCCGTGTTGGAATTTTCCCAGGAAGGTGCTCACAAATGAGGCAGCTTTGACGTCAGGGCACAGGGATGGCCACATCTGGGGAGCTTGCTGATTGATGGGCATGAGCTAGAAAGGGGACCACAGACTCCTTGGAGGGAGATGAGAATTTCAGTCTAGAGATGCAGCTCCAAATAGATGTTTATAATTATGTCAGAGAAGTGGGGCTGGGGGAAAGGAGGACCACTTCTTGTGAACAACACAAATTAACCTCTATTTTAAAGTAATGGTTTCTGGAAGACATATGTGAGGCTGTACCTCTCTGACCTGTGGTCTTGCATGCCTGATCTGAAGGGCACTGTTTGCAATTATTAATGGGCTGGGCTGGGCACTTTGCCCATTTTCCTATTACATTTTTCTGGATCACAGCCAAAACCTTATCGATGAGCTCCGACCTCCAGAGAGAGCCCCGCGTTGGTGGAAGAATTAGAATGTGGGTGACCACAAGGAATTCTGCATGGTCTGACTTGCGAAATAGCCACTTGCCTTGATCTGTTGCTTGGCTCGCATTGGCTCTCCAGGAAGGACTCCACACTTTGGCCCCACTCCCATGCTCTCACACTCACACGGCAGGCCCGGAGAGCAGAATGTGTTGACGCTTTGTGGAGCACGCTGCATTGGCTCACTTGTTCAGTGACCCTGTTTTACCTGACCCCATTCCATTCTAGCAGGGCCAGCTACGAAAGGAATGATGCTCAGAAATGTCTCAGCGTCTACTCTGGAATTTCGACCAAATACAGTTATGGGCCTGTCACTTTTCTCTAGGCAAAAACAAAGCAGTAGAACCAAAGGATCACGCACATGAAATCCTATGAGGTGCCAGGCCCTTTGCACAAGACACTTGGCTATTTCTGCTCTTAGAAGTCTCAGAACAATTTTGTGTGGTGCCGATTAGAAATTGAGCCATCTGCCTGACATGTGGCACCTCGTTTTCCTTCTTGTGGGGTCTGTACCCCATTGTCTCCACATAAGCTACATCAGATATTTCCAGAGGGCAGTTTTACTGGTTTCCATCGTATCCCAGGCTTTGTGGTTTGAGAGTATAGGTGACAATTTTCGTTGCAAAAGTTGCTGTGGAATAACAGAACTATCCCAAAGAACAAAATCAACTTTCCTTTCTTCTTATTTCCACTTTCTTCCCTTTTTCCTTTTTTGTCCCTCCTTGGCATTCCTTTCCTTTTCCCTTTCCTTCCTTCCTTTCTCAGAGTTTCATGGACTATTTGCTTTTTCACGGCCACTATAGTAACTTGAGGGCCTATTTTTTTTTAAGATTTCATTTATTTATTTGACTGAGAGAGAGAAAGAGAGAGAGTGTGTGTGTGTGCACAAGCAGGGGGAGCAGCAGTGGGATGGGGAGAAGCAGGTTCCCTGCCAAACGGGGAGCCTGATGCGGGGCTCGATCCCATAACCCCAGGATCATGACCTGAGCTGAAGGCAGATGCTTAACCGACTAAGCCACCCAGGTGCCCCTAAGGGCTGTGTTTTATGTGATCTTTCAGTTTGAACTTCTGTTGGTATTGGGAGTAAGAATCTCTGTCATCATCTCTTTGGTGGCAGGGTGTCCTCAGATACACACCCTGGAAATACATACGCTTGTCATCCTGAGTGATGTATCGTTACGAAGGGACATTTTAGCCCCTGTGGCTAATTTGTGTTTGCATGTTAGTGTTAGCCGCTCTTTCCAGTTCTTGCCAGCATGGAAAGAATTCTTTCTCAGCATCCTCCTGCAGTTGAGTCCTAACTTTTCAAGTCTATCAGGAAAAGCAAAATTGTTTCAGGTCAAGGTTTCCCGTGGGGTAGGGTGCTCACTTTGGGGTCCACATGTAACTGAGACCGGTGGGGGAGCAGCTCCCCATCTCCTGGTCTCTCAGGACAGAGGTTCATTTAAATGGAGAAACAGGGGCGCCTGGGTGGCTCAGTGGGTTAAGCCACTGCCTTCGGCTCAGGTCATGATCCCAGGGTCCTGGGATCAAGCCCCACATCGGGCCCTGGGATCAAGCCCCGCATCAGGCTCTCTGCTCAGCAGGGAGCCTGCTTCCTCCTCTCTCCGTCTCTGCCTGCTGCTCTGCCTACTTGTGATCTCTGTCAAATAAATAAATTAAAAAAAAAATAAATGGAGAAACAGCGGCACTCTTTTTTTTTTTTTTTTTTTTTTTTGCTTTTCTGTGTTCTTTCTTTTGTTTTCCCTCCTTCACTTTTTTTTTTTTACTCATTGTGTTTGCTCCTATTCAGTGGTGTTTATCAGGATTATATTGTAATTGTCTCTTGGACATTCATGGTGGTGTAAACCAGAGCATTGTCTCATTAGACATCCCTAGCATCTGAAGTAGAACTCCTCACTCTTAAGTGGTTGGTGTGCATTGGTTCATCAATTTGCTTGTGACCGTTGTGGGCTTTGGGTTCTGTTGTGGGTTCTGAGTGAGTACCTATAGTTTATTGATTGATTGTATTCTAAAAGATTCATTATTAGACATAACATGCATGCCCAGACCATCTCGTCAGTCCCCAGGGAATAGATGGGCTGGTTGAGGGAAGAAGTCAACAGGTCATTTCAAAGGAGAATAGTAAGTCCTGTGTTGTAGGGATGGAATGGACGCGATGAGAGCCCATATTCTTGATACCCAGCCCAGCCTTTGTGTATCAGGCAAGGTTTCCCAGAAGAATGTCTACGCTGAGCCTAAAGCCAAGAGAACATAAGGGAGTCTAGCAGGATCTGGTGGCATGTGTGTTTTCTGATGGAGGAATAACAGGTGTAAGGTCTCCCAGTGTAGACAATTGTGGTAGGCACTGCATTCAGCTGAATTAGCTAAGAGCTCTCTGTTTTTCATGCATTTACTTAGGAGGGAGTTGTGGGGAACCAGGAATACCAAAACTGAGGTCCTGAGTGGTGACAGGTATGACCAGGGTGGACAGCAGGAGTAGGTCATGGAAAACCTACCAGGAACTTTTCAAAAACTGAATTTTATCTTGTAGATTTTCTGAACCCATTGGAGGACTACAAACAGGTGGCTGATGTAATTAGATTTCAATGTGCTGCTGTTGTTTCCTGGGTCCAGAAGCTGTTTCCTATCTCATAAGTCATTGTGAGATTTTATCCTAAACTTGGCTTCGTGTGGGAATGGGACAAAAAACAACAACAAAAACAACAACAACAACAAAAAACTCCAAAACAACAGAAGATGGATCTTGAGTTCCTCAAAACCATGAGTAAGCTGCCTATGATATTAAAGAAAATGGCACTGAAATTTCTCCAGCCTGTGTTGATGTTTCTCAAAGTGTGCACAAGCAGCACGAGTCCTGTGGAATGCCCAATGAGGAGAGAGTTGGGTAAACACAGCCTAGTTTATCCTTTCTAGAAACTCAACAATGAGTATGAGCATATAAGGACTTTAAAGGAGTCTTGCGGAAAGAATTCTTGGTCTACACTCAGTGCCTTCCAAACTTAATTGACTTAACCACTTATATGTTGACATTTGGAGGCTACACTGGGGAAGAAAGCATTGTTTTTGAAGAAGACCATTTGACAGTAAAAGGAGGGTCAGGTTCTGGGTCTTTTCTTCCTGTGTGACAATATGTCTCCTGATTGCTACCTGTCTGTATACGTTGCTACCTTAAGCTTATGTTGCTGTAAAGAAGAACAATGGAAATGATAGAGTAACATCCCAGAGACATTCGGTCCTGTTGAAATAAACAATAAGATTAATAGCCATTACCAGTTTTTAGAAATAAAAATTAAAAAAACCTTTGGTTTATGCTTCTACAGATAAATAGTGGCTTCTTGGTAAAAATGATGTTTATGACTCTTAAGCTATAATGACTTTCTAATGCATTTCAACATTTTACAGTTTGAAATGAGAACTTGACTCTTCATAAAAGCTCTTGTGCCTTAAATTACTCATTAACATATGGTAAGGGGTATAACATTTATCATAATCTAGGAATTGCCAGATAGGAAGCTAATCACTCAGGAACTCAGGCATGCCTATTTACATTAAAACAGTGAATTTTCTTTGTTCATGAATATTCATTGTACTTTGTATTTACTCAGTAATACAGGCCTCAAGTCAATATTTTCTGAAACCTATATTTCACAAACTAATGGCATGTCGGTTCACATATTTAAATATTTATTAAACCAATTCTAAACATCTGTTGTACTTGCTCCTGAATCATGGGCTATTGATATTTTTCTAAGCAACATTCCTTTCCAGTGTCCATCCAGCGATCTATCTCACAGGCTGCTTGTTTAATGCAGAGATATATGGCAGCGGGCTTCTCTGTTTTGCTGTAGCTGTTGGGTCAGAATTTTACTGCTTCTGGCTCAATGCCGCAGAGAGACGTTTCCTGTTGGAATCAGCTCTCTATTCAGCATAATCTCTGTAATAAAATGGAAATAGGAGGAGAGTATCTCAGACAGCGATCTGTTATCACGACCAGGTTAATAAAGTGGTAAAGCGATCCGTGGGCTTGGAGTCCCTTCCGCTCTGTGGTGGAGCGTACGTCTCCTGCCCAGGGTTTTATCAAGAGTTTGCCCCCACGAGCAGCAGCATGAGTTGGGACACAATGATAAAATCATGATCTTTTCTTTTATAAACTGACAGAGTCTCATAAATGGGTGTTGTAATAGCTGTCCACTGAGTTGGCAGAACTCTTTGCTCAAATAGATGTGATGGTCTTAAAATTGGGGGAAGGTCTTGTGCTGAGAGTCGGCATTATTTAGTAAGGTCGTTCCGTTACTGCCGTGTTTCACCGGTCACGAGAGGCTCTCGACAAGCAACCTGGCAGATAATGATATGACGTCTTCATAAACACTCTTCATTCGTACAAGATGGGTAGTCGACTGTGGTTGATTATTCCCCTGGGACGAATTCTTTTTGTGATGTAATGGAAATCAGGGAGTCATCCCACAGAAGTTTCTGTTTCCAGAATGTTCTGTGCTATACTGCCGTTTTAACAAAAGTGACAGATCAGTCCTTTTGCTAGCCTTTTTTTTTTTTTTTTTTTCTTTTTTAGGAGTGCTCATTATGTGGCAAGCACTGGCCGAGTATCTTATGTACATATTCTCAGCATAACCTGGCAATAGCTTCAGGAACTAGGCCCTGTCATTAATCTCGTTTACAGATGAGAGAAGTGTGCTACCTGGCACATAGCAGATGTCCAGTAAGGATTTGTTGAATACAAGGAGGAACTTGATTTCGACCCAGGTTTACATTGTCATGGTGTTGATGTTTTTGAAATATCTTAATTTTTGACTATAACTTACTATTTCATAATGCTATGGGATTAAATCTGTTTGGGACTCCAGGGTACAGGATTTCCTTGAGATCACTAATTCCCATCTCCTCTCCCTTTCCTTTTTCAGAAACATTCAAAGGACTTACTGTCTTACGATGTTAGCTAAGACTCGCTGTACCTTTTCTTTCAACACATTAGTGCCAACTCCTGCACATTCAGGCGTCCTGGGCACTGAGGATGAGGTGGCACAGACATAACCCTGGAGGGTGTTAATATTCTGGTCAAAGAGAAAGATAGCGAATCAGCGTACAGATTACATAAGCTGTTACAGAGTATGGAGAGTGCCATGAAGGAAACATGCAGTGGTCTAGGAAGGAGAATTAGAGACAGTCTACTTTAGAGCCAGGGAAGGTTTCAGTTGCAAAATGGCCTTTAGGCTGAAATCTGGGGCAGGGGGATGTGAGAGACTGGGAAAATCTGAGGAAGGGCGTGGGAGGGAGAATCTGAGAGAGGGAGAGGGAGAGTTCTTAAAGGTGTCTTGTCCTATAAAGGCAATACTATCTTGAGGGCCCCATACTCTTGACCTCTTCTAAACTTAATTGTCTCCTAGAGTCCCCACCTGCAAATAGCTTCACGCTGGGGATGAGGGCTTCACAGTATGAATTTTGGGGGGTTACAGTTCAGTCCATAGCCGTGACATTTGAGCAAATGCTTGAAAGAGATTTGGTAGCAGTCGTGAGGCAGTCTGGTGAAAGAGTGGCCACTCGGGGCAAAAGTGTGGTAGGGATGGAGATGAATTATAGCAAGTGCAAAGGCCCTGAGGCAAGATCCTGCCTGGTGTTTTCTAAGAACAAGCAGATACAGAGTGTGACATGAAGCATGTGGTATTGAATTTTAGAGATTAAGCCCCAGAGTCAGGAAATCTGGGGGTTTAATTCCAGAATTAAGAGGGTTAAGGCCCCCTCTTTAACTGTGTGATGGTTTGAGGCGAGTAATATACCCTTTCCGATCCTGTTTCCGGATTGGAGAAGTCGGGATATTAATACAATGCTCGCAATTCTGTTGAGATTTATAGTAAGTGCTGAATAAATACTTGGTTGTGATTGTGATAATAGTAGACTTGTATTAGTAATTCAACCCCCTGTTCCTGTTGCTGCTGCTTTTCCTTCTCCTGCTTTTGATGAATTTTGAAATTTTTATTGTCCCAATCCCTTCACCCCATGTAAAGATTTCTGAATTTGGAATCTATCAGTACTACCTTCTCCAGTAAACTTTGATGACATATCGTCACACTTGTTTTCAGGATTTGTGTGACCAGAAGCATGTGAGCGGCAGGTGTGCGAACATGGTTGTGGAAAACTAGTAGTGCATTCTTCTTATGAACTACGGGCCCATGGTTGTTGAGTGTAGATTGTAGATTGACAGGGATGCCTCTGGTGGCTCAGTCCAGCTCTGATGGCTGAGAATTTCCCTCAAGATTCCAGGCCTATATCCCTGAGCCCGCTGTGGTGACTGGGGACTTCAGGCCCTTCACTACTGAGAGTGTGTTCCTATCTGGATGGTGGGGATGTTTGTCTTCTTTGTGCTTCCTTTATGGGTTCTAGATTTTTTTTTGGAGCAGGTACTTTTTATATCTGAAGAGATGACAAAGGCATTGACGTTATTAATTTTAAAGTTAGCCACTTCTCCTCAAAATTTGATCAAGCCCTATTCTGTGAATCTTCTCTTTTCCATTTCCATGTATTTTGGTGTAAATGTCATTAATTGACATTAGTTGGTATTCATTGAATGGTTTAGAGAACCACTCTTTCCTCTTAAGTGCCTCATTTCCTGTTTTACCTACAATAAAATAACAATTTTCTTGTACAAAATGTTGTAATGTCTCTTAAAATGAATAGCTTTAATCTCTTATTACTCTTCTCAGATAGAACCATGTATTACATGTTGAGGGTAGAAACAGCTTTCTGGATTTCCCAGGTGGCTCAATTAAATACCCTTTAAAAAAAAAATTTTTTTTTTTTTTTTTTTGTTTCAAAAAGCCACGGCTGTGGAAGGCTATGGCAGTAGCTTCTAGATTTATTAAAGACTTCGACTCTTTGTTCCCTCTGGGAAAAAAATGTGGTTTTCCCACAAGATGAGAGTGTAACTTCTGGGTAAATAGGTTAAGAAGCAGGTATGTGGTGAAAACTGCTTGTAAGAGCTCCAGAATCATCTATCACATCAGCACGTCTTCACCTGCTGACAGGAAGCTAATGGCAGTCCTAGCCTCCTGCCAACTGAAGGAAATAAAGATTGCCTCTACCCTCCCTTTGCCCTTGATCAGCAGGCTGTCTTGACAGGGATGACGAATTAGATGAAACCCAAGGGTGAGGACCAATAATAATCGTGTGATACGGAATTTAATTAATATGTGTAAAATAAAACACAAACAAGTAAAACGATGCCTTGTTTTCTGAGATTGTTCCTATGTCTCAACTAAGACTCCATTCACTTTTCATGAGTTGATTTTTTAAATTTCTGTCTCTAATAACAATCATTGATTTCTCCCTTGATTTGATTTGATCTGGACTCATAGTGGAATCAGTTGTATAGCTGACAAGGGCATAATTTGCATTCTTGGGTTAAGGAGAATCCTGTAGGCTTAACATGCTGTAGCCATCTTAGAAGGCAGCCCAGCCCACTCACCCACCTGACGTCTCTGAAATAAGGATGCTTGAAAAGAGCCAGTCTCTGTTAGAAAGCATAGAATAATATATTGTTTTATGTAATAATTATTTTAAGTAACTTATAAGGATGAAGATTTCTACCTGATTTTCCTTTTTAAAAACTGGCCATTTTCTAAGACTCTTGAGACCTCCTAAAATGGTGTAATGAAATAATTCTTGTAAAAGTCCATCTGAATACACAGGATTTTCAGTTTATCCCATCAGCACAGGTGTACGTGCATCACCATCTCCATTTTCCAAGCAAATGTTTAGAAGGATTAATAATTGGTTTTAATTTCACCTCCACAAGCTACCCAATTTAGCTTAAGAATGAAAAATAATTTCTATGACTCAGCTGTCTAGGAATTGTAGTCTGTAACATTAAATGAACAAGAGTTGTGGTGAGAGAGGTCCTACATAAATGTGAGACTGTAATTGCTCATTGAGAAGTGAACTAATCGAAATGAGGGCTATAACAGTTAATCAGCAGGCTCTAGATCATTTTGTAGTTGTACCAACTCCATTTTTTTTTTTCTCGTGACTTATAGTTATGGAGATAATTGGCAAGCATTAGATAAAGTAATGGATAGTCCCAGGGTGGGAAGAAGTCAGAGGAGTAATTCAGCTTTCTGGGAATCTGCTGATGTCATCGTTAATGAGGGAACGGCATAAGTGGCCTAGAACAGTAGCAGAGTCCCAAGAGTGAAGTCAACTCCCTGGGAACCCACCCTTAAGTGATGTTCACATTATTCACAGTTCTTTGTCTTTCTGAAGACAGTCTTTGAATATGAAAAGAGTTTTGGGTGTCAGTAAAGCCTTTGCAAGATGAATGCTGGTATGAAAAAAGGGGGTGGGAGGGAAGTACCTGTTAAAGAAGAGAAAGAAATTGCCAATTTTTATGTTCTCCACTCAGTGACCCTTCTAGACGATGCTGAGGTATCCTAGAAATTTTACTGTTCTCACTTTATACTGTAAAGTATACCGTAAAGGCCATACTCCTGTGTGATTTTGGTACGGAGAGACCTAAGTAGGGCTGTAGACTCTCTTTGGTACAGGCTTCTTGTGATAGCTAACTTCTGTTTATTCTTGTAGCATGTCATAGCTCACGTTACACAATATTCCCTTGGTTTGCTTTGATATAAGAGAATGTATACTTGATGGGAGCCAAAGTAAAATGTACATTGTGAGGACTGTTTGGTTGTCAATTTGCAAAGGCTTCAAGAACTATCATGCCTTTGTCAACTGAGAACCAATGTATTTATGAAATCAGTGCAAACCCTTTTTTTTTTTAATACCCATCTTGAATTGCTCTTAGTATTGCTCTGTTTTGGTACTAAGCATAAATTGATTTCTCCCTTTATATTCAGCCATATAGTATTTGTTCCATCCAACTGTTACATCCTTTCAATTAGAAGAAGTTAATCATCCGAATAATAACATGATACCTCAGATTTAGGGGACTTGAGGTCCTCCACTTCCAACACTATCTTTCAGCAATAGGCATTTTCTTATAGGTGGATCCCGGTGCTTCATGATAAATGATTAACAAAAATTATGTTTAGTTTTGTTGACTCTGATTTCTTTTTTTTTTTTTTAATATTTTATTTATTTGAAAGAGAGAGAGTGCCTATGAGCAGGGGGGAGGGGCAGGGGAAGAGGAGAACGCAGACTTCCCAATATACAGGGAGCCAACTCAGGACTTGATCCCAGAACCCCGGGATCATGACCAGAGCTGAAGGCAGCTGCTTAACCAACTGAGCCACCCATGTACCCTGACTTTGTGATTTCTTATCAAAAGATAATGCAAGGAGTTGTGATTAGAAGTTCTCGACATTCATGTGAGAGGTTTTCAAAGGTGGTGATTAAGGACAGAAGATTATGTGTAGATTGGAGGAGAATGCCCACTGGGGAGAACTGAATTGGGCATTACGTGTAGAAAACCTGAATTCCGTGTTTGCAGTGTAATGAATGATCAATATCTCATTTCTTTTCTTTCTTTCACAGCTATTTCCCTTAGAAGCAGAGTGTGCTGTAGTGTTGATGCTTCTTTCCTGATGGCCAGTGTTTGTTGAGTTCATATTCCAAGCAGGCTCCATGTTTTATGTGTGTCCTTCTGAGGGAGATGCTATCATTCCTCCATTTTAGAGATGAGGACACCAAGACCCAAAATATTTCACTTCGCTATGGTTGCACAGTTTGTAAATATTGAGAGCTGAAATTTGAACTCAACCAAGTCTGATTTTAGTTTCTATAACAATTTCTTTACCTCGTCATTCTGGGAGAACTCTAGACGCCTGCAGCTTTTAGGAAAATGACATAACATGGTCAGTAATTCCTGATCTCACACTTGCTCTTGGTTCGTGTATTGGAAGGACTCAGGGAAGCAGCTGTTAAATTGTTACAGAATGCACATATTGTTCATGGAAATATAACAACTCCTATACTAAATTGTAATATCCTTGAGGACAGAGACTACTGTGTATTTATCTCTGTATCTCTGTGGGATAATATTAACAGCTTTATTGATACACAGTACTGTTTCTGTAAAATTCATCCCTTGAAATTTCACAATTCAGCATTTTTATTGTATTCCTAAAACCGTGCTACCATTGTAACAGACTTTAGAACATTCTCATTTACCTCCAGAAGAAACCACATGCCCGTTAGCAGTCACTCTTGGTGTGGTTTTGTTTTGTTTTGTTTTGTTTGTTTTTTTTTGTTTTGTTTTTTTAGCTAAAGAAAGGAAGCTGCCACATATTAGAAACATTCAGCATTGGACTTACAAAGTCACCTAATTTCTGGAAACTTGATATTCTTAATTAATTATAGCTTTTCACCAAATTAATCATTTTCTTTCACATTTGCTTTTGAAATTATCTAGTATATTGTTAGAATTCATTCATTCCATCTTATACAGACAGTTGCTGTCATTAATTCAGAGAAAGTAAAAAGTATTACCTGTCATAATGGAGAAAGCCTATCCAATGTAATCCCCTTTTATCATAGACAGCCTTTAGTACTAAGATAAAGCATTACTGATCACCGGAATTCCTTTCTGAACAAAAATGCCTCAAGATAATTCTCAAAAGTTGATTTTTGATAAGCGTGCATCTAGTGTTGGAGATTCTTATCCTTTGTTTCTTAAATGCTGGATGTTTAAAATGAATCAATGACAACTTGAGAATTTTCACATTACTGTTTTTAATGAATGCAGGATTTCCATGAATTTATAGTGCCAGGGGTCCCTCCTCCACGTAAAAGAGAAAGAGCAGTTAATAGTTAGTTTCAAGTTATTGCCTAACTTCCCTCTTCACTGGATTCTGGCCCAATTTACCTCATTCTCTTTAAGAGTAGTAAGACATGGACGGGTGCCTGGGTTGCTCGGTGGGTTAAAGCCTTTGCCTTTGGCTCAGGTCATGATCCCAGGGTGCTGGGATCGAGCCCTGCATTGGGCTCTCCGCCCGGCAGGGAGCCTGCTTCCTCCTCTCTCTCTGCCTGCCTCTCTGCCTACTTGTGATCTCTTTCTGTCAAATAAATAAATAAAATCTTTAAAAAAAAAAAAAAAAAGAGTAGTAAGACATGGCTCCTGAGAGTTGGGTTTGGGATCAAAGAAGTCATGAAGGAGAAGCATTCTCCCCACCCCCGCCCCTGACACTCAACTTCATCAGCCCCCTTAGCTTTCTTTGACGAGGACATGTAATTATTTATTCCACCCTAGGTGAAGAACTCTGGAGAGTCACCTGTTCCCTCCCCCCACCAGTTTGTTTCCCCACCCCAGTGTCTTCCTTGCACACAGGAGCTTTCATGGCTCAGTGACCACAAGATCCTGGGTTCAAATCTTGCCTCTAGCATTTACTAGCTGTGTAATTCTTGGCAAGTCACCAAATCTCTCTGTGAACGTTTTCTTATCTGTGTGGTGGGGTGATAATGGTACTCATTAGATAAGGTTGGTAGAAGGATTAAATGAGCCAATGCATATAAAGTATGAATATTAGCCTAAGTTCAGACTTTGGTAATGAACAAAAAATGTTTTAAAGACTTATTTATTCAAGAAAGCGAGTTTGAGCAGGGAAAGGGGCAGAGGCGAGAAAGAATCTCAAGCAGACTCACTGCTGAGCGTGGTGTCCTATGTGGGGCTTTATCCCGGGGCCCGGAGATCATGACAAGAGCTGAAATCAAGAGGTGGACGCTTAACCCACTGAGCCACTCAGGCACTACTATGAATACAATTGATTTGTTATCTCATAAGGATTCTGTGATACACATGTTAGGAGTTGGTTGGACAGTTAGGTAGTCTGGGCCAGGGTCCCTAACAAGAAAATATGGAGTCAGGACAGCTCAAATAAATAGCACTAACATCCCATTTCGCGGCTTAGATGGAACCACACTGACATTCTGCTTTGCAGCCCTTGCAGAAATGACTTCTGCAAAACGTCCTAAAATAAGACAGTTAACCACAAAGCATTTGTCGATTATCGTGGGCAAGGGGCAGTTATGACATAAGCCCCCAGATGTCAGCAAATAAAAGATCATCAGCACAGAGATAATAACTTAAAATATGGGACCAGGGGCACCTGGGTGGCTCAGTGGGTTAAGGCCTCTGCCTTCAGCTCAGGTCATGATCTCAGGGTCCTGGGATTGAGCCCCGCATTGGGCTCTCTGCTCCTCGGGGAGTCTGCTTTCTCCTTTCTCTCTCTGCCTGCCTCTCTGCCTACTTGTGATCTCTGTCAAATAAATAAATAAAATATTTTAAAAAAATATATGGGACCAAAGCCTTGATTGCTTAAGATAGTTCTGCAAGAGTTCGTAAAACCCCCCAAACTTAGAAACTCTGAGGGCAACCCACTCAGGCCCTCACCCTCTCCGGGAGCTTTATACTCTTGCTCAGTCAAGTTTGCTCTGCTGCCCTCCACCCGTCATCTGGTCTACCTCTTCATTCTTCAAAGCGGCATGACCAAGAACCCCAGGCACTCAGGGGACAAAATTTTTTGAACCCATAGTCTTGCAGTAGTTACCCTCCCTGTTTTACAGGCAAGGACATGGACTACACTTAGAGGGATTTTTCTAAGGTCAGTGTCAAAATTTAATTTAGTGGCAGAGCTGGAACTAGAACCTGATTCTGCTTATACGGAGTTCCTTTCTCTTGAAAAATTGCTGCCTTTGTTTATTATCAGGAGTCAGTTGTTTGCCACAGGCTTCCTTAGGCAAGTACATATCCTTTTTCTGTATCATCATGTGATGTACTCAGCAGACTGCAGGCTCCCCATTCATCCTTGGCGTTGCGTGGATCTCCTGGAAGGGTGACCTGTTCAGACTTCTGATGACAGAGGACACCTGGCCTCCAGGAGAAGCATGCACAGATAATTTGAACAGTTGCTACTGAGCTGTCTTCATCTTGATGATTCACCTGGATCGGACACTCAGAACCGGTTTCTCTTCGTCCTAAATCACAGTTGTAGAGAGTAAAGCTAGAAGTAAGGTCATGAAAACCAGATCAGATGCTTTCCATCTCTGGTATCTAGGCCACTTTTTCAAATCATCAGCACAGTGGATCAAATGCCAAGTCCTTATTTATTCCCAGTGTTTTAGGTGTGATTCTTTTTTTTTTTTTTAATTTCATTTCTTTTCAGCGTAACAGAATTCATAGTTTTTACACCACACCCAGTGCTCCATGCAATGCGTGCCCTCCACAATACCCACCACTAGGTGTGATTCTTTAATGAGATTCCTGTGCCTCTGTCACATGGTGTTCCTACATGCAAGATGGAACCTGAAAGGATCTTCTGACACCAAGCATGTGAGTTATTGATGGCATGACAACAGTTGTGTTTACATACCTGCTGTTAAGCAGCATGGCAATATTCCATTCAAGATGTAATTACTGAGTATTCTTTGTTTCGATCAGGATAGGAAGGTGAAGGGAGACACTTGGGTGGCTCAGTCAGTTAAGCATCTGATTGCGGCTCAGGTCATGATTTCGGGGTCCTGGGATCAAGCCAAAGCTGTAAGTCCTGGTCTGACTCTGAGAGCCCAGAAACCAGAACCCCTTACCCCCCACCCCCAGAGTGTGAAGGCAGGAGAAGATGGTGTCTCATCTCCAGCAGAGTGAATTTGTCCGTCTTCTGCCTTCTTTTTTCTTTTTTTTTTTTTTAAAGATTTTATTTATTTATTTATTTGACAGACATAGATCACAAGCAGGCAGAGAGGGGGAGAGGGGAAGCAGGCTCACTGCCGAGCAGAGAGCCTGATGTGGGGCTCGATCCCAGGACCCTGAGATCATGACCTGAGCCAAAAGCAGAGGCTTTAACCCACTGAGCCACCCAGGTGCCCCCGTCTTCTTTCTTCTTGTTCTAATTAGACCCCCAGGAGATTGGTGATGTCCCCCTACACCTGGTGAGGGTAGTCTTCTTCATGCTAATCTCTTCAGGAATCACTCTCACAGACACAGCCAGAAATCATGCTTTACCAGGTAACCAGCCATTTTTTAACCCAGTCAGGTTGAGACATAAGAACAACCATCACACCATGTGTGACTTTCCTTCCTCACGAACACTTCCTTTGAAGTGAAGGAAGGAGTGGCAATTTGCAGAGCATTAAATAATGTGTCAACAGCGTCAACATTTGGGTTCCCGTCCTCCTAGGATTATTAGGTTGCCCTTCTTTATTTATTTTCTTTTTTAAAAGATTTTATTTATTTATTTATTTATTTATTTATTTATTTATTTATTCATCATAGCACAAGCAGGTGGAGGGGCAGGCAGAGAGAGAGGGAAAAGCAGGCTCTCCACTGAGCAGAGAGCCCGATGCGGGGCTCCATCCCAGGACCCTGGGATCATGACCTGAACTGAAGGCAGAGGCTTTAACCCACTGAGCCACCCAGGAGCCCCTGGGTTGCCCTTCTTTATTTTATTTTACAATGCCCTACAGGGATGGTTTCAGTTGTTTATAAGGAGGCATCATGTTGGATTGGACACAAACCCAATCAGACACTGGGCTCTTTGAAGACAACCTTGTTCTGTTGAAGACACAGCACAGCTTGTGTGTGTGTGTGTGTGTGTGTGTGTGTGTGTGTGTGCGCGCGCGCGCGCGCGCGCGCGCGCGCGCATGCGCACACGCGGGTGCTGCTCACTGACATTCACTGACAGTTTCATTCCTGTGACCATGCTGTTTCCGAGTCCCCTGAGCTGTCACATCTGAGACCACCAGCCTTTTGGATCTTTATCTCCTCCTTCCACTGTCTGTTTTCTCATCTCCCCTTGCCCTCCGCACTCGCACACCAAGTAAGCGTCTAACTGGATACTTGTAGCTTTTCCTAGGACGCCGTGGCTGCCTCATTCAAGGGTCTCCTCCTGTCACATTGGAATTTTTTCCTACTCTTTGACATATTCTTCCATCGCTTGTTCCTGGGTTTTCTCACTTTTAGGTCTTCTTCTTCTTTTTAATAGTTCCCTTTGATAGGAGCACCCAGAGCATCCACCAGTTTCCCCTTCATATTGGTTATTGTTTTTCCCCCACAGATTTTTAGCTTTCTAAGGATCTCGCTCACCTCCATCCCCTGACCCCAGCCAGCACCTTAGAAATAATTGTCAGGAGAATGAAAGGCGTGCAAGCACGCGTTAGAAAGTGCTGGCCTGGGCGCCTGGGTGGCTCAGTGGGTTAAGCGTCTGCCTTCAGCTCGGGTCATGATCCTGGAGTGCTGGGATTGAGTCCCACATCGGGCTCCCTGCTCAGCAGGGAGCCTGCTTCTCCCTCAGACCCTCTCCTGTCTCATGCGCTCTCTCTTTCTCTCTCTCAAGTAAATAAATAAAATCTTTAAAAAAAAATTCTCCCTTGGGGGCACCTGGGTGGCTCAGTGGGTTAAGCCTCTGCCTTTGGCTCAGGTCATGATCTCAGGGTTCTGGAATCAAGCCCCGCATTGGGCTCTCTGCTCCTCGGGGAGTCTGCTTCCTCCTCTCTCTCTCTGCCTACTTGTGATCTCTGTCAAATAAATAAATAAAATCTTGAAAAAAAAATTCTCCCTTGATTCTCTATTTCCTGTCTCAGTACTGCTCCTTTGGCTCTCTCTCTTCTCATTAAAAAAAAGAAAGAAAGAAAGAAAGAAAGTGCTGGCCTGCGTCGGGTGAGGGGAAGGGGGAGGGTGGGGGAGACAATTCTAATAAGCTTTGCTCTCACCCAAGCATCAGGATACTGTCCTCTGTGATGTACATATTTGGCCATTCCCTGGCACATAGTAAATGCTCAATAAATAGCAGCTGTTGATATTTTTGTTCTTTTTCCCTTAGTCAAGAGACACTTTCAGGAGTCCTGTACTATGGCCTAGTCTTGCTATGCTTCCTCAGTCTCTTTCCCAAGGAATGTAGATTTGAAAGGACACAAGGAAGAATCAAGGAGGACTTGTTTTAAACAAATGCACGTTCTTTCATGAGAAAAGGTCTGTTTGACTTCTGTCCCCAAATCTTTTTGGATACTTCGTGTAGTGATAACAAAAGCTTTGGTAAAAGTGAGTGGTTTCTATGTAAACATCCAGGAAGATCACATGGAGTCCACATTCTAGTCACACGTTTGGGGGCCTGTTGCCACATTTGAGGCGTGGTAGAAAAATTGCTTGTGTTTCAAGTCTATCAAACACGTAAGACTATGGTATGCATTCGTGGATCTGTTGTTTCTAAATCTGTTTGGGGCATGAAGAGATTTACATCCTTGGGATTGGTCTGTCTCCCTTCATGACTATTGGGTCATATGGTGAATTTATGTCTCGTTTTATAGCAAAATGACAAAACTCTTTTCCCAGTGGGGTACCATGTTGCAACCTTACCAGCAGTGTGTGAGAGTTCTAGTGACTCTCTACTTTTGGCAGCTTCTGGTATTGTATGATTTTTAAAAACTATTCTAGTCATTGGGTGGCAGTTAAGCATTTCTTTTTTACATGAATATAGTTACATTTAAAAAAAGAAAGTTTGATTTGAAGGTCAAATGTTGAGTAAACAGTACTGTGCGTCCTGAGATATGGCCAAACTTGTGTGAGTAGTGACTGGGTGAATTTGTGGGAACAATACATTCAACAGTGCTCTATCTCCATCAGCTGGAAAAATGAGCAGCATAAGCCTGTCCCAAATATCTAATGAATTTCAAGCAATGCCCATAATGGCTTTATTATATAGAATGATCCTTCCTTAAGATTGGAGATAGATGAAGGAACTATAATTTTTTGAAGTCTCATTATTAGATTTTGATAAGCAGGACCCGGACTAATTTCACAGCAGATGAAACCATTGACTATTAACGATTTAATCTTAGTAGGGTAATGATTCTTCTATTAGCAATCTGGCCTTGAGACCTTTTGGACAGGTGCTGAGCGACAGCTTGCCCGAAAGCCTGATGGTGCTGGGAATACATAGCAGGAGGAACCAGCATGTTGTGTCCCATCCCTAAGATATTGTTTTCTGCCTCAGTTGGATATTTCAAGGGAATTTTCAGATTAAGAAGAGAGAGCTGAGGAGCTCCAGATCTAATTCCCTTTGTGTATAGAGCCATGATTTGTAGCGTTGATAAGGAAGGTCACATTCTGATTTCCTCAGCAAGGGTCACTCAAGTCAGGTACACTAAAAGTTTATGAACCATAAAAGGTGCATAAGAAGCAAGCAGCCTCTCAAGCTTTAAAAGGCAAACTTTTGGAGGCACTGCTAATTCATACTGAGACATTCAGTAGGGCGTAGCTCAAATTAATTTGTTAATGATCTGGTGGTGGTAAGGGTTGATAGTACTGACCACCTTGGTGAAATCTTGTAGGCATTTTAACACTGAAAAAGGACTCTGTGTAAATCTTGAACAGATTGAGGTTTTTTTTTTTTTTTAAGTAAAAATTAATTATTTGGGGAGATCGAGAAAGAGAGTGTGCGAGCCAGCTTGGGGGATGGGGCAGAGGGCGAGGGAGAGAGAGAGAGAATCCTCAGACTCAGCTTGGAACCCAGCGGGGGTCTTCATACCAGGACCCTGAGAGCATGACCTGAGCCAAAATCAGGAGTCAGATACTTAACTGTCTGCTACCCAGATGCCCCTGTATGTAGTGTATTTCTATTCATTATATAAAGGCAAGTGTCAGTGTCAGTGCCGGCTCTCTGGGACATGGAAACCTTGGAATGTGTTGTTTGCTTGATTCACATGAATTCTTTTGCATGTTTTTGCAAGGACTAAGTTAATACGGAAGATACTGGAATAGGATACCCAGGAATCAGATTGTTCAAGATTCTCCAGAAATAGGAGCGCCTGGGTGGCTCAGTGGGTTAAAGCCTCTGCCCTCGGCTCAGGTCATGATCTCAGAGTCCTGGGATCGAGCCCCGCATCGGGCTCTCTGCTCGGCGGGAAACCTGCTTCCCTTCCTGCCTCTCTGCCTACTTGTGATCTCTGTCTGTCAAAATAAATAAATAAAGATTCCCCAGAAATAATCATTTTATTCAGTTTATAAAATGCCAGAACGACTACATACCCACTGGTACAATTCAGAGTCGGAGAGTGCTTTAAAGAAACAATCTTTTGTCTCTCCCCATTTCTGAACCCACACTCCTAAGGTTACCTCAGCTAAGGCTTTAGAATTATTCCACCGACGTAACTATTTATTAATTTAAAAAACATACAGCACCCATAGGGCTCCTTTCTCTATTTTTCAATAACATGCAGCAATATTTTACATATTATTCAAGTTTACACAGTAACTTGTTTGTATCACTCAACTGAACATCATGGACATTCTTTCTGGTAATTGTGTGTAGATCTCCCTGTTCTTGACATAGTTAAAAAATTTCCTGAGGGTGAATCTACCATATTTCATTCAATCATTCCCATATGTATGGGTGCTTAGTTTTTCATTTTGGAGGACTGCTTTTGCTTTGGTCTTTTTGTTTTGTTTTTGCTACAAGCCCTGCTGCTACAAATACCTAAAGAGATTTTTTTTTTCCCTAAGAGACCATAGCTCTGCTCAGCTTACTTGTTACATGACCTTGGGCAGTTAATTTCCTTCTTAATTGTACACATGACCTTCAGAAGTTACTTTCCTTCTCTGACTCTCAGCTTCCTCATCAATAAAATGAGTGTAATGACAGTCCTTACTTTTATATTTCTTGTAACAATTAAATATAGTAGTATTGATTTAGTAATTAACACCTCGCCTGGGACATAAGTAAGGATCCAATAAATGGATGCTGTTCATCCTTTCCTACTGTTTATGTCTCACTCCTGTTTTTGTTTGTGTGTTTTTTGGTTTTTTTGAAGGCAAATTGTGCATATTTGCTTAAAGCTAATACCTGTAAGATGTTGTTCGCCCGATTTCTGGCTAGACAAGCAGAAGGCAGTGTTGTAGGCTGTAGAAAACCCCAGTTTGTCAGCCTGGTGATTATTTTTTTTTTAATATGCTGTCCCTGAGGAACATGATAGAATTTGTTTTACTTCTCTTCTGCCAGGAAGTAACCCTTCTGGCTTTGTTAGAAGCGTGGTTTGTAATAATTGTACCCACCCCAGATGGCTCCTGAAAACCCTTTGAAATGCCATCTGCCAGGCGTGTGTCCAGCCGGCAGCCTGTCATTCTGCTAGAAGAAAAGAGGAGGCGGGGTCCCCTCCCCTGCCCTTTTCTCCCTCTCGTCACTGAATGGAGCCTGGTCATGTTGGCCCAGACCCAGGGCGGGTTGCTCAGAGGATAACTGGGAGTAAACCTCCTGCTAGCCTGTGGAATAGAAAGGTTTTGTCTGGGTAATAAACCCTGAAGGTTTTGTGGGTGGAGACTCACCCGCCCCCATCTCCTTCCCTTGCAGCTCAAAGGCCACTAAGCATATTTATTTACACGGGAAAATGGTATCTAGGAGTTTCATGTTTTCTTCTAAAATGTAGCATTTTTGGAGTTCTTCATAATTTTGAATCCTTTCAGGAAATTAAGACCCGGGGTGACTGTTGTCTTTAAAGTAAGTATGACAGATGGGTTCTAAAAACGTGGTTGAAAGACCCAGGAAAGAGAAGATGGCTCAACAAGGAGGGGGAAAAAAAACACCAAAAAACCATTGTCTGGTTTCAGAAGACTTTAAAAACCTAACAAATCTTTCGCTGGTTTTTTTTATCTTTATCTTTTAGGGGGTGGGGCTGGGGATGGGAGATAGAGGAAGCTAATGGAATTTTTTCTGGAGGCTGAGTTGCCATGTAGAACACATTTAGGACAGATCCCTTCAAAGCAAGTTTCAAAGAGTTTCTCTTCTTGCCCCACACTGGAATTTCCCAATATGCTGTAGACTGTGTTTTCCCAGTAGCAGGCTAAACAACTTTTTTCACTTGACGCCGGGACATCACACCCTCTTCCTTTGCCCCTGCCTTGCTGACCGCTACCTCCTAGTGTCCTTGAGGCTCTTCTGTGTTTTCTCTGTTTCTGAAAATTACAGGGTTTTAAGTGTTCAATCCCAACTTTCTGCTTTCGTTTTGGGTACTACCCCTCCCTCCCAGATTATCTCTGTTCTCTTTACCTTCATATGCCAGTGGTTTACTGATCACTCTCAATTTTATGTCCCAACCTACACTCCGACCTTCAGACTTTCCTGGTCAGCTGTGCACAGCCCTCCACGTCTAGGTGTCTAATAGGCATCTCAGACTTCACATGTCCCGAAGCGAACACTTCCTTCCTCCAAGATTCTTTTAAACCCTTTAACCTGTATTGCTCTTAGACACTTTAATGAATGTTTAAATGAATGTTTTTCCCCTAAGAACCACTTCCTCCCCTGTCTTCTTGATCTGTTTCTGTGAAGGGCACAAGGCCGTTTGCCCAGGTCAAAGAATGGGATGTCAGTCTTTATCCTTCTGTTTTTCTTACACACTCCATCCACTCCCATCAACAAGCTCTGTCTTCAGAATATAGACCCCGTGTGGCTTGATGAGTGTAATACGTCCATCCTGTGGACTGTGTCACAGCTATTTGAAATAGTCACAATGTATGATAGAAATCTGATTGCTTCTTACTAGCTCTGCCCTACTCTTCTTGACCACGACCTGATTTTCTCTCCCATGGACCCTGTTAATCACCACCTTGCTGATCTCATTGCTTCTGTTCATGCCCACCTCCCCCTGCTCTGCCCAAAGCCTGTTCTCTGTCAAGCTCAATGATCTTTTTAAAATGAATCCTAGCACAACCCCCCACCCCTGACAACCCTCCAGTGGCTTCTCATCTTCCTTGGGATAAAATATGAAGTGTTTGCTGTGGCTTTTCTTAACCCTTTTCCATTACTCTGTCACTATTCCTCTGGCCTTTTTGCCCTTCTCCTAACATACAAAGCCTCTTCCTGCATCCAAGTTCTTGGCCCTTCCCCCTGCCTGGAATGCTTTCCCATCACCTTGGCAGGGCTCTCCATTTGGGTGGTGCCTTCTTAGCCAGGCTTTCCCTAATCCCCATCCTGAAATAGCTTCCCTCCTCCCCGGCAGACTTCTTCTTCCAAGATGTTTTAAAACCCTTTAACCTATATTGCTCTGAGACACTTTAACCTATGTTTCCTATGGTGATTTCTGCCTGAAATTTTGTTATACTCACACACATTTGTTTCCTGTCTTTCATAATAAAATGTAAATTTTACTAGGGTAAGGGCTTTGTCTTGTTTTCCAGTGTTTCTCTAGTGCCTGCACTGGTGTCCAGCATGAACTGGGACCTCAATAAATAGTTATTGAAAAAAATGAAACCTAGTGAGAGATGTAATAAGATATCAATATATATAATATAATTATATGTAATAATATATAATATTAATATATAATTAATATTTATTAATTAATTACCTGTTCTGTAGGCTGGAGAGCCTAAGCACAATTAATTAATTAATAATTAATATAATTAATATATAATATAATATAAAAATACATATATGTATTATATATATTTTGCCCCTGCCTTGCCCCTTTGCCCATATATATATATATGGCCTTTGAACTATAGTATCCTGTCAACTCATTTCATTTTAATGATGACATAAACTATCGTATGTGCTGATGATTACTGAGCTATGTCTTCTAAAAGATTTACTTCATTCAGTACACACAGCAAATCTATAGTGTAGGTACCATTATTATCCCTGTGTCACAGATGAGGAAACCAAGTAACAACAGAAGCCAAGGACCTAAGTTGCTAAGACCCCAAGTTGGGAGGAGTGGCAGACCTTGGACTTATCATTCCCACCGCAGATACCTGCTCAGCTACAGTCTCTGGTATTCTCTTTGTTAATGCAGTGCCTGTTATGTGTCTGACATCAAAGATGTCAATTTAAAAATTGTAAGCTACCTGAAAGGGCTTGCCATCATCTGCCGGGGGAGCCCGAAATAGGAACAAATCAGAAAATCATACAAGAGTGGACTTCCCGGATACAAGCAGCTTCTTTACCGGAAAGCTCCAGATATGCAAATGTATGCAATACAACCAAACCGTGGAGAGTTTGAGGCTATTTATAAAGCCCCGATTTCAGATATTAGAAAAATCAGGCTCATGTAAAATGTATTGATCCTGAGTTAAGTGTGCAACAAGTGTTGAGGGGTTTGTTTTTGGTTTTGAGGATTTTTTTTGGTTTTTGGGTGCTTGGTTTTGTTTTGTTTTGGACTTAAGAGAAATTCTGGATGGTACCGTTAGGTGTGCAGACATGATCATTCTCATAGACAAGTGTTGAGAGAACATTAGAGCCACAAGGTACATACAGCTGGTTATTGAATTGCTTTAAAGTTTCTAGGGTTAGGGGGAAATCCGTGCTTATTAAATTCTTAGGAATACCGAACAATCCCTGCTTATTATGTAGGAAAACATCGACCTGAGAGCAGCACAGGTATGGTGCCTTGCAAAACAAGTTATGTGGATCATATCAACTAACTTGAATGTGAGAGCAGAAATCCCGTGTTTTGCTCTTTTTTGAGGCTTTGTAGTATTTAACAGAGGTTCCTTGCACACACCGCATAATTGCTTCTTGATTTGTTTTCTGTTCTCGGTTTGTGTGTAAATCACATTCCTTCTACACTACTTCTGCACTTTTGGTGGAGATTAGGCTAAAATGAGAGGCCCAGAGCCTAGCACCTGAGCTGGGTGACTCAAATCCTCTAGAGACCCTACATTATTCATAAGAAGAATTGTTGTATTTATTAGTCATTGAGAGAACGATCATGCTCAAGGGGAGAATTTTCTAGCAAACTCAGTGCCCCTTCTTTCCCGTCAGAACTTACGGGTGGCCTCTTTTCATCAAGCCTATTAATTACACAGAGAGCAACAGCATTTTAATCCCTGGGAGATAGCCAACCACCGATCTTGGGCAATTGCATTTCTCTGGTGATGTGTTTATGCAGTGGGTGTCATTTTCTTCAAAGGGCTTATTACATTGGAACTTGCCGGATATCCTTCAAAACACAGGAATTTTGAGGCCTTTGTTAAAAATATAAACCCCTTAGGCTGTGAGCTTAAGGTGGATAACTTTTTAGGATCTACAGGAGTCCTAAAAGCTGCTGATTGTGAATGTTGTCCGTCTAAAATCCCATTTGCCTTTTTCATTCAGTGCATTTTAAGAAATGATAAAAACTTACCCCAGGCTACCCAGCTGTGCTTGGATGGTTCTTGCTCCCATCCAAAGGTCCCAAGCATGAGAGGGTAGAAGTGAGGCTGCTGTGCTGTTAGAAAAAAGTTGTCCTTACTAGGTCCCTGTCTGGGCAGAAAGGTGGGCAGGCTTAGGCTCTTCAGCCTACAGAACAGGTTATTCCAATTCCAACCGAATGGGGAGCTTCCTGTTTTCATGGACTGATGGTGTCTTGTGCATCTGTCTTGTCGGCTGCAGGCACAACCCGATCTCCCAGAGAAGGAGAAGTGCCTGGCGTGGACTATAACTTCCTGACTGTGAAGGAGTTCTTGGACCTCGAGCAGAGCGGGACCCTTCTGGAAGTCGGCACCTATGAAGGTAAGTGTATCTGCGTGAGGGCGGGGAGGCTGCCTCCGTCCTGGGCTCTGGAGTGGCTCCAGAGCCATGCAGGCAGGAGTGTTTTGTGAACCAACGAGGTCTGATCAACTGTAGGAGACTGCAGTTCACCTTATTAGGATGGAGAAAATATGCAGTGTAAGGCTTTGTGGTGCTCTTTGAGAATAGTTTGGGGCTCTTTTTTTCTCCAAAAGGTTTCTCCTTTATTAATTGAAGACTGTACGTGTGTGTGTGTGTGTGTGTTGTTGTTGCTGCTGCTGTGTTGTGTAGTATGGGCTTGCATGGTATTAGAAAAAAGAGAGGGGTGCCTGGGTGGCTCAGTGGGTTAAAGCCTCTGCCTTTGGCTCAGGTCATGATCCCAGGGTCCTGGGATCCAGCCCCGCCTCGGGCTCTCTGCTCAGCGTGGAGCTTGCTTCCTCCACTCTCTCTGTGCCTGCCTCTCTGCCTACTAGTGATCTCTGTCTGTCAAATAAATGAATAAAATCTTTTAAAAAAAGAGGGAAAAGAATCATGGTCAATTACAAAATGTAATCTTACAGGTATTGTTTTAATCTTGAAGGAATAGAATGTCATTGTTTTTTAGCACTAATTGATTTTTAGTGTATTTTTTGAGTAGATAATACATATATATGGTTCATGAAGCACAATATCTCAAAAGTATGAAATAAGTAATCTCTTTCATATATCTATCTTTATCTGCCTAATTTCAGATTCTCCTTTCTCTCCATATTATATCCAGTGCCGTGAGTTTTTGCTCACCCTTCTGAAATTTCTTTATGTAAATACAAGGACACCTGTGCCATGTGTGTACATAAACATGTTCTCTGCATGTGCTCTTATTTCTTCCCTATTTTGTGAAAAAGGTAGTATACAATACATGATGTTTGGCACCTTGGTCTTTTAAGAGTGTCTTATAGTTCTTTACAGTTTCAGTAATAGAGCACTTGAATTGTTTTGTTTTTTAAATGGCTGTTTAATCTCTTTGTATCAGCATGGCCATGATTTATTTAACTAGTTCTCATTGGATAAAGATTTTTAATATTTCACAACACTACTGCATTGAATAACACGGGCATAAATCATTTCACACAAGTGCAAATAAGTCTATAGGATGAGATCCCCTAGATGGGATAGCAGGGTCAAAGCCAAATGTAGGGAAAAAAGTCAACGTACGTTTTCTGAAAACAGTATTGTAGCTCGATTGCTCTTTTGAGTGTTATAATTTGAGACAGAAGAGCATAATATCCAATTTACTAGGTCAGATTATTAACTTGGTCAAATTATCATGTATACTTCTTTACAGTCTTTTAACATTTGGATTTATTTGGTGATCACAGGGACATTTTCAAGAGAAGATTTATTTGGTGATCATAGGGACATTTTCAAGTAGTAGTTTGTTTTCTTTTTTGTTAAAAACAAAATGTACGTACAAAGTGGACTCTTATTTTATTAGGGATATTATAGCTTTGATATGATAATAGCCCTTTTCCCAGGCAGTGGCTAATGGTTAAGTAATGGTCATGGATCTTAGTTACACTGATTATGGTTTGCTATTCTTTGGAGGGGGGGGCCGGAGGAAGAGCATTATCTTTGTACCTACTGCTCATTTCCAAATTGTGAATATACACTGGGCTGTGTTTAGATGTTAATCAAATTTCTGATTGTGAATTCAGGAGTATTTCCCTTGAGTGCATTGCTGATTATCAATTGTCTCAGTTTCCTTAAAGTGTTGCGATATGACTGGTGGCTGGGAAACTGGGAGGGGGTCTGAGAAAACCCAGCACAAGGAAAATTCACTAAAGCCTACAGTGAGGGGAGGGAAGGAGGCTAAGTGGATGCACCAGGAGCTTCTTCAAAGTTGTCTTGCAAATGCGAATCTAGTTAAAAATTTACACGTGGCCCAGAATAGGGCAAATGTGAATCCTCTTTCATTTGCAGAAAGTGAATTGTTCTTATTTTGAATATGTTATTATGCCCATCTGGGGAGCTTGAATCCCTTAATGTTTAAAAAAAAAAAAATTTGCATTTTTGGAAAGGTTGAGGGTGAGAGTGGTTGTGCAATGCCAAAGAGTATGTGTTGGATTGGAAAAGCGAAGCACGTGGTGTAGACAACAACTTGTCTGGAAGACAAGGAAGAAAAACTCATTCTCTCCAGTTGTTTCTATTACAAATGATGTAGAGGCGGAGTTGCTTTGTTTTCCATTTAATTGTATCACTTGGGCAGAGGTAACTATTATCATGGAGTTTTCAGATGGATTAACTAAGACCAAGCAGCATTTAGGGACATGTTCAAGGTTGTACCACTGCTGCTGGATTGCTGGAGCCTGGAACCAAAGCCAGCTCAGTCAGACTTTCAGATCCTCACACTTGCCCCAAACCCCAAGGAGAATATCCCGGATGTAACTAAAAAGTTGTAGCAATAACTTGTCCATACTTTGACCTAACTTCATGGTGGGTGGCAACAGGGAAAGGTTTTTCAAGGAGTGTCCGATCGTCTGGTATAGAGCCGTCTTTCTGTGAGCATTGCTGCGTTGTTTTGGAGTTGAAATCTTCTCATGCCCAGCATTAACTTAGTCCGTTTTTCAGCCATTTGATTGTTCCGTGTCTGTCAGCCTTTGACCTTTTAGCTGTATAATTTCCCTACCATATGAAAGAGCTCATACTTTTTTGGAACCCACTGAAGTATATTATGGTGACTCTCATAAGTTTGAAGCAAAATGGAATTTTTATGAAATGCCAGATAACTGTCCAAGGAATAGGGCTGGCTAGATCTTTAGAGAACTTCCTCTGCCCTTGCCTCCCTTGGACGGGCCCCGACGGCTCTGTCTGTCGAACACTGACAAGCCTGCAGGCTGGCCTGACGCCCTGCCTGAGACGGAATTTCAGCGTCTTTGCGGTAGAGCTGTGTGCCCTCCAGCAAGTCGCTTAATGTTCTGTGTCTCCCTTTTCCCTTTGGTGAAATGAGGATAATAATAGCGCTTCCTCACAGGTAGGATTAAATGAGACAATAATTGAAAAGAGCTGAGCACAGTGTCTGACCCATGTAAGCTCTCAATCAGTGTCTCCTCTTAGATTTACACACACCGTGGTCCGATAGTGCCACCCTGGTGCATCCTCTCCCCCTCCCACTCGACAGTAAACCAGGGCATTTGCCAGTAAAACATTTTTATTTACTTCCCAGGTACTCACCATCTTTTTTCCCTGTTTGGATTTTTCTCCCTTGCCCTGTCCTGGTTCCAGAGAGGAGAAGACTTTTTTCTTAAGTTTATTTATTTATTTTAGTAATCACTATACCCAATGTGGGTTTCAGACTTATGACCCTGAGGTGAAGAGTTGTGTGCTATTCATACAACTGGGGGTGCCTGGCTGGCTCCAACTGAGCTGACTGAGCCAGCCAGGCACCCCCACAACACACTTTAATGCAAGCCACTTTGCTCATTTTCAGTAAAAGTAATAAATGTATGTGATGGAATCCTCACTATAGTAAAGAATGTCAACATACTTAAGTCCAAGTTGCTTCCCTTCCTCCCCATCAGGAGCCACAGTGAAAGGGTCTAGTACAGAGATTCAGAAAACATACACACACCGGGCATGCGCCTGTGGACTCCCGTTCATTTCCCTCTATTCTTGCCCTTCCTACTTCACGTGTCTTGGAAATCTTTCCGCATTGCCCCATGCAGCTCTATCTTGCTCTTTTAAAATGCTGTGGGATATCCCAGTGTATGCTGACCCATCCCCTGCAGGTGGCCGTGTAGGATGTTACCCCCGCCCCGCCATTTTGGGGACTTTGTGAACATGGCGGCAGTGAGCATCCCTGAACAGATATCTCACTAGCACTGCTCTGAATAGGACTAGACAGTAAGTTCCTGGCAGTACGGGGTTCAAGCAAGCCCGTCTATGTGTACACAGTTCAATTCAACAAGTAGTAATTGAGCATTCGCTTTGCCTCAGGTGTCATTTCGTGGCCTGTGGTGTGATGTCCTGGACAGAAGACCAGAGCAGCCCTGCCTTTGAAGATGCTGTGCTTTTTAGTTATTTATTTTTGCCAGCATTTGTCTGGCAGAAACTATGTGTTGGGTGCTCTTCAAAGTGTGTTATATGCCCCAGCTCACTTACTTACCCAGCAGTCCTGTGAGGTAGGTGCAGTTGATTGCCCATTTTACAGAAGAAGAGCATGAGGCCCAAAGAGGCCAATTATCTTTTCTAAGTTCACGTGGGGAGCCGGGAATAGAACGGAGTCCAAACCCGGGCTTCCTGGCCCCAGGGTCCGTCCTCTGCAGCCCCTCAGTGTTATGAAGCAAATGGAACAATTTCAAGAGAAGCGATATGTGTTCTGAGAAGGGAAACAGGGTGCTTCAGAAGCATACAGCAAGGGCACAACATCTCATCTCTCATCAGAGGAGACCCCTTTGTGGAAGGGACAGATACTGAAGCTTATCAGAGGACCTCATGGTTTCAAGTGAGAGACTCAGGGGCATTGTTTGAGTTTGAAAGTCAGCACCATCCAAGGCTTGAATCCAGAGAGAGCAAGTGGGATGAACCGAGAGAAAGTCAGAACATTGGTCCTAGAGAAGGAGGGACAAAGATCCATGCCCTGCTTTCTTTAGAACCAGGGCAATGCAACAGAACTTTCTTCAGTAATGGAAATGTTCTGAGCTGCCCAATATGGCGGCCACTAGCTGCACGTGGTTATTGTGACTGAGAAACTGAATTTTAGATTTAGTTTAATTTAAACTAATTTAACTTTAAATAGTCACAGGTGTCTAGTGGGTGCTGTGTTTTACAGCAAAGCTCTAGAACAAAAGCTTCTGCAGGGAAGGGTGAGCACCTACCCGAGAAGGGCCCTCCCCTCTCACTCAGCTGACTTCGGAGAGCTAAGCACATGTTTAAGAGTTAAGCTCCTGTAAAAAGGATAATTTCAAATCCTCCCAAAGAGCATGTTACTGCAGAGCAGTGGTGATCTTCTTTTGTGGATGCATCAGTGACGTGTGAAATGGCAGACAAGTAGAGTAAGGCAACAAAACCTCAGGGCTGGGTAACCATCCATATGTGTTTGGGGTGTAGAGTTGCAGGGTTGTAGGATTTTAAAGCTGGGAATGAAGTGGGGTCATTTCCTGAGAAGACAGAACTGAGGTCCTGGGAGAGACTGATCTAAAGCACTAAAGGGAATTGGGACAAAGCCTGGCCAAAAGCCTGTCACCCAAGTCATGTCCCAGGCAGGACCGGGATGCCAGTATTTCCCATTCTGCCCCTTGGAAATGGACACCTCTTTTGTAGACTGTATGACTGGTTTGTTTCACCAGTTGTTTATTCATTAAGAATGCTGAACAAAACTGGATATGATCATTGCCCTCCTAGGTCTTGTAGTGCACAAGGCTCAGTATTCAAATAATCACAGACATAACGTGTACAGTTGTGAGTGCGCTAGGGTCTGTAGCAGAGACTATAGGTTGGGAAGATTTGATCTCTGTGGAGTGGGGAAAAGCTTTTCCTGTAGAAGTAATAATTGGAGCGAGCTCTAATGGTCAAGCTGGAGTTAGATTGCTGGATTTAACAAATAAAAAAATAGAACATCTAGTTTTGCATTTTCTCTGGCAACCCCAGATGGAGTTAGCTTTGGGCTGTGATGGTGATGGCGGTGGTAATGATGAGTGGACTGAATCTTAAGATATTTATGTGATTAAAAAGCTGGACTTGGCAATGGATCAGTTATCGTAAGAAGGAATAGAAGATGCACATGACAGTAGTCATCCTAGGATGACTCCTAGTTTCTGTCTTACATAACTGGGTAGATGCTGGTACCATTTGCTGAGATAAGAAACTGGAAAAGGACAGGTTCGGTGGTGGGACTTGGGGAAGCATGATGGAACTTTCCACGCGCCACCAGTTCTAATACCAAGAGTTGCATTTACTCCAGCAGAATCGAGGCCCCACCTGTCTCTATAAGCAATCTAACTATTGTCGCTCACAAAGCACAGAAGTTATTAGTGGAGCTCATAAGTGATCTCGGCTTTGCAATTTGAACCAACGCCTCATTCTGTCATTAGATAGATTTGACATCAAGGCCAAGAAAACAGAAATAAATGTGTCTTTCCTCCTTGGCCCAACTTCCTAATTGTGGCAATGAACAAATTTATTGGATATGGTGCTTAAAATAAATCAGCTGCACCATCTCTCTTTGCCTTGCTTTGCTTTCTTTCTTTCTTTTTTTTTTTTTTTCCCTTCTTGTTGACATTTTCACTCAGAGGGACAGGTTGCAGCTTCAGCCAGCCCTTGGGACTTCTCTAGGAGAGGGTTTACAAGGGATGAACTATTCAGTGGGGGTGGTTCCAAACATGCCTGTTTTACAAATGCCTCTGGGTAGAAGAGGCTGATTATATACTTTAGGCTTCGCAAAGATTTTCCCCCAGCATGGAAGCACGGCGCCAGTGTGACATTTCAAATTGGAGTTATGGCTTGCATATTTCTGCATGTCAGTGAGGGAGAGGGATGTCATCCTTCAATAATGTTATTGTTTTGCTTCCTAGAAGGTCTATCAAAGCAGCTGCCAAGAGTATACTTTTTGGGGACACAGAGATAAAGCAGGGGTGAAGACAGTTCTTGTTTGTCATTGAGGAAAATGAGACGGTCTGGAGTCCTGTTCTTTGGCAGGCCTTGGACGCCGTCTGTTGTGATAAGCTCTGTTGGCAAACTCCACTGTGGAATGTTCTCTGTTGATAATGAAAGTAACCAAAGGGAATCTGTGCTGCGATTGGCTGTTCCTCTGCATATGAAGCTGGAGAGGCTGGTGTGAGGGTCGTTTTGCTCCACTCCCTGCTTTGAGATCCTTAGAGACTCCTAAGTTGACAACATTGATGTTGCGGACAGACATATGGGTGTGCAAATGCCAGTCATCGTTTACCTGTTGTGTGAATCTCATCTTCATCTGAAAATGGGACTACTAATGTCTTTTTTTTTTCCGTAGGATTATTAATAAAGATTAGAGTAAGTGAATGTATGGGTAGTGACATGACAGGTGCACAGTCAAGATAAATTTTGGTCAACGTTGTTCTCTCGGTATACTTTGTGACACCAGTACCCTCTTCTGTGTTTTAGAGCTTATACTGGCCTCCAACAGTAGGTGGCACTTAAGACTGCTAGGGTTCATGACATGCTCACATTGTTCCCAGCACAATGGTGAAGTGCTTTGTATGTAGGATCTGAGTCCTTCACTCAAAAAAAAACCTGCTAGATGAATGCTGTTCTTGTCTTTATACCATAAGAACCGAGGCTGCGAAGAGAGAGTTCCCTTACCTTGCTCAGGGTCACAAAGCTATTGAATTATATTACCCTCTTCGGTCTTCTACGTACAGCCAGACGGCAGTGGCAAGAACATACATCTCATTAGAGGACAATGGCTTACTGTCGTTCTTTGTGTGCAAATCATGGTTCTGTGGGGTGGGGCAGGTAAGCCAGGGAAGAGTAAAAAGAAACTGATGGGCATTTGTAGGAATGATACCATCATGTGCTGAGCAAGCAAGCGGAAAGTGAAATAGCGCAGATCTGAAATCACCGAGATGTGATTGATGGACTGGGAAGAGGCTGCCGTGAGTCATGCTCTTAAAAACCAGATCCACAAGAGAGGTGCAGAGCAGCATCCCGGGCTGGCGTTCCTGTGTGCTGTCCCTACCTGTGCATTGACTCATTCCCAAAGAATTCCTAATGCCAGCCTGTGCGGGCACGGCCTCGGGCCTGGAGACGTGGTCCACAAGCAGGTGTGGTCGCTGCTCTCATGGTGCTTGTGGTCTGGAGGTAAAGACAGATATTGGCAAATTCAGCCGTGTGATAATTACAGCAAAGGGCATCGGGAAGGAGAGGTACATGGTTTCCCGAGGACACTTCAGGGCAGTTTTGATCTAGTTGGGGGGTCAGAGATACAGTCTCTGAGGACAAGCTGGTGGTTGGTGGCATGAGCCTGAGGCTAGGCAAAAGCAGGTATGCGGGATGTCTGTGGCCTTCTGTAGTCTGTGTACATCTGCATTTTACACATAGAAAGGGGAAGGTGTTTTTTTATCCTTCCACACCCCAAAGAATCAAACCTATTTTTGCATCCTTGGAGGAGATAATTGCCCCATTGAAGACGCATGCTATGGATTCCAGGCCGTTGGTACTCACTACTGTCCTGTTCTGCTTATTTTCAAAAGCATGTTCCATAGGAAGAAGACAGACAAGTGTCCCTTGTCCCACCCACCTCCCATGTGGAATTGCAGACTTGGAGCCAAAGAACCCAAGTGCTGTTTACCCCAGACCAGCCAGGTCCAGACCTGACTTTTAAGGCAGGCATTTCTGCTGCTCTTGGCCTCCGTGTTCCTCATCTACTAAAGAGGAATGGTTTTCTGTGACCTGGTTCCCTCTGCTGTCTATGCAAGGGGTGGTGCAGTGCCCCTCGCTGGTGAGTCCTAGCTAGAAATTCAGAATCTTGGGCCCTTCTGCGACCCATCAGCCAGAGTCTCCTTTGCAATAGAACTTTATGGTTTGCACAACGTTTAAGAAAACTGATGTATGCCACACAAGCATTTGTGAAGATCACGTTTTAGTCCCCTTTTTACATCTTATTTCCAGTGTCTAGCATAGTGCCTGCCCCCCCCTCAAAAAAAGTTCTCTTTAGGAAAATGAATGAATACTAAACTTGTACTAAGTGAGAGGTCATATAGATTTGATTAATTCTGGCTTAAAACTCAGGGTTACGGTCCTCCTTAAATATTTTATCAGGCTCTAAAAATTGATTTGCTGTCCCCATTAATTTTTAAACGCATGTCAGAAAGTATTTTCTTAGGCGTGGTCATGGCCAAAGATTGTGCCTGTTAATTAAGGCCAGCAGCAGCTTCCTCTTCTGTCTTCCCTTGTCCTCTTCTCCCTCCCCAGCCACCATCCGTGTTAAGTTTTATTGTAGAGCGGGTTTTGAAAATAGCTGTAGAGACACATGCATTCCCACTTGGGAGCGAGCCCGGCCACCTCAGGAAGTGTGTGTTGGCTAACGTGGAGACTATGGGACAGTCAGGCTCGTATCTCCCAGAAGCTGTGAAGCCTGCTAGGTGATAACCCAAATTAATTTTTTAATCACTTATAATTCTTCATATGATTTTTCTTTAATAGCATTACGTGCTGCGCGTATTCCTCACAGGGAGTCTCTTCCCTGTACCGTCTGTAAGTTTGCGGTCTACCATGGCTAGGCATGGCCCAGTGCTGACCAGCGTGGAGACTTGATGAGTTGTGTGGGACCTGCCCAGGGCCAGCCAGCTAGACTTGGAAAGTGAAGAGGGCGGGTCGAGGCAGTGGAACCCGTGGTGACTGGCCCATGGCAAGTGCTCCACCCATCTTGCCCATCCTGTGGTGAAGACAACATGGGATTTTAGCATAACCCCACCCACCATAAGTCCGGGGACCAAAACCACATTCACCCAGAATCACATCACTAAGACCAATCCGTGACTTACCGATGCTGTTTTGAAGTTTCAGGTTTTCTCCCCTCCCTGCTGTGCCCAAGTCCCTTTGTACGCCCATGCCTTCACACTGCATCAGCCTTAGGGAGGCTGTTCTAGGGTGTTGGCCTGGCAAGGACAGGGACGCACCCAGGGCAAGAGAACAACTTCTCTGCAGAAATCCTTAATTCAACGAGTGTGTTCCACGTGAATTGGCCGTGGTCACACACTTGTCATCAACATGGCCTGGAACGGACAGAACCCAAGGAACCAGAGCTTATGCTTTGTTGTGTAGCACTTCTCAGTATATCCAGATTTTAATCAGAAACAATCCATTTTTGGGGTGCCTTGGTGGCTCAGTGGTTTAAGCATCTGCCTTCGGCTCAGGTCATGATCCCAGGGTCCTGGGATCGAGCCCCACATCGGGCTCTCTGCTCAGTGGGGAGCCTGCTTCTCCCTCTCCCTCTACCTCTTGCTCTGCCTGCTTGTGCTCTCTCTGTCAAATAAATAAATTCTTTTAAATAAAAAAAAAAAAGAATCCATTTTTATGTTAGTAATTCAAATGGTTTTTTAGAATACATGGGGGGAAAACGTATCTGTGAAGGAAAGTTGAACTCCCTTTAGTTAGAGAACTCCTAGAAATAAGCTTTTCAGTAACATTTGTAGGTAATATGGGTAATAAGAAATGCTGGAGGGATTTGAATAATTGCACCATTTCCCATTTATAACCCCTTATAGTTTACACGGTACCTTTGAGAAAGTTACATAATTTGATGTTCACAATAATCCTGGGGTCGCTCGGGCTGTCATTTCTGTCTCACAGAGGATATATCAGACTGTGGGTTAAAACCTTGCCCAAGGCTCTTTCATCATTGGCAGGTTCTTTTGCTTGTTCCTTTACAAGAGTAAAGGAAGAGTATTGAGTTATCTTGTGACAGGCGCCTGAGACACAATGTCTTGTTAATCCTTCCAACATGGTGGAATGA
>PISX010000947.1:0-225365 GCA_004024625.1 Mellivora capensis
GAAAAAGAAGAAAAGAAACAAGATGGGATTGGGAGGGAGACAAACCATAAGTGACTCTTAATCTCACAAAACAAACTGAGGGTTGTGGGGGGGAAGGGGTCGGGAAATGGGGGTGGGGTAATGGACATTGGGTTGGGGAGGGTATGTGCTATGGTTAGTGCTGTGAAGTGTGTAAACCTGGCGATTCACAGACATGTACCCCTGGGGATAAAAATTTGTTTATAAAAAAAATAAAAATTAAAATTTAAAAAAAAAAAAAAAAAAAGCAAAGAAGGAGAAATGGACTAGGCAAAAGGGGAAAAGATCTCGCTGGGGCTATTATGGTGGAGAAAGAGGCATCTGACCTATGGAAGAGCCCAGAGGCTGGGAAGACTGCCTTTTAGGTGCCTGTTGGGTTCTTAAAGTAACCACAGTCTGAAGATAAAAATCAAAGACCTATTGAAAGGAAAAGCAGAGATTTTTTCAGGAAACCTTTCGAGTAACACAACTCAGTCTTACATGGAATTTTTTTTTTTTTTTTTAGATTCCAGTTTTTATCCTCATAAAAATATACACAGTGTCAACACAAACCAATCTATTCCTTTCCAGATCACTGTTTTCCAAAGGGAGTTCCATGGGGTCCTAGCTGAATGGAACGCATCAGGTACTGCAGAATTTTTAAAGATTCATGTGCATTACAAGTCTCTAGATAGAAGATGGGCATGATCTGTCATCTTTCCAAACTCTTTTTGAGCTGTCCTAGGAACTATTAACCTAAAGTTGTCAGGGAACAAATATTAAGCAAGAACATTTATTTGAGCTCAAAGAATTGTGAATCAGGGTACATAGATTTGGAAAGCAACCTAGATAGTGTCCCATTAAAGTGCAAAAGTTAGGGGTTTTTAAAGAGAGAGGAAATGCTTGTATACATTGTTTATGAAGAATTTTTGATTGGTATTATTGGCAGAAAGCTAATCCTGGTTAAATATAATTGCTTGCCAAGGCTATCACTAAGCAAAATCTCTTAATGTAGCAAGTTGTTGGTGTTCAGGTGGAGTCCTTGGAATATTTGTGTTTTGGCCCACTTCAAAAGTCCATGGTTCTACCAGTGAGAATGTGCATATGGCCCATCTCCTAATGGCCTCCTGGATCCATTTTAAAACCCCTTGATGTAAGTGACTCCATTTTATTTTACCTTTCATGGAACTACAAACTAAGTACATTGAATAAATATTACAAGGATCATATCTGAACAAAGTCATCATATAGATGCATGTATGATCCAATGTTATCATCCTGTATTTCCTTCTTTCATTTAAGGCAATGTCCTAATTCACTGCTGTGTGGAGAAACAGCCTCCTGAGGGAAAGATTGGAGGACATGCTGAGAGACATTCTGAGAAAAGATTGTAAAATGTTTTCATCAATAAATTATTCCTTATGTATTAATTAGGATATGGGTTTGTTGCTGTAAGTGAAGCCTGAGTAATAGTCAACAGGTTTGCTTCTCTCTCATGAAACAGTTTAGAGCTGGCCTGGTGGGGGCCCAGGCTGTCTTGGTGCTCAGCGATCTCTAGGACATTCCTCACTCATTGTCTGAGATGGACAGCATGTCCACATTCCAGAGAGCTGGTTAGAGGAAAGGGGTTTAAGGACACGTTCTAGAAGTAGGACATACTATTTCTCCTAACATCCCATTGGCCAGTACTTGGTCTACTGGAGATTCTGTTGCTGTAAAATAAGGGAATATCTCAATTATCTATGGCTATGTAACAAAACTACTCCAATATGGCTTAAGACATAACTTTTTTTTTTTTAAATCACTCACAACCCTAAATCAAATGGTGGTTCTTCAGCTGATCTCCCATGTAGTTGCAGTCAGAGAGCAGCTGCAACTGTAATGTCCAAGATGGCTTACTCAACCCTGTGGCTCTCTGGCAGGCATAGCTGGAAGGCTGGCTTCAGCTGACAAACACGGACAGCTGGAAATTTCTCTATCCATGTGGATTCAAGATCTCTCCCTTTCCACAAGGCCTTTTCCTGTGGTCTCTCCAGCAGGGTAGCCCAACTCCTTAAATGGCCACTCGGGCCTCCCCAAAGTGCAACATTTTAAGCACTAGGCCTTCCCAGGGCTTCGGTCCAGACCTGACCTAGCATCACTGCAGTGACCTTCTGTGGGTTACAGCCAGCCATGGGCCCAGCACACATTCCAGGGGAGTGGAGTGATAAGGGCATCAATCCTGGGAGACATGGTTCATTGGAGGTCACCACTGGGAGTGATTGAGTGCCTTCACTTGCTAGGGCTCCCATAACAAGGAATCATAAACCCCTTTCCAGAAGAAACAAAAACTTACTGTCCCACAGCTCTGGAGGCTAGAAGTCCAAAATCAAGGTGACAGCCAGTTTGGCTCCTTCCTACGGCTATGAGGGGAGGCTCTGTTCTAGGCCTCTCTCCTTGACATGTAGATAGCTGTCTCTTCTCTCCATGTCTCCACATCGTCTTCCTTTTGGCCTGTCTCCATGCCCAAATTTCCCCTTTTCCTAAGAACATCAGTCATATTACGTTAGGACCCATTCTAATGACCTCATTTAAACTTGATTATCTTGTAAATACCCTATCTCCAAATAAGGTCACATTCTGAGGCACTGGGAAATCAAGACTCCCACGTATGAATTTGGGGGAAGACGCACTTCAACCCATAGCACTGAGGAATAACTAATGGTCTTTGCCATACATTAATATTCTTCCTCCCTAGCAATCTGTTGATAATTATTTCCTCCCTGCATTGCTCTTTCTATTATTTCTTTAAAAAAAGAAATCAGACATTTTGAATGTCTTTTCTATTTTTTGCAATGTATACTATCTTATTATAAATCAAGATTGTCACTAGCAACATAAACTCAATGTCACAGGAAAAGGCAGGAATATTCAATTCTTACTTTGCTTCATCTTTTCTGTTAAAGAAAATTATCTTCAGTTTGGAAGGAAGTAAGAGAAATTTTCTTTTTAAGATTTTATTTTTAAGGGGTGCCTGGGTGGCTCAGTCAGTTGGGCGCCTGCCTTCAGCTTGGGTCATGATCTCGGGGTCCTGGAATTGAGCCCCATGTCGGGCTTCCTGCTCAGCTAGGAGTCTGCTTCTCCCTCTCCCTCTGCCCCCACCCCTGTGTGTGCTCTCTTTCTGTTAAATAAATGAATAAAATCTTTTTTAAAAGATTTTATTTTTAAGTAATCTCTATACCCAACATGGAGCTCGAACCCACAATGCCAAGCATGCTCTACCAACTGAGCCAGCCAGGTACCCCAGGAGTAGGAGAAAATATTAACCCCCCAAACGAGAAAGAAAAGGTGGGAAATTTAAGAGAAAATCTCTAAATGAATGTCATACCCCAGAGGAATTAAGTTTCATCATTTTGAGAGAACATGCAGAATAAATCATCCTGTTGCTATAGTTACCTGATGACATCAGGTCCACTTGAGCCTGTCACGGTGGGTGATGTACCCAAAAGCAACATAAATCTGATTCCACAAGTGAAGGTGGTGAACTGTTTGGGGGTATATCACTGGCACCAATGCTTTTGAAAGCAAATGAGCAATAATCTGTTCATTGCTAGAGCATGCACATCCATTAGCTCTTCTGTGATCAATAACCAGGGTAATGATGTCAGCGTGACAACAGAGTTATGTTGGGTCATACACAACTTGGCCTGGGCAAAGAAAGCTGGAAGAGTAGAAATAGCATTAATAACCTTCTAGAAGAAAGACAAAAGTGCTCAGATCAACCGTTGAGCACAGGCCATCGTCTTTTCAGCCCCATCCAATAAACAAATGATCTCAGTGCCCACATCCTCCCTTCCTGCCTTGAGAGGTACATCCCCATCTTTGCATAGGGCTGGGCTTGTGACAGGTTCTACTTCCTGTGACTACCTTCAAGGAAGTCCCCTGGCTCAGAGCTTCACTTCCAGGTGCATCGTGATAGCGTTTTGGTGCATGTCTAACATCTCCTTTAGGTAGCCTCTAGCCTTGATGACCTACCTTCCTGGGCTGTCCAGGAAAATTGTTCTACGTAGCCAGGCCAAGCCTATATCATAATAGGCTAAAGGTCAGGCCTGGAATGGGTGACTGAAGAAAGTTTTTGTTTTTGTTAGTGCCCTGGTTATAAAGCTGCAGAGATTTTGAGTCATCTGCCCTAGTCCATTTTTTTCTATAAGTACCATTATTTTGGGACCATGATATTTCAGAAAATAAGATTCCTCATAAATGATTATATCTACTAGATACGAAAATGACAATTCTAATAAAATTGTAATTTTATTTTGTATATGAGCCGGCATGTCTACTTTTCAGAATCTATCTTTGGGGATGCCTAGGTGGCTCAGTTGGTTGAGCGGCTGCCTTCGGCTCAGGTCATGATCCCAGCGTCCTGGGATCGAGTCCCGCATTGGGCTCCTTGCTTGGCAGGGAGCCTGCTTCTCCCTCTGCCTCTGCCTGCCACTCTGTCTGCCTGTGCTCGCTCTCTCGTGCCCTCTCTCTCTGACAAATAAATAAATAAAATCTTAAAAAAAAAAAAAGAATCTATCTTTGAAACATACTCATATGGATACACAGGAAATACTCATGAAGGTGGTCACTGAAGCATCATTTGAAAGGGTAAAAAATGGGGGGAGCTAACTGCCCAACTCCCACCGGGGAAGTGCTTAAATAAAATGTAGTATATCCATACCATGGAATATTATGCAACAATTGTTTTTCTTTTTCTTTCTTTCTTTTTTTTTTTAAATATTTTTAAGTAGGCTTTGTGCCCAGCAGGGAGCCCAAAACAGGACTTGAACTCAAAACCCTGAGATCAAGATCTGAGCTGAGATCAAGAGTAGGATGCCACCTAGGCATCCCATAACAATTTTGCTTAATGCAGCATTAATATATGTAGATCTAGAAGGATCTCCAAGATACAGAGCTGAATAATAGGAAATTAAAAAAAAAATAAAACAGGGATGCCTGGGTGGCTCAGTTGGTTAAGCAGCTGCCTTCGGCTCAGGTCATGATCCCAGCGTCCTGGGATCGAGTCCCACATCGGGCTCCTTGCTCGGCAGGGAGCCTGCTTCTCCCTCTGCCTCTGCCTGCCTCTCTGTCTGCCTGTGCTCACTCTCTCTCTCCCTCTCTCTCTGACAAATAAATAAATTTTTAAAAAAATTAAAAAAAAAACATACACAAACTGTATTATGTATTTTCTACAATTGCACATAAACATATGTATATGTATGTGGATATATGTGTGAGTATATATCTGTGGCTATATGTTTATGTATATACACACACACATACACACGTGTACATACAAATATACAGGAGATAAAATATCTGGAAGAGGGGCACCTGGGTGGCTCAGTTGGTTAAGCAATTGTCTTCGGCTCAGGTCA
Organism: Mellivora capensis; assembly: GCA_004024625.1. NCBI lineage: Eukaryota > Metazoa > Chordata > Mammalia > Carnivora > Mustelidae > Mellivora > Mellivora capensis. The sequence goes on from PISX010000947.1 coordinate 5,397, forward strand.
TGATCCGAGCCCCGTGTCAGGCTCCTTACTCATCAAGGAGCCTGCTTCTTCCTCTCCCTCTGCCTGCTACTCTGCCTGCTTGTGCTCTCTCTCTCTCTCTCTCTCAGTCAAATAAATAAATAAAATTTTTTTAAAAAGATCTGGAAGAATACAATAAGAATAAAAATTTAAAGATGGGGAGTGTTTCAGGAATGATTTGGCTTATCTATAGTTCAATTTCTTTAGTAAGGACACCGTACTCTTTTTTATATGTTTAATAAAAATCCAATGTGAAAAAAGGAAAAGAAGACACAGAATACAGTGACTAAAAGCACAAACTCAGGGACCAGATTGTGAGTTTGAGGCTCAGATTTGTCCCTTTCTGCCCGTGTGACCTTGAGCTATTTATCTTCTTTGTGCCTTTGTTCCCTCAATAATAAAGTAGGAAAAGTAACTGTGCCCACTTCATAGGGCTATTATGAGGATTAAATTATTTTTAAACCACTTGGAAAATACCTGGTGCACAGTGAACATATTTGATAGTCATTTTTTAAATGTTTAAAATAAAAGATTAAAAAATTTTTTTTAATGTAAAGGAATAAGATATATGATCTTGAACGAGAATCACTGGGATACAGCCACCGGGGGAGGGATAGGATATCACCGCCCATGGTGGTCTAAAACTCCTGTCATGTTTGACTTGCTTATTTCCTCCCTACCCCCTCGTCCTTCCTGAATTTTCCTTCCTGGAAAGTTCTTTATTTTATTTTATTTTATTTTATTTTATTTTATTTTATTTTAAGATTTTATATATTTACTTGACAGAGGGAGAGCTCATGAGCAGAGGGAGCAGGGACGGAGAGAGAGAAGCTGGCTCCCGGAGCAAGCCCAACACGGGATTCAATCTTGGGACCCCGGGACCATACCCAAGAGCAGTCCTGGGCTCTTTTGGTTTGACACCTCCACTCAGTATTGCAAAGGCCTGGGAGCAAAGGAACAAGCAAAGGATCGTCTGTAGGATGGAGAGGCGAGGGGTGCTATCAATGCATTTCCATCTCGTTTTTCACCTTGACACACTGATAATTTTGTCTTTTCCAAGTTTGGTTGGGCAGTTGCCTCAATGCCAAAGGTACCGGAGCTGTTAATGGAGCTTCTGCAGATGCCAGAGGAAGCAATAGAAGTAAGTTTTACCTAAAGCCTGCCAACTCTGCTGGTTGAGGTCCCTGGAGTGCACAGAGAAGTGTGGGGGGAAGGATGGCACGTGCACCTGAGCTCCAAAGGCACACCACAGCCTCAGCTGAGGGAAGATATCATGCCTACCGTCTCGCTCCTTCTTCCTCTCCCTCTTCCTCTCCCCCCCACAACTCTCTCTCTACCTTTCCCTCTCTTTCTCTGTCATCTCCACCAGCCTGGTGGAAGGAGAAGGGGCACCAGGGGGCTTCCTCTGCAGCAGCCATTCATACAGAAGGGGAGGCTCCCTCTCCTGTCCCACCCTGTGGGCATGTCAACGTGAGGCTTCTCAAAGTCCTCCTGCCTGTTGCAAGAGGGTGAGTAAGAGAAGCAGAGCAGAGACACTGAGACAGAGAGAAGGGCCAGTTCTCAATCCTGCCTTAAGTTCCAACCCCTTCAGAGTTGGAACCCAGCCTACCAGAAACAAACTAGCCATTGCCATCAGAGTTCAGCAGCCATTTCGTTTAATCCTTGATCATTTGTTTTCTGATTTTTAGAGAATAATCTCACCTTATTTTACAAGATTTTATTTTACTACTTTTATATTCATAGGATATTAAGCTGATTATGAAGTCAGAAAATACTATTAATCTTAAATATTACTTATGGTTTAACTTCTTGGGTAATTATCTTTTAACTTTCACATGCAATTTGATGATCCTTATCAGCTCATTTAAAATTTTTGTTCTATTTTCATGCTGGAAACAGAAAATGTTGTTTTTAGAAAGGAACTGATACTGGTCACGCTCAACACCTGGGGATATACCTTCTCTATACTAGTTGGCCTTAAACGGGCCCTTTTGTAATTCAAACCAGATTACCCCCAACTACAGTTCAATAAGACACACTGAATGCTGTGTTTTGAACCATCCCCATCATGTAGGACATGCTCAGACATCCCCAAAGGAGATGCATGGATACCATGCAAATGATGGTGCCCTTTTGTTCTCAAGATCATTCATTCTCCATTTGAAGATTGTTCCTTGTGGCCAGGCCAAGCCTATATCATAACAGGCTGGAGATCAGCCCTGGAGAAGGCTTGGGCTGAGGAAAGAAATAGGCAGCAACATCAAAACAGAAAAGGGGAAGCGTCCCCTGATGATGTGTCTTTTTTTTTTTTTTTTTTTTTGGATGACAGGTCTTTAGCAGCTCACAGTCTTTTGGGGGCTGCCAAGCCAAACACCTCACTCTTCAGATCGCCAAAGTGGCCGAGGACGTGGGCTGGCTCTGGAAGAGGCGAGTCCCAGCTCTCTGTAATGCCCACTACCGCAGCCTTGATTCATTCTTCAGAAACATCACAAGGCCATGGTCCCCCTCCCCTCCCCTCCCCACCCCAGGCCAAAGGGGAAATGAAAGAGGAACACATGCCCTGATGGAGGGGAGAAGGACAGGAGAGCACATGCGTGTCCCTAAATATCCACCTACAGATCCCTGCATGTGCGGGACAGTGACTGGCCTCAGATCCCTGTCCTATAAAACAAAATACCGTTCCTCCTCTCTGTTACTCAAGATCCATCTCAGTAAATGTACCTCACAAACAGGGTCGCTGCCGTTTCACTGAATTACCGTAATGGCTGCTATTTACGAAGCTTTTCCTACGTGCCAAGCACTGCTGAAAGCATGCTCTACAGGGCTCAAGAGAGGCTCAGTATGACACCTGGGTGGCTCAGTAGGTTAAGCCTCTGCCTTCGGCTCAGGTCATGATCTCAGGGTCCTGGGATCGAGTCCTGCATCAGGCTCTCTGCTCAGCGGGAAGCCTGCTTCCTCCTCTCTCTCTGCCTGCTTCTCTGCCTACTTGTGATCTCTCTCTCTTTCAAATAAATAAATAAAATCTTAAAAAAGAGAGAGAGAGAGAGAGAGGTTCAATAACTTGGGGAAGCTAGCCCAGCTAATAAGTAGTCTGGCTGGGATGGGAATGCCAGCACTGTTGCTATAGAACCAAATGCTTTTGATGGTTACATTCTTCCTCCTTTAACTTCTCTTTACTTCAGTGTCTTCAAAATAACAGTAACAGTCTCTGAGTCTAAGGGTGCTGTGAGGATCAGGAAGAGAGAGAAAGGGAAGGAGGGAAGGAAGGAAGAAAGGAAGGAAAGTAGGAAGGAAGGAAGAAAACCCTTGCCTCCTGCCTACAGTGTAAAGAAGTGTTAGTTTCCAGAAACAGTAGATAACTTGCCCAAAGTCAAAGCAAATGGCTGAGCCATGACCACAGCCAGTGGCCTTCTCCTGGAGTCCTTCCGTTGCACTGCCTGTCCCGCCACTCCCAGTCCATGACGTCACTGGTTAAGTGCCCAGCACCGTGCCTGGCACAAAATACGCACTCAGGAAATGTCCTTTGTGCTCCTCTCCCCCTTCTCCCTCCTCCTCACTGAGGGATGAACCATGCTTTTTTTTTTTTTGACAGGGATCACAAGTAGGCAGAGAGGCAGGCAGAGAGAGGAGGAAGCAGGCTACCCGCGGAGCAGAGAGCCCGATGCGGGGCTCGATCCCAGGACCCTGAGATCATGACCTGAGCCAAAGGCAGAGGCTTTAACCCACTGAGCCACCCAGGCGCCCCAAGGGATGAACCACTCTTATCTAAGCTAATGACCCACTTAGAAAGACGCCTGATTCAAATTCCACCTCATACTTCCCTTCTCGTGATCACATAGATGACAGAAAGCAAAGTACCTGGAACAGAAGACACAATTAAAAAAAAAATGTGTTGTGTATGTGGCTTCATTCTCCTTTCCTCCTTGCTTCACTTTATTAAAACTACCAGGGTGGAATGTATCCTTCATTTGTAACAGTGGATCATCTGCCTCGTGTCAAACAGAACGCTTTGATTACTCACAGGCTCACAGCTCTGTTAGACACATTGCACATTTCATTGTGAAATGACAACACCTACTGCAAGCATGAGCATTCCAGCTTCAGTTATGAAGGAAGTTATCAATGACCTAATAAGCGTTTAGCAATGTAACAGCGCACTTCTAGTTTTTCCTCCTTAAGAAATCTTGTACTCTACATACTGCAGAATGCTGTCCCCTAACTCTGTCCTCTGATTTTCTCCATGTGCTGGAGTCAGCTTTAAAATCATGTGGAAATCACTCTGGCCATCTTGGCTTATCTGCATTGTGAATCAAACCTTAAATAGAGCCACAGAAAATTTTTAGCAGCTCAGAGTCTCCAGGAGAGAAATAGCACAAGGCTTCATTCTTCACCACTCTTGTCTCTTGTCCTCCATTGCCACCTCCCTAGGTCGGTTGGAAAACATCTCTGGAGTTGCAATGATCTTCCTGGTGTCCACCAACCCCAGAACTCCTGAACACCCCCTCATCCCTTGCTGCCATATTTTAAGTACATACATCTAACCTAAAACCTTTTATCCCATACATCTTAGCACCCAAACACTTGGTTTCACTCATTGCGCACACACCCCAGTACTACATCTTTTTCAGAAGAAGACACTCTGTTTCTGTCCACCTTCCAAGTGGACATTTTTCCTTTTCCTCTTTCCTCTTCCCTACTTCCTCAGTAATTTACTCTGTGGATGGTTTTTGCTTTTGGTCTAGCAAAAAGAAATCTTCCATGGACAGGGAAACGGGATTGACAGTGATAGAATTTGTATTAGGGTCCTGGAACCCTGCTTGCATTCCTGATTGAATTCCATCTCAGTTACAACAATTAAAGAATTTGACCATCAATTCAGTGAGGAGGAGGGGGGAAAGGAACAGAGGTAAATCATTGGTCTTAGAAATTCTCCAGATACCAGTGCTTTTGAAATCCTATCATATTCTATTTCCCTTTTTTCCTACCTAATATGGTATCTATATATGCATTCATGTAGGATACATATATGTATGATAGTGACTCATGTGCACGTGGCATATATGACAGTAAGTTGGTGTAGGTCTCAACTACCAAAGTTCTCTCATGAAGCATGCTCTTTGAAATCTTGCAGCAATGGAAATTTTGTATTATTTGGGCAATTTTAGATGCAAGAGAACAAAATCATAGTTAAAGTTAACATGGCCAAAGTCGTACCTTAAATCAAATGTCCTTTCACTGTTCTTTGGCCTGTGGCCTCCATCCCGTTGGTACACTTATTTTAACTCCCTCTGCTGAACTGAAACTAAAGGTGCAGACATTATGTCTTATCTCATACACCTATTATGCTCAATGCCTAATAAATAGTTCTTGAATTCTTAACTATAATTAGCCCTCAGGATTCTGTGGACTATTCTACAGCGTATCTAGCTACTTGAATACTGAATGTACCCTTTTACCCTGTTAATTCATTTTAACATGGATTAACATCTCTTCAGAAATGGAATGCATTGTGTTGGAGAAGGAGGAGAGCATCTCAGTGAAGAGTTACTTGTTTTCTTTGTATCAGTGGGAAAAAAAATAGGAAAATTAGTCATGGTTTGCTACCTGAATAAACATCTGAAATGTTCTAAAAAAAATGTTCTAAAACAGGTTGACCAGTTTCCTGGTTGATGGAAAGTGCTCTGTAGGGCCTAGAAAGGGGCTGTTATTTGATAGAGCCTTTAAAAACTACTGGTTTAGGGGCACCTGGGTGGCTCAGTGGTTTTTTTGATCTTTTTTTTTTTTTTGATCTTTGTCAAATAAATAAATAAAATCTTTAAAAAATTTTTTAAAAAATTTGCTGGTTTAGTTAATGAACTTCTTTAGTCATGACTACCAAATACCAAATCAAGAAGTCAATTTGGCCAAATGTTTTAAGCCAACTCAATGAAAAACACCAATCAAGTCAGTTATCTGAATCGAGTTGGTGTTAGATTAACAAGAGTGAGTTTATCTGTCAAAATAGCTGATACACACGCAAACTCACAAATTGTTTGAAAAAGATAATCTCATTCACAGCAAATCTCCTTCCATAAACTGTTGACGTATTTTCAGGATAAATATGGGGTTTGGTTAACATGGACACTTTAAGCTCTATTAAAAGGCACCAAGTTGGGGCGCCTGGGTGGCTCAGCAGGTTGGGACTCTGCCTTTGGCTCAGGTCATGGTCCTGGGGCCCTGGGATCGAGCCCCGCATCGGGCTCTCTGCTCAGCGGGGAGCCTGCTTCCTCCTCTCTCTCTGCCTGCCTTTCTGCCTACTTGTGATCCCTCTCTCTGTCAAATAAATGAATGAGTAAATCTTACAAAAACAAAACAAAAAAAAAAGGAAACAAGATTTACCATTTGAATTATTCATGGGATCTGATTACCAGGACTACATTGCATTAGATCAGTCAAACCTTTAGATTCCTTTGAACGCAATGACATTTTTTTCTAAGCCAGGAGACCGTATTAGACTGAATTCAGGGCAATTTCAGTTTACAGGATGTTCTAGAGGAATAACAACGATGACTGACTTAATTAGGAAGAGTAGAATTTACCAAAGTTGGTACTACTCTTTCTTATTCTTTAACAAAGTATGCAAGTATTCCAGTTCTCAAAAACTAAAAATGTTGCAAATGATGAAAAATGCCTGCCACAAAATTACATTTGTCAGGGAAGGAAATCTAACTCCACAATTTACACAAGATTTTCCAAATTCACACAACTCAAACTCAACATTCAATTTGCTATAAACTCACAAATTGCCTAGTTGAAACCATTCAAAACAAAGTATTTTCATTATGCTCACATGGTATAAGTCAAATGCACTTTTTGTAGGTGCAAAGCAATGCTCTTATCTGTGCTTAATTTAAAGAGTTGGGCATGCCATTGAAATCTGCCCTCATACAAGCAGACCATTTTAAATAGGGGAAGGACCTGGAAGCTTGATCCAGGTTTCTTTTTTTTCTTTTTTTAATCTTTTATTTATTTATTTATTTGACACAGAGAGATCACAAGGAGGCAGAGAGAGAGAGGAGGAAGCAGGCTCCCTGTGGAGCAGAGAGCCCAATGTGGGCCTTGATCCCAGGATCGCTGGGATCATGACCTGAGCTGAAGGCAGAGGCTTAAGCCACTGAGCCACCCAGGCGTCCTTGATCCAGGTTTCTTTCCCTTGATTTCACCACCTTTAGCCCTGACTGCCAACTGGCCTATTTTTCTCCCCCTACCAGCTGCATCATGGAGCTTTCCAGGGACCAAAGCCCACTGGAATAGTCAGGTTGGGTTACATTTTTTATTCTCTAGAGTCAAGAATGCATTTCTTAAAAGAAGGTGTGCCCCAGGTTTCAGAACTAGCCCTAATTACACTGAGGGGGAGAAAATGTCTCTTCTTTTGAAGCCAATATTTGTATCACTTAAGTCTTACTAGGGGTCTGAGCTTTTTGGAGAAAACAGGAAATGCTTTTCATGCTGAAAATGGAATCTTTGCTTTATTCGCTATTTTCCTTATAAAACCTCTACTATCTGTCTACCCCTTCCCTAAGAAACAGCCTTAAGACAGTAAATATGTACTTACCATAGGGCACAGTAGTTACAGGGACAGGTTTCAAGTCTCTTCAGGAAGTGTCCAAATTCTCAAAAACGATGATAGAACGTATTTTCTTTGTAAAATTCAGTATAATACAATTCTAAATTTACCACCCTCGGGGACATACCGCAATCCCAGTTTTGAGAAGTGAACACTGAAGACGGAAGGCAATACAGGCTGAGGTGTTGGGCTGCGGGTTAGGCTCAGTCCTAGCTAAGAGTCCATTTTCTCTGACACTTGGCTTCAGCGGGAAGACAAATCACCACTTATCCTGTGCTCTCAGATCAAAACAGTAAACCTTAAATGCCTCAGGAGAAGGATCCGCAGTGTTTGTTGACACAGCCAGCAGCCAAACAAGATTGGGAATTCCAGCAGGGCTGAGTCTGTGTCTTGTTTCCTGCGTGTAGTACTCGGCTGGCCTGAAGGTAAGGCTGCAAAAAACGGATGAATGAGTGAGCATTAACCTGCTCCAGGGCTAAGAGCTCTGGTTTCCAGCCCTATTCTTCCTGCTCCTACCGTGCGGTGGTCCTTCAGTTTAACTTCCAGAAGGCAAACAGACAGGTAAGCAGGCAGGCACCTTTGCACCCTGAACCCCGAGAGAGGAATAATATCATCCATAGAGAGTCCCAAGTCTAGTCTCCTCCAACTACCAGTTTAGCCAGGAGAAAGTTCTGGGCGCTGTGAAGAGATATCAGACGTGGCAGATAAATTATTAAATTGGACTGTTCAGGGGCGCCTGGGTGGCTCAGTGGGTTAAGCCTCTGCCTTTGGCTCAGGTCTTGAACCCAGGGTCCTGGGATCGAGACCCGCATCCGCATCCGGCTCTCTGCTCAGCGGGGAGCCTGCTTCCTCCTCTATCTCTGCCTGCCCCTCTGCCTGCTTGTGATCTCTCTCTCTCTCTGTGTCAGATAAATAAATAAATCTTTAAAAAAATAAATTGGACTGTTCAGTTCAAAATGCATTTTTAAAAATACCTGTGTGCCAGGCACTGTGCCCACTGGTTAGGATACAAAAGTCCATGATGAGAGAGGAGAAATTGAGAGAAAGAGAAGGACAGAAACACAAAGAGAGACAGAGAGACAGAGAGAAAGAGTGATAATAAGGGGTCAGAGCTGAGGAAACACAGAAGAGGGATACTTAGCCCATGGATTCCCAGAGGTGATGACTCTTCCGCTGAATGTTGAAAGATGAGGTAGAATTATCAAAGCCAAGTCATGGAGAAAGGAAATTTCAGGCTGGGCAAACAGCTCAGAGTAGAGGCAAAGAATCTGGAGTCAACATGACACAAGTAGATGTCAGCAACCTGCTCCTTATTGCCGGAGCGTGTGAGGTGGGAATGTGGCGGACGAGGCTGACAGGGAGATGAGTGCCCTCCTAGACAGACTAGACTGAGACTTCCTTTGGAAAGCTGTGGTGAACCACTAAAGGATTCTAAGGGCCAATGGCGCTCATCGCAGTGCCTCTGACTCTCCCTTTGACCTCTCCATTTCCTCATCCTTTACCTCTGTGGATGTCTTATGCGTGCTGAAGTGGACTTACTATGCTTCAGAAAGAACCATCAGCAGACACTTGGCCAGCTTAGACAATCACATTTTCTCCCCCAGAGCCTCGGTATATTATCTGTATGGAACAAGATCCCTTCCAATGCAATATGGTTCACAGGCTAGACCCCGCTTATAAAATCAAGGACATTCACAGGGAAAAGGCCAAAGGCCTCAATCATTACATTCAAACTGTATGCTTAACACTTCACCTAAGCCCATTAAGATTCAAAGAGGAGAAAAGAAAAGACTTTTCACTCAAAAAAAAAAAAAAAAAAAAAAAGGAGACAATGCACTCTTTCAGGACTTGCTTTATTTTATCAATACTTTGTTGTAGATCATCCTCCTGTTCTGGAAGCACTGAAATCGGAGGTGGTTGGTGATCATATGTCCCAGCTGACTGTTTTGGGACCAGAGGGGCTGGAGAGGGGCTGTGGTGCTGATAAAAACCGGAGGGGACGAGCAGTATTAGCTTCAGAGTTAATGACCCCCCCCCCCCAACAATCCCTTACTCTAGTTCTTACCTCCTCACCTGCTTCTATTGCTGCTCAAAGGAGCACAGAGGGGGCTCTTGGAAGTGTGAAAGGCCAGGTTGATTTGAAAATATGTAGATCCTCTGAAACACTTACCAGCTGCTATGGGCTGAACTGTCTCCCTCCAAAATTCACGTGTTGAAGCCCTTATCTCCAGTCTGACTGTGTTTGGAGATAGGCCCTTTAAGGACATAATTGAAGGAAGACATAGAAGGTGGGACCCTGATCCGTAGGATTGGTGTCCTTATAGGAGGAGGAAGAGACAGGACAGATACCTCTCCACTAACGTACAGAGACCATGTGAGTACGTAGTGAGAAGGTAGCTGCCTACAAGCCAAGGAGAAAGATCTCAGCAGAAACCAAACCTGCTGATACCCCGATTTGGACTTCCAGCTTCCATAACCATGATAAAATAGATTTCTGCTGCTGAAGCCTCCAAGTCTATAGTATTCACTATGGCAGCCTGAGGTGATAATACAGTAGGGTTATCAGTGCAATTAATGTGACCTCTGCCTTGCAGAATTCAAAGAGCCTGACCGATGTTGGAGCAGACTGGGAATATACACAGTCAGGTCCTTCTTTCGGACACAAACAAAAAAATAAAAACAAAAGACTTTTTTTTAAAAAGATTTTATTTACTTATTTGACAGAGAGACACAGTGAGAGAAGGAACACAAGCAGGAAGACTGGAAGAGGGAAAAGCAGGCTCCCCGGATAGCAGGGAGTCCGATGCGGAGCTCGATCTCAGAACCCTGGGACCATGACCTGAGCCAAAGGCAGATGGTTAACGATAGAGCCACCCAGGTACCCCCAAAAAACGTTTTTAAAAACACAGGCATCGGGGCGCCTGGGTGGCTCAGTGGGTTAAAGCCTCTGCCTTCGGCTCAGGTCATGATCCCAGGGTCCTGGGATCAAGCCCCCATCGGGCTCTCTGCTCCGCAGAAAGCCTGCTTCCTCCTCTCTCTCTCTGCCTGCCTCTCTGCCTACTTGTGATCTCTGTCTGTCAAAAATAAATAAAATCTTTTAAAAAAATACTTTAAAAACACAGGCATAGTAAAATGTTCCTATAATGCATATGGGGATTTGAGGACATTTAAATTCTTCTTCTCGTCCCAGACCCTCATGCTACAGTCCTCCTATCCCAGAGGAAACTACTGACTAAATATAATCACTATTAATAGCCTAGAATATAGACAGATGGACAGATAGAGATAACCCCTCTTTTTATATAAATTAGTATATTTGACATATACCATCCTGAATCTTGCTTTTTTTAACTTATCAGTATTTCACATAAACTCATTTCAAAAAACATTTTATTTATTTGACAGAGAGGGAGAGAGAAAGAACAGAAGCAGGGGGAGCAGCAGAGGCAGAGGGAGAAGCAGGCTACCCACTGAGCAGGAAGCCCGATGCGGGGCTCCATCCCAGGACCCCAGGATCATGACCTGAGCTGAAGGCAGACACTTAATGACTGAGCCACCCAGGCACCCCTCACATAAACTCATTTCATGGTAGATACACATGTAGAGGGGTTTCATATTTTAACAGTTGTGATTTATACCATTTATAAGATTATAGCACAACTTATATAATAGGTATTTTGTTGAAAGGACATTTAGGGTTTTTCAATCTTTGTGCTTTGATACAAATAGTATCACAGTAAAATAGGCGTACGTTCATCTTTGATACATATGTATGTGTAAAACACTTAGAAATGAGATTCTTCTTCAAAAACATTTGCATTTTTAAATATTTTATATTTATTTTATAAAAATTGCCAAATGCGGACATTCTGCCAACTTTCAGAGATAGCTGGGGGCATTTAGATTGGCTTAGCAGGCTCTACCTCTCCATGATGTTATTATCAAAGGTCTTTCCCAAACAACCTCAATATGCCTAAATGCCATATGACTAACTTCTTCCCGAACTTGAACCTAGGGAATAACCCTGGAATGCTGGGTCTCCAAAGAAGTCACCTGATCTCCTGAGCAAAGAGGCCTTCCTTCTGTTAACACGCATGCCCCTGGGACTCTTGATCTCTTCCAACCCACTGCCATGGGAAGTGTTATGACTCAACTTTTCAGATTCTTCTCATTTTCTACCTAGGAAGAACAGAGAAAAGAAGTATAAATTAAGGGCTGTATTTCACTCCCACACCCTAGGGAAATGTGCTTCATTTTCTTTAATAAGCCTCGTGGAGAGAAGATTATTTTCTTGAGAAAATGTTCAGTGTCTTCATTGGCACTTGGAACAGAGCTGGCCCGCTCCATCGGATCACACCAGTTTCGCTCACATGAGTCAAAGGTCTTTTAGCTTTTCAGTGTCCATTTTCCCTCAGAGGAGGAGGAAAGTGCTAAGAACAATTTGTGCTAATAAACTCTTCTAGACCTGAGAGTATGAGCATTTTCCCAACTCTAGATATTTTTCCTAGCACAAGTGGATCTCCCGGGTAAGTGGGAAATAAACCCTGATCAATTCTTTTTTTTTTTTTTAAAGATTTTATTTATTTATTTGACAGAGAGATCACAAGTAGGTGGAGAGGCAGGCAGAGAGAGAGGGAAGCAGGCTCCCCACTGAGCAGAGAGCCCGATGTGGGGCTCAATCCCAGGACGCTGAGATCATGACCCGAGCAGAAGGCAGAGGCTTAACCCACTGAGCCACCGAGGTGCCCCAACCCTGATCAATTCTTATTAGATTCCTATGACGTTTTAAAACTTGATTTGGCACTTTGAAGTACAGACGTGTCAGGGGCTTTATAGTTTACTAAAATACCACATATTCTAGTCCATTCACCAATCCATGACGGTCTTACCTTTGGCTCAGGTCATGATCCCAGGGTCCTGGGACCGAGTCCCGAATCAGGCTCCCTGCTCAGCAGGAAGCCTGCTTCTCCAGATCCTGCTTCCCCTGATTGTGTTCCCTCTCTTGCTGTGTCTCTGTCAAATAAATAAAATCTTTAAAAATAATTATAATAATAGTTTACTCAGTTCCTCCCACATAGAGTTGTTGTGAGGATTAAATGCAATAATATATATAGCTTTGGCACACAGATCATGCTCAATAAATACTAACCATATAATATGCAGGACGTGTGCATAAATACCCCCCCCCCCACGCATTATCTTGCCCCCATGGCATCCCCACATTGAATCCCAGGTACTGTGACAGCAGAGCTCCCGCTGTAAATTTAAGACACAACAGAAAGAAAACGGGGCCTCTTCCAGTGATACTATATGCCTCAGTGAGAAGACACCCCCCCCCCGCTTTCTCTCTCCCCTCAGTAACACCACCCCCCCATCATTTTGAAGCAGGTATAATAAGTGGAGTCGTGTTATGTCTGTGGTGAGAAGCAGACCCTCCCAGAAGCAGAGAGGGGTCCAAAAATTTCTGTCTTCCCATTCTTTCCCCTCTGCCACTTGAACACCAGCGAGAAATAAACATTTCCAGCAGACCAAGAAGGGGTTCCTGTACCTGGGAGAAGGAAAGTTTCATCAGAAGGATGTGGTGAGGCCGACTCCAGGGCTGGGTGTGGACCCAGCTACACCTGGGAGGTCACCAATGCCAAGGAGCCAAGTGGGCTGAGAAAGCCCGGTGGCCATCTGAGGGACTTCCCTAGGAAGAGGAAGAATGCTCAGGTAACGAGCAGCCAGAAAGACAAAGGTTCACCCTGAGTCTCTTTGGCTAGTAACCCCTCAGGAAGGAGGGACAGCAATTCCCATAAAAAGTACAACGTTGGCAAAACCACATTTAACAAGAAGAACCTATTCTATCACATAGGCTAAGGAGAAAACTACTAAAACGGCATTAAATGTCAATATTTTTAGCTGTCGAATGAGGTTCTAGAAGCCATCCGTTTTCAAAATATGCCAGATTCATCAAAACACTGTGGAGCAGCTGTGCTAGCAGGTGACCCTTCTGCTTAGGAAACACTGTGTCTGCGTTGGCAGCTGCAGAAAGAGCTCACCACACGGATTACATAGGAATCCTGGGTCTCTTCTAAAGGGGAAAATTTAGAATCACTCGCATTGGCTGTGTTTCCCTCCTAAGTTTGAGCAAGATGCTAGGGTATTCAGTGGACCTTTGCCTTCATTATCACGATCTTCCCAGGCACTCCTCCACCCATATAGATAGAAGAAGTAAAGCATAAAGAGACCTCTTTCCTCCACTTGCACTCTCTGAGGGAAAGAGGCCGTGATCGCAGTTCTCATCCTTCCTTTAACTCTGCATACGGAACACGCATCCAAGAAATCTTCCAAGGACAGAAGCAAAGCCATAGTATCTCAAAGTTGCACCTGACCGTGGAATCCCACTGTAGCCATAAAAATATTTTTATAGAGTTGACTCAGTCCAATGTAATCTCTAACATAGCACTGTTTCATTTAACCACCAACTAGCTGTCTCTGTCTACAATTCTGTGATTTTCTATTGGCACATCTGGGATTGATTTTCTCCTTTCTTTCCAAAGGCTTTTTAATTGAGACTTCAAGTTAAAATCCAGGTGCCACAGTTTGTAGACAAGCATGCATTCCAAAGGTATATATTTTTGTATTTTAGATATATGCCTCCCACTTCAGTGTTCTTTAGGGGAGTGAAGGTTGGCTCTGCATAAAGGAAGAAAGAAGGAATTATGTTTTAAGGTCTCGTTCGGGGACAGAATGTCTAAGCTTCCAATTTGATTGACTGAATCATTCCCATTAAAAGCAAACTGTAATTTTCATTGGAATAGAAATCAGTGTGATTTAACACATCCCTTTTTATGGAAGATTGCATTTCACAGCCTATAAGAGGATCACAAGTGACAAAAAAAAAAAAAGGCAAAATTCTCACCAGTACAATTTTATGATGAAAATGCCTGTTTGTTTATATTTTATAGAAGAAATCAAAGACATCACTGAAGAGCAATACATTCTGTAAAAAAAAACAAAAACAAAAACACCTCAGTGATACATGCCTAATGAGAGTGTTAAGAGCCCTGGGGAGAAATAAAGGGTGAGTTATTTTTTGCCTTTTCCCCAGTTCTGATAAAGGTAGCACAACAGCCAACTCTCATGATTATCCTTTAGGACTTCAGTGATCTGAACTATTTCTCCCTTGGTGCAGACAGTAAGCTTTTTTTTTTTTTTCTTTTTTCTCTCTTAATGTAAACATATAGTTTTTCAAAGATTTACAATCTTCAGATTATATACTGTTTTATGATCTGTAATCTAAAGAACTGAGAGGCTGGAAATTAACAAGTAGAGGAGTTTTTTGGTTTTGTTTTTGTTTTTTTTTTAAAGGTTTTATTTATTTATTTGACAGAGATAACAAGTAGGCAGAGAGGCAGGCAGAGAGAGAGAGAGGAGGAAGCAGGCTTCCTGCTGAGCAGAGAGCCCCATGTGGGGCTCAATCCCAGGACCCTGAGATCATGACCCGAGCCTAAGGCAGAGGCTTAACCCACTGAGTCACCCAGGCGCCCTGTAAAGGGTTTAAATATAGTTGATAATGAAGGGAGTTGAGGTGATACATTGTTATTTTGTGTGAGTATTGATACCTAGGTATTGCTCTCTTTTAAATCATCTAGTCAAGTATATTAAAATGTTTAAAAGATTTGAGATTCAATATAAAATACAGTATTTCTATAATAAGAATGTTATCAGTATAATAAAAAGACAGCTGAGTTGTCATATTAAAAAGGAAACTGCACTTATTCCTTCAATTTTTTAATTAGAGAATCTGTGTAAAATTGACCATTTTCTTTCATAAAAACATAAATGTGTGAATCAAAATACCTTATTTCAAAAAGATCAGAAAAAATGTTAGTTTTTATCCTCAGAGGAAAAAAAGTTGTATTGTTCAATTAAAAAAAAGAAAAATCAAAAATCTACTTATTAGGTTTACATGCACTAGGTTTTTATGTTCAGAAGAAACACTGTTATTACCTTAACATCAATGTACCAATCTACTTTTTCCCTATATTCACATGTTTAAAAAATTCACCTTTAGAAAAATCACATGTTTAAAAAATTCTGTTGATGGGGTTCTTGCATGTGTTTAACAAGCAAAAAAATGGACAAATTAGTCACCGGCGGAAGAACAGCATGGGTGCCTGGGTGGCTCAGTCGGTTAAGCTGCTGCCTTTGGCACAGGTCATGACCCCAGGTTCCTTGAGTCCTGCATCGGGCTCCTTGCTTGGTGGGGAGCCTGCTTCTCTCTGTCACTCTGCCTGCTTGTGTTCTCTCTCTCTGTCAGATAAATGAATAAAATCTTAAAAAAAAAAAAGAGAACAGCATGAGTGTGGGGAAAAAAAACTTCATCCTTAAAAGAAATGAGATTATTTTAAGATCCTGGATCATTGGAGCCCATAGCTATAGATCAGATTAAAGAGTGTTTGCCTTTGTTGATATGGCCGATTGGCTTATGCAAAACAGGGGAGATGTCAGATATTTCCCAGCTAGTGGGGTATCTGAAGTCCAAGTAATGGGTCAATTCTCAAAATGACAAATTTTTTAAATTAAAAAATGAACTTATACTGAGACTGTGTGAAGTATCAGCCGCACACAATAAGCATAATACAGAGCTGCCATGTCTTTGTGATCTGACAAAATGGCAGCCAGTCATAGACTGGGCGATAACCTGGTCCTTGACAAAAAGATAAGGCGAGTCAATCAATTTCCCTTTCATGAATTATAGCTGTGAAATACCTAATGTTTTTAGCTCATGGTGGGAGCTGAAGCTTGAAAGCAATGACAAAAGGTAGAACTGGAAAAGCTTTCATGAGTCACACACATGCTTAAGTTATGAGGAACAGAAACTATGGGTAACGAAAGGAGGCTGGTCAGGGGGGGAAAGATAATAAAACACATGTTTGCAGAAAAGCAGAGATTCCGAGAGAGGGAGGGAGAGAGCGAGAGAGCACCCCAAGTGCAAGAGAGAGGCTGAGAGGCTGGTCCCAGAGCTTCCTGAAGGTTTCTGGTATTACTATAGTCTAAGTGACTCCTTACAAAAAATTCTTCCTTCCTTCCTTTATCCCTCCCTCTGGTAAATTAAATGATCTTTGACCTTACTTATCAAAAGGGTCAAACCGCTAGGTTTTAGCAGAAAACAAAACCAAAGTATGTTATATTTATGCCATAGAAAATTACAATCAAGAGGATTTAGTCATTGAAAAACAAATTGTCAGTAGTAGGTTGTTTCGTAGACCTCTGTTCTTCAGGCTTGCCCACAACCCTCTCACCTTATTTTGATAACAGTTCTTTGATTTTCCTTCGGGGACTATCCCACACCCATCGACCCCTCACTGCTGTCACCACCTTTCCAGGGCAGGCATGTGACTCAGGTCTAGCCATCAGCGGATATGGATTCTGAGACCGCAGTGATATATAACAGCCAGGACAGCCTCATATAATTAGCAATCACTTTAATTTTTGAGAATAATGTGACAAATAATATGTGGAGAAAGAAGGAAAAGTTGTCATTAAGATTTGGGGCTATAATAGCCTCCTAAATTAAAAAAAAAAAAAAAAAGAACTTCCAACTCTGCTCTGAATTACCTAAGGGACCTGAATCAAGCCCTTTCCTTTCTCTGAGCTTTAGTTTCCTTGTGTATAATAGGAGGAGCTGCATGTAACTGTAATCAGGGTCTCTCTTCCTTCCTAAATCTCTAAAGCTTTCTTAAATTTGAAATTCAGCAGTCAAGCATGTAGCTCTCTGTTGGACATTTTTAGAGGTGCAGGTGCTGCCCAGGGTTATAACGATGATCTTTTCACAGTCGGCACTCAGGGAGCTGACAATGGATGATGCTGAAAGAGGCAGAGCGTCTCCCTTCCTTTTCCTGTGGTCTAAGCTCTTGACCTTATCACTCCCAACAATTAAAACGTGCCCTCTTTAATGACAGTTCATGAGAAAACGAATCAGTGCGATACCTTGCTTCATATCCATCCCCCCTCCCCGCCCCGTCCACAACTTACTGTCTTCTCTTCTTTCTTCATTCCAGAAACACAGCATTTGACAGAGGTCATATGGTCACAGTTCTTCAACATGGAAGTAAATAATGTTTTATTCATTTTTGATTTCCAGAGCATCTCAGAATTCACAAGGTGGACTGATTCACTGAATAGAGGCCAGGCAGTACTCTTACAGATCCAAGCTATTTTGAAGGCCCTTTTCCTCAGCGTGTACTCTATGTAAGGATGATCTTGGCTACAGATCGGTTCAGCCACTCCGTGCTGAAAGAACCAAACTGTGAATTCTGTATCATCAATGAGCTCTATTGCTTGCAGAGTAGACATTGTGGTGACTGGTTGATCTGGTTTTTCCAGTTGGAGTAGAATTGAGATCCACTGTGAAGGTCTCTTCAGATATCAAAGCTACATAACATCTTGGATCTTTGAAACAGTATCACCCTTCTTTACTCCAACTGGTAACCTAGTGGTAACACTAGAAATTCCAAATGTCCTGCGGTAGCTACTGCCCTTCCAGGTTGGACAAGAAAAATATGGGCACTTAAAAAAATGGTTTGGGGGGCCCCTGGGTGGCTTAGTCATTAAGTATCTAACTTCGGCTCAGGTCATGATCCCAGGGTCCTGGGATTGAGCCCTGCATGGGGCTCCCTGCTCAGTGGGAAGCCTGCTTCTCCCTCTCCCACTCCTGCTTGTGTTCCTGCTCTTGCTGTCTCTCTCTCTGTCAAATAAATAAATAAAATCTTTAAAAAAAATGGTTCTTATCAAAATGTTACCTTCAGGTAGAAATCTAGGGGAGGAGTTGGTTTTCCCCAGGGGAGCATTCATACTTTCTGACCCTGCTCTGGGAGTCTTCTCTGCTGAGACTGGACCTGAATTTTCTACGGATGTGCCCACTGTTGAAGCTGCTGGGGTTGAGAGGTGAGAGGGGGTGGCCAGAAAAAAGTGCCCAAGACTCCACAGCATTTCCAAAGGTGGGGAAATCCCTAAAAGGCAAAATAAAGACTTATTTCGAGAGGGTTGAGGACAGGATGGAAAACATACCAGGGTAAAGGTGAAAAACAGAAAAAGTAGAAACATTGTAGGAATGGGGGGGGGGTGGAGTTGAGAACTGCCAAAGACAAATTTACTACCCTCACAATTTTGTTTCAGTTAGATGTGCCCACTAAGCAGTCAGCCCATTGGTTGCTCCAAGGTGGGGGCATCAAAACCCTGTTAGAATTGATTCTTTCTATGTGGGGGAGGGGAAGGCAGATGATCTCAGTGAGACACAAAAACTGACATCATTTACCCCTACTTTATCTAGGCATCTGTTACATCCTTTTCTTCTTTAAGTGGTTTGAGATGATCCTTGGGCTTAAAACCAGTGAGAATGAATTGAAAGCTAAAAATACCTATCTCACTGAGGAACTGGTTGGATTAATTAGGTTCTCTTTGTATTATTTCTGGTTCAGGTATATTTGATTGTCTTTTTTTTTTTTTTTTAAACAAAGCTGCGCTTTTATTAAAAAGTGGTTATTAAAGTGGTTAGTTCACAGTATGAGACCAACAAGTTGCCATAAACTCCTTGTAGCTTCTCTGATTCTTTGCAATGCCTTCTGCTACAGGTAATACAATTCATGATAATAATGGAAACCCTGATTTCCTGGGAAGAATGGGCTCTAACTCTTAAACTAGAAAATAGCTAAAGGCCAACTTTTTTGTAAATTTGTTTTTTATTATTAATTTTACATTTTGATCTTCATGAAGGCAAAGATTTTTAAATGGCTTGTTTGCTCGTTATCCCCAGGGCCTAGAGTATAGTAGGCATTCAATAATTATGTGTTAAATGAATGAGTGAATGAATGAACACATGAATTATAAGTAAGTAGCATTTTACTACCAATAGATAAAAAATGCTAAACTAAAATCACACTTTAGGATTATGGTAGAGCTACCAAGTCACAACTTTGAGCAGTATGATAAGGATACTCTAGAAGACAATATGAAGGGGGGGGCGAGTGGGTGGCTCAGTCTGTTAAGCATCTGCCTATGTCTGGGGAAATGATCTCAGGGTCCTCTGATCGAGCCCCATATAGGGCTTTCTGCTGAGCTGGAAGTCTGTTTCTCTTTCTTACTCTCCCTCTGTGCCCACCCCCTTCTCTCTCAAATAAATAAATAAATAAAATCTTAAAAAAATAAAAAAGAATATGGGATACCTGGTTGGCTCAGTCTGTTAAGTGTCTGCCTTTGGCTCAGGTCATGATCCAGGGTTCTGGGATGGAGTCCCTTGCTCAGTGGGGAGTTTGCTTCTCCCTCTGCCTGCCACTACCCCTGCTTGTATTCTTTCTCTCTGACAAATAAATAAATAAAATCTTCAAAAAAAGAGACAATATGAAGGTACTTAGTGGAGTTTTAAAAATGCTAATTACATAAAATGAAGGAATAATCATGGAAGCCTTCAAAAATATTCAGTTATATAAATATATTATTAAATGTTTACCTATGTATGATTTGCAATCTTAATGTTTATTGCGCTTGACCTGCAATAGATTCTCTGACTAAAGGCACTGTGCTATGGCCAAAGATGCCAAATGACATTTTGGAGTCTGTGTTAAATATGTGACGTTTCCACAAATACCCAGAGGTCTAAAATGCTTCCTAAGAGGCAGAAGGTCAGTCAATGTGGTAAGGGAAATAAAGACTTCCATTCCTTGAGAGCTCACGGAGTAGAAACCAACAGGCACAGGGGCAGCATCATTAAAATGGCTGGGATAGGGATGCCTGGGTGGCTCAGTCAGTTAAGCATCTGCCTTTGGCTCAGGTCATGATCTCAGGAAGTCCTGGGATCAAGTCCCCCAATGGGCACCTTGCTGAGCAAGGAGCCTGTTTCTCCCTCTGCCTGCTGCTCCCCCTGCTTATGCTCTCTCCCTTTCTCTTTCTGACAAATAAATACAATCTTAAAAAATGGCTGGGATGCATTTACTTTGCTATTAAAGGAATTCAGCGGTACAAATGAGAGCTACAGAAGCAAAATTGCTTCAGTCCACACAAAGTCTCATTTGCTTTGAGAATGTTTTTGCTTTGCTTATTTGGAAAGGAAGACGTCCTAGGACGTCCAGCTTCCACAACAAAGCAGAGCTTGGTGAATTCCCATCATTTGGGAAGTAGAGCCTCTTTCTGCTGATCTGGCTGTCTGCAGATCTCCCAGGTGTAAAAAAAGGTGAAAAAAGGTCATCAGATATATAGGTAGATCAGCTGTGATCCCCAGAGGCTTGAAGTATTGGGGGAACGAAAACCGTTCAGGGATAAAGCCGGCCTTTGTGTGTCTCTGATTTCAATGATTTGTAAATTTTTTTCCTATTAAGTGTGAATAAATCCCTGAATTCTGCTGTGCCGGGTCCTCAGAGCTCCAAATGCCTGATATAGGAACAGCTGTAGTGTGAATTAGTTGGCCTAAGCTCTTGGGCTGCTTCCAACTTCGCTATTGCTCATGCCCCACAGGTCAAGGAAAGAAGTGATGTAATGCACTTAGCTGTGCTACTTTAATTACAATGCAATGGAGAGGGGGAGGGGTTATAGGCGGTGACAAGTTTACCGCATGACTTGCCCTAGGGATGCAGGAAACAAAAACACGGCCAACCATTGGCTGCGTCCACTTCCGACCGGGTATCTAGCTCCTAGTCTGGAACCTTGAAACACTAATTCCCTGGGAAGAGGGGTGGCGCTAGCCTACAGGCCGTCAACCATAAACACGCAGCGCGCGCACACTCACACATATACACACACTCCCGCGGAGGCTGGCAGCGTCCTCCTTGCTGAAATGGGCGTGGGGCCGAGCGCTTGGCCCGCGGCCCCCAGAAGGTTGTCCCAAAGTTGGCGGCAGAGTCTAGGCTCGGCGCTCGGAACCCGCGGAGGCCCGGCGTCCGCGGAAACTCGTGTCACCCGGGCCCGGTCCCAGTGAGCCCCGCTCGCGTCATTCATTCGCCGCGTCCGGAGCGTCCTTCCAGCGGCGAGCTGGGCTTCGCTGCGTGTGCCAGTGGCCCCGACGCGGAGTGTTAGCGCGCGGTGACCTCGACGGCGCGGAGCGGCCAGAGACGGAGGCGGCCCAGAGCTCGGCTTGGTGCTGCGGAAACAGCCGCGCCGCAGCCCGGCTCGGCCCTCGCCGCGGGGCCGTGTGCGCTCCTGTCGCCCGCAGCCCTGCCTGCCGCGGGCCCGTTTCCCGGGACTGAGCGCCACCACTTCCTCCTCCTCCTCCCCGCTCCTCGCGCCGCCGCGGGCGGGAGTCCCGCTGCGGGGCGGCGGGCCTGGGCGTCTGCGGCCGCGGGCTCGCGGGGGGCGGCGCCGCCGCGGGGAGGATGCTGCTCGCCGCGCCCGCGTCCTCGCCGTCCTCCCCGGCCTCCCGCGGGAGCTTTGTTGTGGCCCGGGCGCCGCGGGCGGCCGGCTGGTGAAGTCGCTCTCCGCCGCCGCACCTAGCGGGCGAGAGGGCGCGCGTGTGCCCGGGAGTGCGCGCCTGTGCGCGCCGGTGTGTGCAGGACCCGACCCGCGGCCCCATTGTGTGTCCGCCCGCGGCGCCCGGGAACATGTGGGTGAACCCCGAAGAGGTGCTGCTGGCTAACGCGCTGTGGATCACCGAGAGGGCCAACCCCTACTTCATCCTGCAGCGGAGGAAGGGGCACGCGGGCGACGGAGGCGGCGGCGGCGGACTCGCGGGTAAGGACCCGCGGCCAGTCGGTGCGGGAGGGGGCCCCGAGCGCTGCGGCGCCGCCCGCGGCCCTGGGCTGCGGGCACCCGGGACGCCGCCCGGTCCCCTGGGGCTGGGCGGCCCACCCCACTCGGGTGCGTGGAAGGCATCAGGAGTCGTGATTTTTCAGTCCGTGAGAGAGTGATTCTTCTCTTACCTTGCCAGGCTAGGGGGCCCTTCGAGTACCCGGCGCCCTTAAGTGGGTGATGTTGATGAGAATGGAGATTGCGGGGGAGGGAGCAGCCCTTATGAATTGAATGCAGTACTCCTCCCTACCCGCCCCCCCACCCCTTCCTATTCCCCCTAAAAAATGCCGCTTTGTATGTGGGCAAGAGAGGTAAGGGACGATTAATTTTTCCTGCCTTCTCTTTGCTGATCATGGCAGGATCGGGTATAAAATGCTCTTTTGTTTCCAGGGAAGCAATCAGTAAGAGGCTGGTGTGGTCATTTCGCGTTATTAGTTATGACTGAAGAGAATGAAAAAGGATTTTTGTTGTTGTTGTTGTAGTACCTAATTCGACATAATAAAGCAAGTTAGCTGGTTGTAAAAAGAATTACCGGTATACCTGCATTTTAACTATTTTAACTCAATCACTTAGCCGAACCCCCTCACAAGTTATTATTAATAATTAACTGCTACTAAAACCCCCTGCCCTATCGTTTCAGGATTGTAAAGTCAGACCCATATCCCAATTAGTGCCATATTA
The DNA here is from genome assembly GCA_004024625.1 of Mellivora capensis. Lineage (NCBI taxonomy): Eukaryota > Metazoa > Chordata > Mammalia > Carnivora > Mustelidae > Mellivora > Mellivora capensis. Next base: position 28,465 of record PISX010000947.1, read on the forward strand.
GAAAAGCCTTCGTTGTTAACTAACTAGTTTGCTTGTTTCAGAGGTTACAAATAATCTTGAACTCATTCCATATTGGAGAAATTGGACCTTCCCCCTCTCCATGGTGGTAGCAAAAAGAGAACTTGGGATACTTTTCACCATGAAGTTAGCAGAAGAAATAGGAGAGGTTTAACTAGGAAAGAGACTGCAGAAAAGAGATGAACTTTGACCTCTTAAGAGTCCAAAATATATCACCCTCTGGGAGCTTGCCTGCTAGCTAAATTTTTGCTTTCCAAGTGTTGTGCTATGAACTAAAAAATTTTGGTATGGTATGTATTTAGTTATGATTATAGTTTACAGACTAGTTTCCTCAAGATTAAAATTCAAGTGACACATTTTATGGCATATGTGGGTTTAAAGGATTTTGCTAATATATCATATTGCCTATACCTAACGATTTTTCTACATTTTTTCTGCCATAAAAGAGAAGGCAGTATGCTAACTCCAGATCCTCTTCTGGAAATTCTGATTAGTGGGATAGAATCAGAATTTTCCAGTTCATTTTGTAGAAGTTGTCTAACTATATACACTAGTATGTAGCTTGCATATCTCATACTGGGATCAGCCCAGATTGTCCTTCTTTGAGCCTAAAACAACGTAAAGTAGGTAGTTTATTGTATTAATAAAGAACATTTCCTGCCTGGAGTTAACCATCCTACACTGTGTAACTACTAAGTAGTACTTCTTTTCTAGAGTCCTATGCCGTAGGTTATGAAAAATTCAGAAATGCAGAGCCTTCTTTTCCTAGTTAATATTTTTATTATGTTCTTCCTGACTCAGAACTGTAACTAACCACAGTCCACCTGGAATCTCATTATTGATAACTTACTTCAGAAAGATAAAGTTACATCTTTTTACAGCTATTGCACTCATTGCTAGAATGATTGAAATTATTATCACGAGTAAAAATATTCCTGCCAACCAAGGCTTTTTTTCAACTACAGGAGGAAAAATGTCTGCTCAGATAGACTGGTGACACATTAAATGTAGCAGGAACATTTTAGAAATCCTTGAACTATGTATAGCATATTTCGATCCTAACGTGAGTTCCTGCATGCGTTCATCAACTTATTAAATCATTTAACAAATATTTGTTGGCAGTGTCTGAAGCACCAGTGTCGTGAAGCTCACAGCCTTGTGGAGAAGACAAATGTTGATAAAATAATCACATAAATTAATATAAATTAATATAAATTTGCCACTGCACAGGGTCCCAGCAGAAAATAGAACCAAACCTAGTCCAAATGAAGAGAATAGGTGAAAAGACAACTTAGAAAGATGGAGGCAGGGTTACCAGAACCAGAGAAAGGCCCAGTCTGGGGGTGGGGGGTGGCTGTTACTGGTGGAAGCCTTGTGCGCTGAACCTAGGCAGGAGGAGTTTGGGCCTCCTAAGAAGCAGACTGTGCTAGAAAGAAACACAGAGCACAGCAAAGAGGAAGTGGAGAGAACATGCCCGACTTCTCTTCTCATACCGTGTTAGCTTCTGCCACTGTCTTTCATCTGTGGCACCCAAGAAAGCCAGCTATACAGGATGCTCTGGTGATCTAGTACCTAGGGATCAGCCTCAGGGATGGATCTGGGAGGTGGGAACAACTGAGAATGACTGGTCCTGATCAAAAAGAGAGGAACATGTGTTGGTTACCCTACTCGGAGAAAGGGGGTGGGCATGGGGGCAAGGAACATTTCCCTGAAGAAGTGACACTTGAGCTGAGAACTGAAGGAAGGAAAGATCAGCCTGTAAGGAGAGGAGGGAAGACCCAGTGTTGGGTGTCAGTTGTTGTTGATTTTTCTGGAAGATCTCTGGACCTTTAAATGATGTGCATTATCTGTACCAGCGCAGTCATTAGGGTGATGATGATGAGGAGATGATGAATGGGAACTGGCCTGCTCCGTGGGAACTGGCCGGGAGTGCTCAGTGGTCCCTAGTGCTTGGGGAGATGTTAGCGCAAAAGCTTTTAAAAAAATAATGGGTCACAGTGAAGACCCTCGCTTTTTTTTTTTTAAAATATTTTATTTATTTATTTGATAGAGATCACAAGTAGGCAGAGAGGCAGGCAGAGAGAGTGAGAGGGAAACAGGCTCCCTGCCGAGCAGAGAGCCCGATGCGGGACTCGATCCCAGGACCCTGAGATCATGACCTGAGCGGAAGGCAGCGGCTTAACCCACTGAGCCACCCAGGCGCCCCGATCCTCACTTTTTTTGTTTGTTTTATTTTTTAAATTAAGCTATTCCCTTCTCCATCCCAGGCAATATACATAGGTTGTGAGGCAATGAAGTTTTTTGGGTTTTTTGTTTTGTTTTGTTTTGTTTTTTACTGAAGATGCATTAGATTTATTTACTTAACCTCCTTTAATTGAGATTTCATACGTCTACGGAAAAGTACACAAAATAAAGATTCAGAGCACAGTGATTTATCACAGAGTGACACCTTACAACTAATACCAGGATAATAAATAGAACGTTGCCCCCAAAGCTCCTCCTTGTAACCCTCTCCCAGTCATTATTCACCCTGTCCCAAAGGTTAAAAAAAAAACAACAACAATAAAACAACAACAACAAAAAACTAACAACTATCCTTGTGTTTTTTTTCTTAACAGTTTGCTACTTTTCTTTATAGTTTTTTGTTTTTGTTTTTGACAATATATCTCTAAACACATGTTTTGATTTTGCCTGTTTTTTTGAACGAGGAATGAATGTAATCAGAGTATGCATTCATGTGTTTGGATTCTTTGCTCAGCATTGCGATTGTGCTATTTATGAATGTTGTTGCTTATGGCTCTAGTTTATTTTTTTGTGCTGTATGGAATACTATTACATGAGTATACCACAGTCATTTGTTCATATTTATCCATTGTATTGTTGGTGGATCTTTAAATGATTTGTTTGGGGGCATTAAAGGCAAGGTAGCTATGATCTTTCTTGCGTGTGTTTCTGGTGCCTGTGGGCATACAATTCTATTTGGTCTGTACCCAGGAGAGGAATTACTAGCTCATAGGTTATGTGTATCATCAACTTCAGCAGATAATACCAAACTGTTTTCCAGCTTGGTTGTACCAGTATACTCCCAACAGCAGGGAGTATTTGGGAATTTTCCTTGCTCCATATCCTTAACAATATCCTTAACAATATCATCAGTCTTTGTAATTTTCACCATTCACGTGGTTTTATAGTAATATCACATTGTGGAGTTCATTTGCTTTTTCCCAACTAATGAGGTTGAGCACCTTTTCATGTTAATTGGTCATCTGAAATATTCTGACATGATTGAATCTTTTGCCCACTTTTCAGTTGGATCGTTTGTCTTTTTCTTACTGATTATCAGTATTTTTAAAAATAAATTCTGGTGATGAGTTCATAGTTGGTTCTACGAATGGCAAAATTGTCATTCTGTTGCTTGCCTGCCTATTCACTCTCTTAAGGAGAGAGTGATTTCTCGCTTAATTTTAATGTCCAAATTCTTTAAAGGTTCCATTTCCTTTATGGTTGGTGTTTTATTATGTCCTGTTCAAGAAGTCTTTTTCTAGATTGAGGTTATAAATGTTATCTTCTAGGAACTTTTCAGTTTTAACATCTAAATTTATATTTACAGTTAACTGGGAATTAATTTTTGCATATTGTGTGAGAGAAGGGTCAAGTTTTATTTTTAAAAAAATTTGTGTGGACATCATGTTGACCCAGCATGAATTTTGGTAAATCTGTTATTACTGTTCTGTAGGGCTACCTTGGTCATAAGTCAAGTGACCAGATGTATGACAATTGACTTGTTTGAGGACTCTAGCCTCTTCCTTTTATTTATTAAAATATTCTTGCTTCAAGACCACACTGTAGTTTTATAGTAAGAGTTTATATTTATTTGATCAAGTATTCTTTTTTTTTTTAAGATTTTATTTATTTATTTGACAGACAGAGATCACAAGTAGGCAGAGAGGCAGTCAGGAAGCAGGCTCCCCGCTGAGCAGAGAGCCCGATGCGGGGCTCGATGTGGGGCTCAATCCCAGGACCCTGAGACCATGACCTGAGTCGAAGGCAGAGGCTTTAACCCACCGAGCCACCCAGGCGCCCCAATTTGATCAAGTATTCTTACCTTGTTTTTTTGTTAAGAGTTTCTCAACTATCTTTGTCTTTTTTACATTTATACAGCATTTTAGAATCAAAGTATTAAAGTTCTACCGAAACAAAACAAAACCACAGCAGCAATAAAGACTTAAACTGTTGGGATTTTGATTGCACTTGCATTGAGTCTATAAATAAATTTGGAGAAATCTGATATCTTTATAGTATCAAAAGTCTTCTGGTCCATGAACATGGTATGTTCCTCTATTTAGATCTGTTAAAAATTTCTCTCAATGATGTTTCGTAGTTCTCTGTGAGAGGGTTTACACATATTTTATTAGATTTATTCCTAGATATTTCATATTTTTTCACTCTACTGTATATTTTATATTTTTAAAATTTAATTTTCTAGGGCACCCGGAGGTGTCTGGGTGGCTCAGTCGATTGAGCATTAACTCTTAGTTTCAGCTCAGGTCATGATTTCAGCATCATGGGATCCAGCCCTGAGTCAGGCTCTGTGCTCAGTGCCCAAGTCTGCTTGTCCCTCTCCCTCTGCTCCTTCCCCCCCTCTCTTTCAATTAAATAAATAAAATCCTTCAAAAAAGGAAATAAGTATCTAGGATTCCTGGGCAGCTCAGTTGGTTGGACTTCTAATTCTTGTTCTTAGCTCAGGTCTTGATCTCAGGGGTGTTGAGTTCAAGCTCCATGTTGGGCTCCACGCTGGCTGTGGAGCTTACTTAAAAAAAAAAAAAAATTCTGTCTATAATTTTATTTTCTAATCATTTCTTTGTTGACCTCTAGACATTGTTGTTATTTTTTATATTGACCTTATATCCAGGCTCCCCCACTTGGCTAATCTCTTATTTAAGTATTTTGCATCCTTATAAATTAGTAGGATTGGATTGTACTTTTTCTTTTTCATAACATCATTGTGAAATGTGGTATCAAGATTATACTGGCCTTAAAAATTAAGTTGGAGAGGGGCACCTAGGTGGCGCAGTTGGTTAAGCATCTATCTGACTCTTGGTTTCAGCTCAGGTCATGACCCCTAGTAGTGAGATCCAGCGCTTCCTGGGGCTTCACACTTAACAGAGTCAGCTTGAGACTCTCTCTGTCTCCTTCTGCCCTTCCCCCTGTGTTCTTCTCTCTCTCAAATAAATAAATAAATCTTTAAAAAAAAAAAAGCAAGTTGGAGAGAGCTTACTATGTTCAATTTTCTAGAAGAGTTTGTGTGATAGCAATATTATTTCATCCTGACATGTTTGGTAAAATTCACTGGTGAAGAAGTCTAGCCTTGAACTTTTATTCGTGGGTTTGTTGAATGGTATGACAACTATTCAAATAATTTAAAATTTTCTTTTATTGTCAGTTTTATAAGCTATTTCATAGATTTATCTTTTTCATCTAGATTTTCAAATATGTTGGCATAAATTTGTTAATAATCTCATTTTTATAATATTCTTATTTTTAATATCTGTAGGATGTACAGTGATATTTTAGGTGTCTTTTATACATAACAGAGTTGTTTTTTTCCCTAATCCAGCTTAAATTTTTGCCTCCTAATTTGGTTATTTAGTCAGTGTACATGTGACTTTGGTTTAACTGTACTATCTTATTAAGTGCTTTCTCTGTTCTATTTTTTATTTTTCTTACCTTTTGGTAGGCTATGAGATTTTTTTTTAATGATTACATTTTCAAGCCTAGCTAGAAATTTTATATTTATTTCACTATTCTTTTAGTGGTTACTCTGGAGATTACAATGCATTCCTAATTTATAAAGTATATTGTTCATTGGTACTTTCATTTTATTTAATTTTTTAAAACTGGTACTTTTAATTTTCTCTCAGATAACACAAGGACATTGGAATACTTTAACTCCATTTACCAGCCCCCCACTCCCAACTTGTATACCATTGTTTTAGTGTATTTTAATTATTATATATTTTAATATGAAAACATATAATTACTACTATTTTCAAGTCTGTATTCAGTTACATTTCCAAATGTGTTTATAGTTTTTGTTGTACTTTCTTCTTCCATTTCTGGGCTTTTTTTGGGAATCATTTTTCTATTGTCTGAAAAAAAAAAAAAAAACCCTTTTCTGTTTCCCTTAGTGAGAGCCTGCTGCTGAAGAATTTTGTTTTTTATGTTTGAAAATGTATTCATTCTCCTTTCATTCTTGAAGGATATTGTTGTTTTGAATGATTGGCAGTTAATATTTTTGTAAGTATGGTTAAGATATTGTTCTATTGTCTAATGATTTCCTTTTTTTTTTTTTTTTTTTTGAGTAAATTGTGACTCTGAATTAATATTCCTTTGTAGATAACATGCCTTTTTCTCCAGCTGCCTTTAAGGTTTTCTCTTTGATTTTGGCTTTCTGCAGTTCTTAAAAATTTTATTTTACTTAAATTCAATTAATCAACATCTAGTGTATTATTAGTTTCAGAGGTAGAGTTTAGTGATTCATCAGTTGCATATAACACCCAGTGCTTATTACATCACATGCCTTTCTTAATGCCCATCCCTCTCCCCACCTCCTGCCTGCTTATTCTCCACCCTCCCCCCACCTCCTGCCATCCTCTGGGTTTCTGCAGTTTTATTATGACCCAGCTGTTTGTGGATTTTTTTTTTTAAGATTTTATTTATTTATTTGTCAGAGAGAGTGAGCATAGGCAGACAGAGTGGCAGGCAGAGGCAGAGGGAGAAGCAGACTCCCCGCTGAGCAAGGAGCCTGATGTGGGACTCGATCCCAGGACGCTGGGATCATGACCTGAGCCTAAGGCAGCTGCTTAACCAACTGAGCCACCCAGGCGTCCCTGTTTGTGGATTTTTAAAAGTCCTGCTTCATGTAGTAGCACTTCTTTCATTAGTTTTGTAGACTTATCATCCACTGTCTCTTTAAATCATTCTTTTCATCTTTCTGGCATACCCATTATGTGTATATTAGATCTTCTCATTGTATCTTCTATGTCTGTTACTTTCTGCTTTTTACTTGCTTAATCTTGGTTACTTTCTTTTGGTATATGTTTTAATTTACCATCTCTTTAACTGTATATAGTCTGTTACGCCTACCCGTTCTGAATTACTTTTTAAATTTGAAAATTCCCATTTGGCTCATTTTTATAAATTCCATTTATCTATCAAAACTCTTAATATTTTAAAAAAATCTATCTTGGGGGCACCTGGGTGGCTCAGTTGATTGAGTGTCTGACTTGGTTTTGGCTCAGGTCATGATCTCAGGGTTGTGAAATCAAGCCCTGCCTTGAGCTCTGCGCTCAGTGGGGATTCTGCTTGAGAGTCTCTCCCTCTCCTCCTGCTCCTTTCCCTGCTCTCTCTCTCTCTAAAACAAATAAATCTTAAAAAAAAAAAAAAAATCTGTTTTGAGCATGGCTAGCATAGTTAATTTACAGTCTCTGATCTCTCCCATAGCCCAAAGCCCACATGGGTTTGTTCTGTTGTCTCTTGTTCCTCCAGTTTTCATTCATGCTGTTCCGTTTTCCTGTATGCCTAGCTACTTTTGATTATGTGCTGGACATTGTACTTCTACTTTGCAGAAGTAATCTGAAGTAAAAGATGATCGATATGAGAGAATTTTTTTTCTTGCAGTTGCAAACCAAAATCACATTGGTTTTAGGTAATGATATATTTCAAAACTGAGCTCTAACCACGGTGATTTTTGCCTACTTAAGACTCACACTTGTGATTAAGTTGTAGGTTTTGCAGATCCCAAAGCAAAGAGAGGGAAGCATCATTGGTTTCTCTGCCTCTTTGGTGGCACTGGTTCCTATCCTTGTCTTCCCAGTCTCTGATTCTATTAATCTGTTAATCTGTTAAAAGCACATCCAGACTTTCAGCCATTCAGCAGTGCCTTCTAGAAGAGTCAGAGGCTTCCCAAAATAATATCTATCCCATATGTAAGGCTCTTCTCTTTGAGCTGCTCTCTTTCCTAAGTGAAGTAATTTCTCTTTTTTAAAATTTTTTTATATTTTAAGATATATTTTATTTATTTTGTATAGTTGTCCTTAGTAGCAAATTACCTTGTGTGACATTATAAGATGGCTGCTATTATTTCCATTTTCTACAAAACGAAAATAAGGTGTCAGAAAGATGGTATGACTTGCCGTGGTCACGGCTAGTAAGTTAAAGACCTATTAGATTTTGTATCTATTTATTTTTCTTTACAAAACTAATTATAATGCTGTGGACTAAGCTTACTTTCTTTACTATCCTCCTTGAGAATCTAATAAATATTATATTGTTGATGCTATCTCCAGAAAAATGAAAATACCCTCAAAATTTACATGCAATTTCAGGAGTTCTGTGAATCCCAAGTGAATTAGTACATAAATGCTTCAAGTTAGAGGATGTCACCAAAAGATCAAGACAATTTCTCATTACGAAAATCAAAAGTGTAATATCCACTGTAGGCAGTTCTGTCAGAAATGTGTTTGAGTACCAGCTATTAGGAGTGCTGAACTTGATAAAGATATACAAGGAAGGCAAAGGCAAGATTCTCTTGCTGAGCCATTCATTACTAACCTAGTGATCAAACCTGTATAATAAATTTGGGAGAAGTAAGAACATATGCATAGAGGTAATGATACTAGTGAAGACTAAGGTTCTCAGATTGTTTCCATTGGAGATTCTGCACTGGACTTCCCAGGAATTAGATTTTTTTAATCACAGGGAGACCTTTGCAACTAGAGAAATACCCCATTTGCTTACTGATGAAGAAAACCAGCCTGTCCCCTAAAAACATGTCTCTTTGACACAGGAATTATTTTATTATTATTTTTTTTTTTAGAACATAACCCTTTTACTATCCAGCACCTGTGACAGTGACATGTCTCCAAAGGAGACAGGAATTTCAGAGCATTTTTGGCTCCCCTAAAGGAAAAGGAGTGGGTAGGCATACCCAGAGGTGAGCAAAAATCTTAACACAGGGGATCAGGCCCACACCTGACACGCTCCCCACCACTGTCTACAAAGAAGCTGAAAGGTGAATGCATATAATTTGTGTAGGATTTGAGATGGCTTTTGACATCTTTCGGTTTTTGTAAACTGGTCTCAAAAAGTAGGGGGTGGTGGGGGCGCCTGGCTGGCTCGGTCAGAGGAGTGTTTGACTCTTGACCATGGGGTGTGAGTTCGAGTTCCACACTGGGGTTAGAGATTACTTAAATAAATAAGTAAATAAATTTTTTAAAAGGAGGGAGGGGAATATTTACTCCAGGGTTTCCTTCATAAATTTGAGGGGTTGGTGCTGACCTCTTCTAGGGACACTGTGTATACATTCCGCTTTGCTGTCATGCATAGGGATCCCACCTTATGAAGCGATCAGGTTCTCAACTGTGGGATGGTTCCCACACCTGCACAAAAGCATACACAAAGCCTGTTTTGTAGTTGTGTACAAATCAGGACTTTGTCATTTGGAACTGGGTTTATGCCAGTAGCTCTGGTAGGTACCACCTTGAGTTCTGGGTGTCGGAGGCCAAAGCCCATGTGTGCTCCAGGGCACAGCAGAGTGTAGGGAATGCCACAGGAAAATTGGAAAAACAGGGCTCTGGTCTTTTCCAGTCCATCCCTTGGTAAGCAGACCTTGGGATTCAAATCCCAGCCCCATCTATTACCAAGAGGTAGCATTTGGGAAGTTTCTCTTCCTTTCTGAGCTTGATTTCATTATGTAAAATGGCTTCACAATCCTTAGGTGCCTGTTGTGAAGATTCTGTTGTGAAGATTCTGTTTAAGCTAAGATATGTAAAGTACAGGAAGCATAAAGAGCCATTCACAGATGATGGCCCATCATTGTTCTACCCTGCTGAGGATCTCTGGAAGGTATGAGGAAGCAGCTGACCCCTAACTAATTCACACCAGTGTGTGAGCCCCCGAAAAGTCCGCAGTTTACAGAGACATTGCCCTTTTCAAAGGGCGCTGTTAAAGCAAATGGATGACTGATATTTAGGTAGCTTAAAAAAGCAAAGTCATATTCAGGCTTTTTGGAAGATGGAAATTTTTTTTAAATGTAATTTTTGATCAACAACTTTAAGTTGTTTCTACATACCGCCCTTTTCCCCCTCCCTCCTTCTCCCCCTTCCCTTCCAGGACAGGCACTTTTTGAAAACTGTCAGGAAACCTAGTACTCTCTCCCACTGTCCTGCCTCTTTCCTCTGTCCTTCTTTCCTCTCCTCTCTCTGTGCGCAAATGATTCTCTCTGACTTTGGCAAGCGGGACTTCTAAGGAGAGGACTGGGGTGGGGTGCCTGGGTGGCTCAGTGAGTTAGAGCCTCTGCCTTTGGCTCCGGTCATGATCCCAGAGCAGCAGGCAGAGATAGAGGGGGAAGCAGGCTCCCTGCTGAGCAGAGAGCCTGATTGGGGGGGGGGGGGCTTGGGGCTCCATCCCAGGACCCTGAGATCATGATCTGAGCTGAAGGCAGAGGCTTAACCCACTGAGCCACCCAGGCGCCCCCAGACCACTCATTTTTAAAAGTGTTCTAAAGTTGCCACCGGCTTTAGCTTTCTTCAATCTCCCTTCACACTTTTGCTCTTAGGTTATTCTCATGTCCTTTCAAGAGAGCTGGGATCCATTCTAGAGTTCCATTAGGTTCTTCTAACTCCTCTGGAGATCTGGACTAGGAGCTGGCATTTAGATGAATCAACTCTTAACTTTCCGTGTGGGTCCTAGGAGCACAAAGCTGGACAGGTAACTCTCTACTCCAAGAGGTGAGGTCTGTGAAACACCCCCTCTCACCTGCCTCATTCTAAGAGTTAAAGACTCATCTCTGTTTACACTCTGAACAACAAAACAGTGAACGCTTGTTGATCTCATTTAGTTTTTTCCTAAATTACCCGCGTGTAATATTTCTTAATAAGGAAAACTGTTTCCATTTCAGTAGTACCAATTAGTCTTTTTAATCTCTGTTAACTTAGGAACCAAGATAGTCCTTAATGAAATTGAGTAAGACTTAACAGACCTGTATTTGGACTTTTTCATTAAAGCATAAAAAGAAGAAATCATTGATTCATTTACTATCTCACCCCACTGACATTTTATAACATTTACATATCTATTGCTATAGTAAATAATAGAAAATAGAGTGTTTTTAAAAACATCTTTGTAATAAAATTTCATATCTATGGTCAAAAGCTAAATTCCAAAGCATTGTTATTATGGCCATATTTTTTTATTTATTAACATATAATGTATTATTTGTTTCAGGGGTACAGGTCTCTGATTCATCAGTCTTAAACAATTCACAGCACTCACCATAGCACATACCCTCCCCAACATCCATCCCCCAGCCACCCCATCCCTCCCACCCCCCTCCATTCCACAAACCCTCAGTTTGTTTCCTGAGATTAAGAGTCTCTTATGGTTTGTCTCCTTCTCTGGTTTCATCTTGTTTCATTTTTCCCTCTCTTCCCCTATGATCTTCTGTCTTGTTTCTGAAATTCCTCTTATCAGTGAGATCATATAATTGTCTTTCTCTGATTGACTTATTTTGCTTAGCATAATACTCTCTTGTTCTTTCCATGTCTTGCAAATGGCAAGATTTCGGGGTTTTGATGGCTGCATAATATTCCATTGTATATATGATTACCACATCTTTTTCTATTCATCACTTGATGAACATCTAGACTCTTGCCATAGTTTGGCTATTGTGGACATTGCTGGTGTAAACATTGTGGTGCATGTGCTCCTTCAGATCACTGCATTTGTATCTTGGAGTAAATACAGTGCAGTAGTGCATTTTCTGGGTGGTAGGGTAACTCTATTTTCAACTTTTTGAGGACCCTCCATACTGTTTTCCAGAGTGGCTGCACCAGCTTGCATTCCCACCAAAAGTGTAGGAGGGTTCTTCTTTCTTAGCATCCTATTGTTTTCTGACTTGTTAATTTTAGCCATTCTGACTGGTGTGAGGTGATATCTCACTGTGTTTTGATTTGTATTTCCCTGATGCCAAGTGATGTTGAGCACTTTTTCATGTGTCTATTGGCCATTTGGATGTCTTCTTTGCAGAAATGTCTGTTCATGTCTTCTGCCCATTTCTTGATTGGATGTTTATTCTTTGGGTGTTGATTTTGATAAATTCCTTATAGGTTTTGTATATTAGCCCTTTATCTGATGTCATTTACAAATATCTTATCCCATTCTGTCAGTTGTCTTTTGGTTTTGTTGACTGTTTGCTGTGCAGAAGCTTTTGATCTTAATGAAGTCCCAGTAGTTCATTTTGGCCTTTGTTTCCCTTGCCTTTGGAGACGTGTCTAGTAAGAAGTTGCTACAGCTAAGGTCACAGAGGTTGCTGCTTGTATTCTCTAGGATTTTGATGGATTCCTGTCTCAAATTGAGGTCTTTTATCCATTTTGAGTCTATTTTTGTGTATGGTTTAAGGAAATGGTCTAGTTTCATTCTTCTGCATGTGGCTGTCCAGTTTTCCCATTTGTTGAAGAGACTGTCTTTTTTCCAGTGGACATTCTTTCCTGCTTTGTCAGAGATTAGTTGGCTATAGAGTTGAGGGTCTATTTCTGGGCTCTCTATTCTGTTGCATTGATCTTTGTGTCTGTTTTTGTGCCAGTACCATACTGTCTTGATGATTACAGCTCTGTAATAGAGCTTGATGTCTGGAATTGGGATACCACCAGCTTTGGTTTTCTTTTTCAGTATTCTTCTGGCTATTCAGGGTCTTTTCTGGTTCCATACAAATTTTAGGATTATTTGTTCCATTTCTTTGAAAAAAGTTGATAGTATTTTGATAGGGATTGCATTAAATGTGTAGATTGCTCTAGGTAGCGTAGATATTTTCGCAGTATTTGTTTTTCTAACCCATGAGCATGGAACTTTTTTCCATTTCTTTGCGTAGTCCTCAATTTCTTTCGTGAGTACTCTGTAGTTTTCTGTGTATAGATTCTTTGCCTCTTTGGTTAGGTTTATTCCTAGGTATCTTATGGTTTTGGGTACAACTGTAAATGGGATCGACTCCTTAATTTCTCTTTCTTCTGTCATGTTGTTGGTGTAAAGCAATACAACTGATTTCTGTGCATTGATTTTATATCCTGACACTTCACTGAATTCCTGTACAAGTTCTAGGAGTTTAGGAGTGGATTCTTAAAGAATCATATCATCTGCAAAGAGTGAGAGTTTGACTTCTTCTTTGCCAATCTGGATACCTTTAATTTCTTTTTGTTGTCTGATTGCTGAGGCTAGGACTTCTAGTATTACGTTGAATAGCAGTGGTGATAGTTGACATCCCTGCCGTGTTCCTGATCTTAGGAGAAAAGCTCTGAGTTTTTTGGTCATAGTTTTAAATTAACACTTGATTATGTATTTTTTAAATTAATTTTACAAATATCATAAAGTATAAAGGCAGAGGAGCTAACATTTGCTGAAATCCTGTGGTTCAGGCATTCTGCTGAGAACTCATCGTATGTCACAAATTTGATTTTCAGAACAACCCTGTAGGTTAGATGTTCCCTTTATTATAGATGAAGAAACCGAATGCTTCAAGAAGTAAGATCCTTGAAGAGACCTCGCTACTAACAGCTTGGGTTTGTACTTGAGTTTGATTGAATTTGAAAAGGGAGAAGGAAGATGAGAGAGGAGGAAGCACTTGGAAAGCTAAAGGAAACTGGAGCAAAGTGAGCCCCAGTCTTAGAAATGCAGGCTTGAGTGTGGAAATGAAGGGAGCAGAAGGCGCAAGGCTGCCCCTTTTCCTGGGCTGTGATGTCACTGACTAGCAGCTGTCGTGGGTGACACTTTACATGACTCCTGTACACCAGGGTGGAAATCCAAACACCATCCCTGGATTTTCCTAAAAAGGTTTCCAAACTTTTCCCATTTCTAGTTTTCTAGCAAACTGTCTTTGGGACCACAGTATGGAGCCATTCCAGTTAAGAAGCATTGACACTCTCGGTGGAGGACAGACAAGGGCAAGGCCTGTTTGTATGAATATTCCACAAAGAAAACCAGTATCCATGCATATCACGAATGAGGTCAGTCTCAAAGAATGTATGGCCACCAAGGAGGTAAAATGTAAACTTGACATACAGTCTTGATTTTTGAGTAATGTAATTTATGTCAAATATCATAAAGATTTTCTCTACTTAGTATCTGCTTTTCTCTGTGGGTATAAAAATACTGAGTTTTCAGTGGGATCATACTTCTCAGACCTTTTTTGCTTTTAGAAATACTTAAGCTGGTGGGGATTTGAGGAGGTCCTCGAATGGCCTGAAATCATACATAAGACTTACAGAATTCATTAGGTGTGTGTGTTTTTCTAGAGCGGAGGCTCTGCCACTTCATTAGCTGCTTAAAGTGGATTGTGAATCAAATAAAGGAAGAGCTCATACCCTACAGTCTTACCTTTCTCAGTGCTGAATTTCCCACCAAAGCAGTTGTCAGAAATTTATTGCTGTTGCTTGTATCAGGATTACTATGCATTGTAAGAAGTCATATCCATTTTAAGGTAATTCTGTGGCTGTATATTGTTTAAACAATGGTAATACATCATTGTCCTTGAATATAGTGATAAAAATGCTCTTGCTTCTTTTACTCTTATCCTGATACCCAGATGTGGGACTGTTCAACTACAATTCTCAGTTTGTTATGGTGGGGAGGATCCTGGGGACCACGGGTGTGTGTGTGTCTGTGTGTGTGTGTCTGTGTGTAGGGGGAGAGAGAAGGGCCCAGAGAGGGAAGGAGCTGGCTTTTCCCTTCCTTCTAGATGCCCTTTGCAGGCAGCCCTCCCTGGGATGCTCTGTAATGTAGAGCTCACAGCTCTAACAGGTAACTCCCCTGTTTCTCCCTTATCATTTCTCCTCCTCTGTGGGCGAGGGCAGAGAGGAATGGAGTCTAAATACAGAACAGTGAGTTGACGTTTCCCTTTTGCCCACTTCAGGTCTGCTATCAGACTGTGTTTGTGCAGTTCTAAGCAGATGGCCTGGCTAATCATTACGGAGCCTGCCCCTCCCCCCACACCTCGCTTAACTGCCAGAAGCCAATCCTCAGAATCTAAGAACTGCAAACTCCTCTTTCTTCCTGTTCTCTTGTGTTTCAGCTGGGTCAGCTCTTGTCTCTCAGTCCGGGCCCGAGGTTACCACCCGAGTGTAACCTGGGATCTTGAGGACGGGGATGCCATCTGCTGTGTGACTTTAACCATTTGTCTGTTCTTTTCTGTGTATCGGAGAGCCCACTGTCCCCTTCTTCCTTGCACTCTCCCCGGTAAGAGCCAGTTTTCCCCTCTTCGGACAACCCCATCTTCATGGCAGATTCCATAAAGGCCTCATGTCATTTTGTTTTTGAAAAGATTCATAAACGCATGGGCTGTTCTGTTTTGGGGTCCTGCTAATTTTGTCCTTATGATGCCAACTTCAGGGATGTGTTTGACCACACAAACACCATAGGACTTTTTCACAACTTAAATAACTTCACTTGTACCCTGGGTAGAGAAATATCTAGAATGTGTTTTGATCTGTCTCCCCTTCCTTAGCGCCAATAGAAACTTCGGGCTCTTTTGCCTTTTGTGGACATTTCAGTTTGTTACTGGGACTGTATACAAGTGGATGTCACAGCTGTACTAAACTTTAGCATGTGTGCTTTTAAAAGCCTCTTGCAGGTTTCTATTTCTATTATGCTTATAACCCACATTTTAAAAAATTTTTTTAATTTTTTATAAACATATAATGTATTTTTATCCCCAGGGGTACATGTCTGTGAATCGCCAGGTTTACACACTTCACAGCACTAACCATAGCACATACCCTCCCCAATGTCCATTACCCCACCCCACCCTAACCCTCCCCCCAGCAACCCTCAGTTTGTTTTGTGAGATTGAGTCACTTATGATTTGTCTCCCTCCCGATCCCATCTTGTTTCTTTTCTTCTTTTCCTACCCCCCCAACCCCCCATGTTGCATCTCCACTTCCTCATATCAGAGAGATCATATGATAGTTGTCTTTCTCCGATTGACTTATTTCACTAAGCATGATACCCTCTAGTTCCATCCACGTCGTTGCAAATGGCAAGATTTCATTTCTTTCGATGGCTGCATAGTATTCCATTGTGTATATATAGCACATCTTCTTTATCCATTCATCTGTTGATGGACATCTAGGTTCTTTCCATAGCTTGGCTATTGTAGACATTGCTGCTATAAACATTCGGGTGCACGTGCCCCTTTGGATCACTACGTTTGTATCTTTAGGGTAAATACCCAGTAGTGCAATTGCTGGGTCATAGGGTAGTTCTATTTTCAACTTTTTGAGGAATCTCCATGCTGTTTTCCAGAGCGGTTGCATGAGCTTGTATTCCCACCGACAGTGTAGGACCCACATTTTTTTAAAGATTTTTTTATTGACAGCAAGAGAGAGAACACAAGCAGGGGCAGTGGGAGAGGGAGAATAACCGACATTTTTAAAGTTTAGAAGAGCACACAGATTTTTAACGTCCTTAGTAAGTTCAGCACTTTCTTTTCCTTGTTCATATTTACCAGTTTGAACTTTGTCTTAAAGGATTCTTAATGCTTAAACAGAGGGAGAGAGAGTATTTTCAAAAAGGTTTTTTAGTCAGTGAACATAGTCCTCTCTGAAGGGGCCTTGGAGATGCTCTTCAAATAGAATGTAAATGTCACAGAGAATATTTGTTGCTGTTTGAGATTGTTTGTGGCAGAGAGAAAGAGTTTGATAAGAAATTGTGTATTTGTCTTTCATTGTAAATTATACTCATAGTAAAAGAGCTTAAACATTCTTGGTGGTTGCTATCTTAAAGGGATTTCTAGAATGGAAGGAGACCCAGCCATGCTAGCTCTTTTTTTTTTAAGGTCTTTTTTTTTTTAAATTTTTTAAATTTTTAAAAGATTTTATTCATTTATTTGACAGACAGAGATCACAAGTAGGCAGAGAGACAGGCAGAGAGAGATGAGGAAGGAGGCTCCCCGCTGAGCAGAGAGCCCGATGCGGGACTCAATCCCAGGACCCTGAGATCATGACCTGAGCCGAAGGCAGAGGCTTTAACCCACTGAGCCACCCAGGCGCCCCTATGCTAGCTCTTAAATGTGTGACCATGATTCTTAACTTCCTTGGGACTATTTTCCTTCTGAAAAGGAGAGTGGTCCCCCAGCCACCTGACATCTTCGTTGTGAGGATCAAGTGAGCTACTGAAAGTGCTTGGGAAGCGGAAAGCATCTGTCAGGTTTCATATGGGTCCAGATTTTGTGTTTCCAAAGAATCTTCCATGCCCTCCGCCAAATCAGGAACAGCCGCAGTGACAGTACCTGAACTCACTGGGCAGCCCTCAGCTTGGTGACAGCAAGCGCCAGGAGGAAATAGTGCCCACACAAGACAGCCTTGCCCACAGGAGCAGACAGAAGTTCCTTAGAAAGAAGGAAGAAAAGAAAGGAAGGGGAGGGAAGAAGAGAAGGAAAAGAAAAGAAAAATGTTTGGTTTCAGGAATTGTCTGGAGTGGCCAATTGTCAGGTCCTGTATTTTTAAAATCTAAGTGAAACTGACAGACTGTTCCTTATTTCTTTGGGAGTAGATCACGCATGATTTTTACATCCCACACAGTCAGACAGTTCCATGTACCTTGTTATGACATATGTTCATTCTGGGACAATCAAGGCAGGAAATGGGGAGGAAGCCTGCCTCCCTGTTTACTTGGGCGGCCCTTTGTCCAGCTTCCCAGGCTCCCAGGTACCATCGGGACGAAATGAGTGTAAACACACACACTAAGAATTTAGTGTTGTGTAGTTTGAAGTTGTTGGGTTCTTTGCTGAAATTTAACAGGGAAAATGAAGCTCCAGGCATTAAGAAGGACTTACAGTCCCTCCCTCCCCCAAGCCCCTGAAGGATCTAGGAAACAACTCTCAGAAAGAGAAATTTTGTGGCGCCTGGGGGGCTCAGTGGGTTAAAACCTCTGCCTTCAGCTCGGGTCATGTTCCCAGGGTCCTGGGATCGAGCCCCGCATTGGGCTCTCTGCTCAGCAGGGAGCCTGCTTCCTCCTCTCTCTCTCTGCCTGCCTCTCTGCCTACTTGTGATCTCTGTCTGTCAAATAAATAAATAAAATCTTAAAAAAAAAAAAAGAAA
The DNA here is from genome assembly GCA_004024625.1 of Mellivora capensis. Classification (NCBI taxonomy): domain Eukaryota; kingdom Metazoa; phylum Chordata; class Mammalia; order Carnivora; family Mustelidae; genus Mellivora; species Mellivora capensis. The sequence continues at coordinate 46,629 of PISX010000947.1, forward strand.
TTTCTCTCTTTTCCCCAGGGCAAGTCTGATCTTGACACCAGCTAAATAAAGGCAGGATTAGTAACTGGATGTTTAATAACTCCTGGCATTTTAGACTCAAATAATGATTTTTGAAGGGGACCGAGGAAGGAGGGAGTGGAGGGAAGAGGGATATTGTCTATATAGGAAAGGTCAGTTTTTTAAAATGTTAAACACTTAGGAATATTCTTTATTGCACAAAGAAATACCTTTTCCCAAATATTTTGAAACATGCAGGCCTCTCGGCCTGTTTTTGTTTTGTCTCTTTCTTTGTTTTTCCAGGTTTAATAGAGATGCAGTTTATGGTTATAGAGATACATTTCATTACTATGAACAATCACTGTAGTTTTTTTGAGTGCAAGGTGCTAAGTGGAAGCTGGTCTTCATCCCCGCGTCAGGAAGACAAGCAGGAGTGACGGCACCAGGGCAGAGTGGCGAACCCATGCCCTATGGAGCCGGCTCATCTCAGGCTGCTACTTACACTGGCATTGTACAGTTTCACCATGATGCCCATTATGACCGTTTACACACAGATGCTGTTGGTCGGAATGTATCCGTAGGAATGTTCATTCCCTGCTATTTATTCAACAGCTTTGAAATTAGCCCCAAAGGGTTACTGATTCTAATAATCACACTTTCCATAGAAAACCTGGTCTCCTGATAACAGTGAAGGAATTCTGGGGCTCGGTGGAGTGTTACATCCTGTGGTATAAACAGCTCTGGAAAGGCTTGAGTTCGGTATCGAAACCGGTTTTAGCTGGTGGTGGTGTGGCTGAAGCAAGCTGACCAAGACCAGATTTTATTTCAGTTAATGAAATAAACACTTAATGAGATGAGATGGGAAGTGAGCAATGGTTTGTTTGAGAACTTGGATGAAGAAACAATGAGAGTGTCCTAACTGGGAAAGGTGTTCTGATTTCCCAAAGGTCTTTGTGTATTTGAGACCTCTCACAGGAGTATCTCCCTATTAAGGCAGAACACATTTGCATAATGGAATATATCTCTTGCTGTACAAAGGTACCGGTTAGTGTGTGGTTTTCTTTCCAAACAAGGCCTGTGGCAGGTGTCTGACAAGGATAAGCAATTGTCCATGGAGACTTGCTGTCCTGGAAGTTAGCCAGGGGAAGATTAAGGTATATATGATCTAGCCCATGCCTCTAAATCCCACTCCCCTTTAATGACTCAGAATCCATTACTTCTTAATGCATTATTCATACGCACATCAGTGCTCTTTTGAGTTTGTATTTTCATCGGGTACTCCCCATAGGGACCGTGGTGTAGTGTTTAAGAGTATAGACTTGTGTTTAAGAGCATGGCTTTGAAGCTGCTCCCTGAGCAGGTCAAGGTATCCCTTCTGAGCTGTGTGGCTGGGAAAGCACACCCCCCCCACCCCCCCCAGTTGGAGCTGAAGCTACATTTCAGCACCACTTACCACCCATCCCTCTTACCCAGGTACCTTTTTGCAATGCAGACATTGCTCTGAGACCTGAAAGAGCCCTGTGCTTGAGTTTGAAATCTACTCACTTCCAAGCTGGTGTGATTTGAGACAAATTGCATTTCCCTGCCTCAGTCTTCTCATCTTTCAAAGAAGGGTCCAAGTATCCTTGTACTGGAGTTGTTTACAATGACAAATGGCAAGCGTTGAGGACAGCACTTGGAGCCTAGCAAGAGCTCAGTAAATCATGGCTCTGATGGAGAGGAGTTCCAGAACGGGCAGTGAGAGTGGGGAAGTTCACCCCATGGAATGCAGCTCCTTTCGTCAGTAGACGGGTTCCTTTATCAGAAAGCAGTGGAGGGGGGCGCCTGGGTGGCTCAGTGGGTTAATGCCTCTGCCTTCGGCTCAGGTCATGATCTCAGGGTCCTGGGATCGAGCCCCGCATCAGGCTCTCTGCTCAGCGGGGAGCCTGCTTCCCTCTCTCTCTCTCTCTCTCTCTTTGCCTGCCTTTCTGCCTACTTGTGATCTCTCTGTCAAATAAATAAATAAAATCTTTAAAAAAAAAAAAAGAAGAAAGAAAGAAAGCAGTGGAGGCCCAAAGAAGCCTTGCTTCTGACTGGATTCAGCCTTGAGTTCCAAAGCACCAGTTAGGAATCATTTTCACTTCCTGATGTAGTGGAAGAAGAGGATTTGGAATAAGAAAGAAATGGGGCTCTGAGCCCCAGTGCTACCAATTCTGGGTTTTTTTCCTACAAATGTAAGGTGAGAAAGATAACTGCTCCTTGGGATTTTCACTAAGATTGGATGAATTAGGAGTCTGGATGCACTGAGGTGCTTCGCCAACAGTTAGCTTAGTATTGTTTTCCTGTGAGCTAGAACCTGGGTTTTAGACCTGGTATTCTGCCACGAAATAGGCACCAGCTTGCAAACCATCTACCGTTTGGTGAATCAGTCATTCTGGTGACTTCAAAGGCTTGTTTTTTTGTTTTTTTTTGTTTTGTTTTTAAATGGGCTAGTCAGAGGATAGTGTCTAGGTTTGGGCAGTGAGACTCATAATAATTAGTGATCTTAATAATAATAATATGTAATACTAGTTGAATACTTCTTGAGAGTCTGCTGTGCTCCTTTGACCATCAGAATAACCTCTAAAAGTAGCACTTACCATTATTCCCACTTTTTGGTGGAGGAGACTAAGCCCAAAGTCACTCAGCCAGTAAGGGCTTGAGTTAGCAGTGTGTGAACCCCAGCAGTCTGCCTTGACCCCACCTGCTGAAACACTATGCAGCCTGTCTCCTGTCCCCCTTGCATTTCTGGAAGCAAGTTTAAATGGTGCCATGGTCAGGGTACCAATGTGGTTGACCATCTTTGGGTGATGGATAGGTATCATTTAAAACTTGGATTCGTTGAAGACTGGTAAGTAGTGTTTGACTCTTTATTTTATTTTTTAAAGATTCTCTTTATTCATTTGAGAGAAAGAGAGATGGAGAGAACACAAGCAGGGGGGAGAGGCAGAGGGAGAGGGAGAGAGAGAGAAGCAGACTCCCTAGTGAGTCAGAAGTCTGACGTAGGGCTCAATCCTAGGACCTGGAGGTCTAGACCTGAGCTGAAGGCAGATGTCCGGCCATATGAGCCACCTACGTGCCCCTGATTGTTTACAATAGCAGTTCAAAGTCTCTTGAGGGTGGACAGTGATTGCTCCGGCAGTAAAAAGGCCTATCTACAGTGTTCTCCGTTTTGGGGTGGAGAGGACCCATCATTTGTATTTGCCGCCTGTGGTGCTCAGCTCCTTACCATTGTGTGTTGGTGGCTTTGGCGTGCAAAATGCGTGTTCCGGTTCCTGTAGCTATCTCAGGTAGATGGACAGTGCCATCTGATCTGTCATTTGTCAGAGTATCTGCTGTTTGATTTCCCCTGATTCCAACAGCTTAGCTGGAGGCCTTCTTCCTGACCAGGTACCCTTGTCCTCCGCACACAGCAGGCTGATGGAGGGGCGTTGTCAGAGTGGTCTGATGAGGGAGAGCTGCTCATTGATCAACCCAGGCTAATCCTATCAAAGGCTGAACACTCAGACGAAAGCTTTTAGTGCCTCCAGGAAGAGTGGGACTAAAGGGTGAAGCTCTATGAAGTTATGGGAAGAGACCAAGCAGGTGAAAGTTTTTTTTCTGTCTAAAGAAGCCAGGAGTGTCTGTAGGGGAAGACATAATATCTGCCACTCACTAACACTGAGATTTTTGGCCCCATAGAGGTCATGACAAAAATGTCTGGGAAAGTCAGTGATGATGTGCCTCCAAAATAGAGTGCTTGCTCAAATTCCAAATGAAAAAATTGCCTAAAAGGGAGATTTTTTACAAAGGAACGCTATAAGGGAAAAAATCCTGTTGCATCATTGTTTTTTATTGTACTTTGAAAACCAGGAGGAAGGAAAGTAGAGCTTCTTTCATAGAAGGGAAATGACCACCTTCCCCAGTGCCTTCAGTGGGCTCTTGGCTGTTGTGATGGACAAGTTGAACTTGGGGAATATGGTTGCATGCAGCCTCATGTCCACATCATCAGAGTCTTCCAGTGGTAGTTAAATCACTTTAAAACTGGGATTTGGGGGGCACCTGGGTGGCTCAGTGGGATAAGCCTCTGCCTTTGGCTTGGGTGGTGATCTCAGGGTCCTGGGATAGAGCCCCACATCAGGCTCTCTGCTCGGCGGGGAGCCTACTTTCCCCTCTCTCTCTGCTTACTTGTGATCTCTGTCTGTCAAATAAATAAATACAATCTTAAAAAAAAAAACAAAAAACAAAACTGGGATTTGTTCAAACCACATGTGTCCCTAACATCTTAGGGAAAGTGGATTCGCTAATGTACACCCTTACCCCCATTACTTGTATGAGGGCTTCACATTCTGAGATCCACTGAGATGGTTTCACTGTGTTACCGTGTGAAACCCGAAATGTCAACGGAGAGATGGGGCAACTGGTTAATGGCACTTGAATAGCAATGGTGAATGAGGACTGTGACATAGAGAAAACCCAAAAAGGAGAAAGATTCAAAGCAATGCCTGAAGAATCTGGTATGGATCCCAGAATGGCAGTAAACTCCCATTTATTGGTATTACATATGCTTACATTTTCATCAAAGGAAGTAGATTTCTACCTTTTCTTAATGTGGCTAATTTAATCGAAAGCTTTGGCAGAACCATTAGTTCTCTACCATTTGAAGTAAAATAAATAAGTAAATGCAGACCTTCATGTAGCTCAGAGGCTGTTTGAACTTGAGAGAAAATTGTTTCCTTTCCTCCTTGGATTGGACTGTGGCCAACATTCCTGACTGATGTTGAACGTGGTATCAAAAGAATGTGCCTGAAGTATGTAGCCAGTGACCTTTATAATCACAGTACCATTTGATGGAAAAGTGTTTACCACATTACATTCTTTATTAACTGAAGTCCGGTAGAATCTACTTGTTTTATCTGTAGTCTTGGTGAGGGCCAAATGTCAGATTGCTGTCTCTAATATATCTGGAAATGCTTCACAAATAAATGCACACGAAAACTCTAAAAAGCATAGTCTGTCAGAAAAATAGGATAAAGAACATTAGAAGTGGAGAAAGATTTTAATTAGAAAACGGTAATACTGCTTCTGTGTAATCAAAGAAGTATTAGACCCATAAAGGAGAGGCCAGCTTATGTCTCAAGTGGAGTCTGCCAGCACGCGGTAGAGTTGGAGGAGCTGTTTTTGGCCTTTTCCCTATTTCTTCTCTCTGCTAATTCTTCACTCCCTCATTCAGTTATTCATCCATTGACTCACTTACCCATCAAACAGGTGTTTACCACCTGTTAGGCACTGAAGATACAAAAATGTATGACATCACCCCTACGCTAGAGAGACTGGATTTAGCAAGAATCTGCACAGATGTTTTATGCTGAAATTAGTTCCTTGGTTTTGGTTAAGACTTAATGAGAGAGACATTGAAATGCAGATTGAAGTGCATGTGCCCTCTGTGGAGATTTGTTATTTGTACTAAATGGGGATTTTGTCATCATGGATTGTCCATACTCTCATCCTAGCTCATAGGTAGTTCCAGACTCTGCCCCAGGCTGGAGTGGGCACTGGAATGGGACCAGGCTCGTTCCACAGCTGTGGGCAGTGACACAAAGAGGGGATCGAAGGTGAAGCCCGACTCAGGGGCCAGAGTTGACCCCTCAGAGGCCTGAAAACCAGGGCAGAGTCTTCAATTGGGGCAATGAATAGAGGCAGCATCTCACAAACATAGTAACTGATTACTGTTGTGTTTTGTGTCCTAGGGTCTGGGTTCACTCTCAGCCTGAGTTCTGGTCATAATTTTTCATTTTGCAGCATTAGTTTTACAGTAAGTGTTTGAAAACACCATAAATGTCTCTTCATAGGGGAAAGGTTAAATACATGATAGAATTGCCATATAATGAAATGAGAGACGGAAAAAACAAAAGAATGATGACATTCTTTTTTTTTTTTTTTAAGATTTTATTTATTTATCTGTCAGAGAGAGAGAGAGAGAGAGAGAGCACAGGGAGGCGGAGTGGCAGGCAGAGGCAGAGGGAGAAGCAGGCTCCCTGCCGAGCAAGGAGTGGGATGTGGGACTCGATCCCAGGACGCTGGGATCATGACCTGAGCCGAAGGCAGACACTTAACCATAGAATGATGATGTTCTATGTCCTGATACAGGAAGACACACTGATGTTAAAAATTAGTGATGTGAATAAAATAATCTTAATACAACTTGATCCCAGGTTATCGGAGTGACCGCCTTATGAACGATGCCAATTTCAGTACTCAGGGAGCACTGGGTACTCTCATTTTCAGCCACTGAGAAAGTGACAGAGGAGTTGAATACCTCAAAGGTACATTTGGTCAGAGGAAGATACGATGGTTTCTCAACACACTGTACATACAAAGGTTTCCTAAATGTGAACAGAGTACCATGGTGGTAGAGTCCACGTAACATGGTAGGCTGAATCCCAGAGAGCCTACACAGGATTCTTGCTGCGGAGGACCCTGAAGTTCACACAACTCAACCTCATTTTTCAGTTACATTGTGGTTATTTTAGATATTTTTTGGTTCTATAATTTTGCTGAATTTAATTTGAAAATACATTTTGGTTTTGGAATCGTAAATGAGCTTTGAGCCCAAGAAGTTTATACTCGGTTCTGAGCTTGTGTGTATGTAAGTAATGCCATTTTAAGGAAAGGTACTACTAGGGGTGGGGGTTGTGAGAAGGTCCATAATTCATGTTTGGGAAGCATTACAAGACAAGAAGAGACTGCAAATGATGACCCTTAGCAGTTTTCCCTTAGGTATCCTCTAATTCTTGAGGTTAATGATTTATTAATATAATCAGCAAAGAATGTCTTTAATAGTCAAGAAGACGCTTCTTAAAATTTAAATGTTTCAAATAATAATACATTTCAATGATTCAGAGACCCATAGATATTAGAAGGTATACACGGCACTATCTCTCAGCCCCATTCCTCCCTCTTGGTGGCCCCTATTTTTTTGTGTATCTTCCCCAGATTCTTTTCTGCATATACAAGCCAACACCAGTATATGGCTTTAGCCCACCTTGCGGGCTCAACTCCTGGTACAGAAAGGCTTTTCTGCACCTTACACTTTTTCAGTGAACAGTATCTCTTCCTCTCTCAGGACATAGAATGCTGCCAATTTTCTTTTTTTAGGGCTGCCTGTTATTCCATTATATGACAAAACCGTCGTTTATTTAACTTCTCCCCTTTGTTGTTTTCAAACATTTAACATCAAACTAATGCTGCTGTAAATGTTATTTGGCCAAGTGAAACAGACCTGTAGGATAAATACCAAGAAATGAAATTTCAGGGCTGTGGGATACTTGCATTTGGAATGTCCATACCTGTTGTTAAGTCACCCTCCCTTGGAGTTTTACCGAGTTCCTCTCTCCCAGGCAATATGTGAGGACTGCCTTTTTTCCCTAGTCTCGTTATAAAGAGAATGTGTTACCAAACTTTGGATTCTTCCCATTCTGATAAGTGAAAATGGTATCTCAGTATGTTCTTGATTTGCATTACTCCTATAAGTGATGTTGAACGTTTTTCATGTATTTATAAATGATTTCTCCTTCCTCTTCAGTAAATTGTCTGTTATTGTTCTTTGCTCACTTTCTATTGGGTGGCTGCTCTTTTCCTTACCAGCATTTAGGAACTATTTATATATTAAGGACGTGAGTCTTTTTGTCTGTGATCTGAGTTGCATCTTTTTTCCCCGTCTGTCTTTTGACTTAACTTAGGGTATTTTTGGCAAGTAGAGATTTGGGGGTTTAAAAAAAGCGGTTTCTGGATTATGAATCATAGAAAGCCTTCCTACTCCAGATTCAAAGGGAATTTTGAAAAAGCCTTCAAAAACATATAGTTGGCAGTGCTGATGAGGTTGCCCTTCTAGGCTACATCATAGCCTCGTGACGTTGGAGCTCCTGTGGTACTTCCTACATCGTTCTTGCCTACTGTGCTCCACGGAGCTGAAGCTGGACAAGGGTGTTCTAGCTGCCTATCGAATCAGTAATAGACCAACCTCTGGCCTTAGCCTGTATCCGGTTTCTTTTCCTTAGCACTTTTTTTTTTTAAGATTTTATTTATTTATCAGAAAGAGAGAGCACACAAGCAGCCAGAGAGGCAGGCAGAGGCGGAGAGAGAAGCAGGCTCCCTGACGAGCAAGGAGCCTGACACGGGACTCGATCCCAGGATGCTGGGATCATGACCTGAGCCGAAGGCAGCGGCTTAACCCACTGAGCCACCCAGGCATCCCATCCTTAGCACTTTTTGAGGGACTGGTAAGAGAGAAGGGTAAAGCAAAATGGCCAGCTGACCCTGGAAACTGCCCAATGATCTTGCATTAATCAGGCCCATTTGGTCTCATTTCACAAATGTACCATCACTTGCTATCTTTGTGATTTTGATTATCCTAAATATATTCAGAAAGTAATGCTACCTATGTAATTGAAAAGCAGCTTTTTTTTTTTTTTCTTAGTGTGGGAGAGGAACAGTGGGAACGAGAGAATCCTAAGCAGGCTCCACGACCAACATGGAGCCTGACTCAGGGCTGGATCTCACGACCCTGAGATCCTGGCCTGAGCCCAAATTGAGTTGGATGCTCAACCAGCTGAGCCACCCAGGCACCCCTGAAAAGCAGCATTTTTGATCGTTAAATTAGACATTTTTATGGAGCCTGTATGTTAAAATATTCTCATTTCAGTAATTCTAAATGCCTATCCAGATCAGAAGGAAGCTGTCTGAGACCGGGAGGTCATGATAAAAATCGGTTAGTTTGAGACTGGGTCTGTTGGTGATGCCTTCTTCATAGTAAGTCCTTGAAGGAAGGCCGTAATGATTAAGTTGTGGTGTATGGATACCTTTTACTTATGTCAGCCTCCCAGGGTCTTGAGAAGAGAAGCCAAGAGTGAGTGCACAGCATATAAGGGGTAATTACTAGGAGTTTGTAATTCAAGATGCCATAATCACTCAGACATAGTAAGGCCTTTCTCATTTGAAAGGACTCTAATGAGTAGATACTGTGCTTCCCATCATGTAATATAATTTGATGGTCTAAGAAAAAATGAAAAAATGAAAAGCTTCACCTTCCCAAAGGAAGTTGAAAGAAATGAAGAAGAGGGAGAAAAACAAGGATGAGGGCAGGCATGAAAGATGCTAAAAGAAAGCCTAAAGAGTAATCAGTCATAATTCATTGGACAGGAAGGAGAATTACTGGCAAAATCCAATGTTCTGAGAAAGAAAGAAGGGGGCGGGGAATCAGAGACGCACCTTGGAGGGGATGAAAGTGACATTTCAGACAAAAATGGTGATGAGAATCTTTTCAAAGTAATATGGAAAAAACACCAAATAAGTAACAGTAGCATGGAGCAGAAAATAGTGGTTTAATTGTTTTAATAATAGCTGAAGAGTGAAAGGTTGAGAATGGTGTTACCTTTTTTTTTTTTTTTTTTTGAAAATTTTGGGAAAGATTTTATTTGACAGGGAGGAAGCAAGAGAGCACAACCAGGGGAGGGGCAGAGAGAGAGGGAGAGGCAGGCTCTCTGCTGAGCAGGGAGCCTGATGTGGTACTTGATCCCAGGACCCTAAGATGATGACCTGAGTCAAAGGCAGACACTTAACCGACTGAGCCACCCAGGCGCCCCAGAATGGTATTACTTTCGAGAATTAGTTTTAGGCTAGAATCATAGTGTGATCTATCTTACATTATTTACTAAATTAGTTAGTCCCCACTAACCTTGGGTTTTGTTAAGATCAACATAGCATTGCCATGACTCGGCCCCATACTAGACATCTGGTGAGTCACTGTGTAAATGTTTGCTGGATGAATGAATGGTTGAATCGATAAACGAATGATCGGTTTGGGGCATGTTTGGATCTCTAATCTAAGTTCAGACTGAGTAAAAATATGTGTGGCCTTGGCTTTGTTATGACAGTGACTTACGTCTTTGTAGAACCAGGTGGAAAGGTTCACGGAAAGGATTTCAGTAAACACACTTGGTGCAGTATGCATGGTCACTGTTCCTTCTAGATTTCTGAGGGCTTGTGTTTTTTATGGGAAATGAGTGGAGGTGAATGATCAGTGATCAGTGGAACTTCTCAAATGACCAAATACCCGTTCCATCATGGCGTATGTGGTGATCACTTCGGCAAACAATAATTGGCTCATATGCCCAGGTAATATCATAACACTTTGATTTCGTGTCATTTGAAGCTTGGCTTGAGTAAACTTTTTCTCATCCCCCAAAGGCTCCTTGCTCCTATGGATTCAGCATGAGTTATTAATTCCATTGATTGAAAAACAGGCTCCAGGCCTTTTGGGAATCCAGGCAGGGGAGGGCTAAATCCTAGGTTGGTGGTGATAGGCTGGTCCTGGGAGAATGGAGGTAGACATTTAGACCCTCTGAGGCTAGGCATGTTTCTGGAAACATCTTTTCAAAAGGCACTTGGTTAAGATATAGGCAGAGATGAGCAGGTGTTAGCCAGTAGGAAGACTATGTGCTAAAGGAATGGGGATGCTGGGCAAGACACCAAGATAGCCGTTTAGCCACTGGAGAATAATTCTAGACACTGGGTCAAAATGACCTTGTTGTCCCCAGCAGGAAGATGGGTGTTCCTCAAGTACTCTTTCTCTTTGTCACAAAACATTGCTAATAGCCAAGTACCAGTGCTCCCCCTCCTGCCACTCTGGGATTTAGGAAGATGAGGAGAGAGAGATGAAGGACCACTGTAGGCTCATAGGCAGAAGACTAAATCAGGCTAACCAGTATTCAAAAGCTGACTCACAGTTTCCAAGAGAATGCCTATTGTATTTCCTCTTGACTGTGAATCATCGTTATAGATGAGAATTTCTGACAGTTCCACAAGTGTAGGTTGAGGAGAATACCACAGTTTTTATAGATTGTCAGTTAAATCATCAAAATGATAAGGACGCTATAGGATCTTAAGTCCATAAGGACTGAAATAACATTGAATTTTCTGGAAATTAGAGAAGGTTCTGATGATTACTCTTTTTATTTGTACTACTTCCTTCTGAGTACCTCCACTCCCTTAAGGAAATGATTCTGATACAGTGAACTGTCACAGGCTTTAGAGTTCTCTTGCCTTGGGCCTGGTGACCAGAGTTGCCGTCTAAGCTACATGCCCACTGGGCAAATTTCTCTACTTCTCTGAGCACCGGTGTTCTCATCCATCAAATAGGGATTATATATATATATATGGCATAGGATGTTGTGAGGATTAAATTAAAAAGTGCATATAAAGTGATAAAGACAGCAGCTGGCATATGGTCACCGCTGTTAGCCATTATTGGTGATAATCTGATGGTTGTTTCAGGGGTCCATTGGAATAATATGTCTGCTTGGCGGGGTGCCTGGGTGGCTCAGTGGGTTAAGCCTCTGCCTTCGGCTCGGGTCATGATCTCAGGGTCGAGTCCCGCATCAGGCTCTCTGCTTGGCAGGGAGCCTGCTTCCTCCTCTCTCTCTCTCTGCCTGCCTCTCTGCCTACTTGTGATCTCTCTCTGTCAAATAAATAAATAAAATCTTTAAAAAAAATATGTCTGCTTGGCATGTATAGTGATTTTCACTTTATTTCTTTAACCAGAGTATAAACAGGCTTCTAGTGGAAAGTGGGTTCTATTTCCCAGACCCCAAGGCTCTCCCTTTGGGTCTAGTTATCTGTTGTTAGGTCCCAGGGTAATTCTGGAAACTTCCTTTGAAGTCTGGCTGAGCTACAGTGAGGACATTTATCCTAGACAGAAAAGCACCTTCTAGAAACCAGGAAAGGAGCTGTGTTTGCTGCTGGGGCCACAGTGGTTCCCCTCTGGGTGCACACATGAGGAGCTGGTGTGTGGGCCCAGCTACAGGGGTCCATTTTCCTTTCTGGAAATTAAGCTGGAAATATCAAACTTGTGAGGGCCGAACTTGCTATTAGTGGTAGAAGCTTATGGGTCACCTTAGAAACCAGATCTTCAAAGGCTAGTTCCAACCCCCCAAACCCCCACACCTGGAAAGAGTGGATTAAGAAGATTTGGCTCTGATGGAAATAAAAACAGCAGAGAATTTTCCACCTTCCCTGCAGTGGCCAGTATTACCATCCAAGTAATGAAGCAGATTCGGTTTCCCTGGCTGCAGCTGGTGGTCAGTGGCACTTATCAGCCTGTACAGGGGAAGCACCACCATGGACTCATGTGGACAGTTAACAGTGGCTTCATCTCTTAGTCTCTCTGAGCCTCTATTGCCTCATCTGTGAAATGGGGTAAGAACTCGCTGCGGGTTTACAAGGATTAAAGAGGTGGTTCTGTGTAAGGAAAGTTCTTGGTGTAAAAGGAGGGGCTCGATGAATCTCCTCCTCATAAAAGAATTCCTAATCTGCCTTCTGATTTCTGTTCCCCCTTTCCCAACTACTGCAAACTGCCATCGGAGGGATTTCTGAACAACATATGTAGCTCCAGCCCAAAAGCTGTCATGGGTAGGATAAAATCCAAACAGTGTAGCACAGGACTGCCCAGCCACAATCTGGTCACTATGCCCCATACCTTCCCTCTTGGCTGGGCTGTGCTGCCACACTTCAGCAACCACGGTAGGTCTTGTTATTGAACACTTACAAAGTGCCCGGCGCTGTTTACATGTTTCTGATGCATCACATCCTTTAATCCTCACTGCAACACTGTCTAGGTGAAGAAGTTGGGGTTTTTATAAATTGTATGCCTTGCTCCTTCCTGACCCTAGGAAGTAGTCAAACTGAGATTCCACTCAGGTTATCCATGCTAGCTATTTATGTATTTATGAATGTATGTGTTTACTTATGTATTTGAGGTATAATCGACCTATGTTATATTAGTTTCAGCTGTACAACATAATGATCTGATATTTGTAATTATTGCAAAGTGATCGCCGCCATAAGTCAGGTCTTTACCATACATAGTTATGAGAACATTTTTTTTTTCTTGTGGTGTGAACTTTTTTAAGATCTTGACTTTCTCAGCAAGTTTTATTTCAGTGCTGTTAAGTGTTATCTTCTACCAAAGCCCAACTCCAGGACACTGTTCAAAACTGTCTCTTGCATGAGCTCCCAAGCCCTGGGCAGTCGTCCCCATAGCATCTCTTAATGTGCATCCTTGAACTAACGGAGCAAATGGTCATTTTAGTAGTTCTTGTCTGCATGGGCTACCTCTGTCTTCCCAGCCAGATCCTGCTTTCCTCCAAGGGGACAGAGATAGATGATATCTCCAGGGCCCAACAAAGTGTCCTCTTCACAGGTGCTCAGTTTCTGTTTGATGAGGATAAGGATAAAAACACACATCTCGGGGCTCAGTGGATTAAAGCCTCTGCCTTCAGCTCAGGTCATGATCTCAGGGTCCTGGGATCGAGCCCCGCATTGGGTTCTCTGCTCAGCGGGGAGCCTGCTTCCTCCTCTCTCTCTGCCTAACTGCCTGCTTGTGATCTCTGTCTGTCAAATAAATAAATAAAATCCTAAAAAAAAAAAAAGAAAGAAAGAAAACACACATCTCCAGGACTGAGACCATATTTATTCCTCCACCTTTTCTAGATGGTAATAACCATGGTGACTACTTAGTAAGATTCAAAACATAACCTTGGCAAGCACTTTGTCATCTAATATTCAGTCTCCTTCTCTGTAATACAGGAAGATGGAAATGTATGACCTAAAGCTTTTCTCTCTCTCTCTCTTTAAAATATTTTATTTATTTATTTGACAGACAGAGATCACAAGGAGGCAGAGAGGCAGGCAGAGAGGGAGCAGGAGAAGCAGGCTCCCTGGTCTCAATGCGGGGCTCGATCTCAGGACCCTGGGATCATGATCTGAGCCGAAGACAGAGGCTTTAACCCACTGAGCCACCCAGGTGCCCCCTAAAGCTTCTCTCGCTCTAAAATTAAACATGATTTTTAAAAATGTCTAGATACATTACACAGGCAAGATATTCTACATGTTGCCAGACTTACCAACAACCCTGGGAGACAGGCAGAGAAGATAAATTATTCCCGACTTAGTGGCAGGAAACTATGGCTCAGAGAGGCTGAGTGACATGCCTGAAGCCACACAGCTCCTGAATGGGGAAGGAGGAACCTAATCCACTGCCTGTGATCACTTTGCACGAAACGGCATGGGCCCTGCCGTGTTAGAAATGTTCCTGTTCCATCAAGGAAGTAAGCCAGTACAAACATCTAAATGTTTCCCTTGGGTTCCTGGGTATTCTCCCAGATTTAAGTTAAAAGAGCTGAGGTTTTCTAAGGGGTTTTCCTGGTGATCTTTTTGAAAATGGTTTGAAGTAATCCTATTAGGAATTTCCTAATCATTTGGCTTGTTCAGGTGAAGGTGATCAGTCACAGTGGTTGTTCATTAGAGACTCTGGCTGGGGGGCTGGAGGCCTGAGACCTGGGCATCGGTTATATGGCCCTGGGTCACTTCCTCAGGGTCCCTTCAGAAGACTGAAGAAAAGGGTCTGAGATTCCAACACTTTAGGGGAGACTTTTTTAATCTTAATAAAAATTTCCCAAGAACTAGCATAAAGAGAAGTAAAGATCAGGCAAATGTCACATGAGTCACCTCCCATTTTACAAATTTAGGTGTATTTTTTTCTTTCTAAAAAATTTTATTTATTTATTTGAGAAAGAGTGCATGAGCTGGGGAAGAGGCAGAAGAAAAGGGAGAGAATCTCAAGCAGACTCCCCGCTGAGGGCAGAGCCCTACGTGGGGCTTAATCTAACAACCCCAAGATCATGACCTGAGCCAAAACCTAGAGTGGGACACTGAACCGATTGGGACACCCAGGTGTCCCTATTTTTCTTTCTTACAAAAGAACAGTGCACCTATTGTATGTAAGTAAATGGAAGCACATTTAGTACAGCTTTATACACAAACTATGGGACAGCTACATATTGTTACCTGAATGATGTCCGTGTGCACTGAGATCCAACGTATAGAAATTTTGTAGTGTAATGTGTTGCGATCTGAAGGCCTGTTGTGCTTTATTTTGTCTAACACAGAGCTTCCCACCTATTTTCACATCCCCTCACACTTGGCAAATAGTAGTATGAGCAGGACACACAGGGGAAAACCCCAGTCAGCTCCACCACGGGCTGAGGAACCCATGGGTCTTTCCAATGCTGAAAGTGTATTTCAAAACTAGACTTGAGGGTGCCTGGGTGGCTCAGTCAGTTAAGGACCGACTCTGGGATCGAGTCCCGCATCGGGCTCTCTGCTCAGCAGGGAGCCTGCTTCTCCCTCTCCCTCTGCCTGCTGCTCTGCCTGCTTGTGCTATCTCTCTCTCAAATAAATAAATAAATAATCTTAAAAAAAAAAAGCAAAACTAGATTTGAGCAGCATGGTTTGTCTTCCACAAAAACCCTTGAGAATGGCCTGTCTATTCAATAAAACTCTGAAAATGCAGAAGCCCAAATGACACTTGTCACCAGCTCATGGCCTAGCAGACAAAATTCAGGGGTGGGCACCTGGGAACCCAGGGCCTGGCTTTCCTGTCACCCGTAGATTGCACTGGATTGCTCCCAGTGGAAACTGTGAGTGCCGGAAACTCATGCCTCTCCTGAGGGCATGACCCACGTGATGTGACTGAGCTGTGGGAAGAATCTGTTTTCCTAATCCATGCTCTAGATTTCAGAGTCCCTGGCCCTGGAGCTGTGAAGGACAAGTGTTTTGAAGCCCGGGAGTGCTGGGATGCGATGACCCACTGTGCCTGAGCCTTTCTCAGCAGAGCGTTTGCTGCAGCTTTCTGTGCCCAGGATGGCCCCCGCCCCACCATCAGTGGGTCCAGCGGACACGCTGCTGGGAAATGAACTTGACAGCTATCAACTGTCCTAACAGGGACACAGGAGAGGCATGTCTAAAAGGATAAGGGATCGTGAATTCGTCGTCAGAGAACAATTGCTGGCATTCTTGAATCATTGCTGTAGTAGCTAGGACAGGACGGCTGGTACAGTCTGAAGAAGAATCTTAAATATTGTTAGTTTAGGGGCGCCTGGGTGGCTCAGTTGGTTTAGTGTCTGATGCTTGATTTCAGCTCAGGTTATGATCTCAGAGTTGTGAGAACGAGCCCCATGTTGGGCTCCGTGCTCAGCGAGAGTCTGCATTAGATTCTCTGTCTCTCCCTCTCCTACCCTTCTCCCCACTTGTGCTCTACCTCTCTCTCTCTCTCTCTCTCTCAAATAAAACATTTTAAAATACTGTTATTTTGTAACTTATAATTTTTTTTTTAAACAGGCCTTTTCTCTATCCCTCTCTATTTCTGTTTCTCTCTCTGTCTCTCTCAAACAAATGACAAAAAGGAAAGTTGGGGCAAAAATCTTTTTTTTTAATTAACATATAATGTATTATTTGTTTCAGGGGTACAGGTCTATGAATCGCCAGTCTTACACAATTCACAGTGCTCACCATAGCACATACCCTCCCCAGTGTCCATTACCCCGCCAACCCATCCCTCCCATTCCCCTCCCCTCCAGTAGCCTTCAGTTTGTTTCCTGAGATTAAGAGTCTCTGATGGTTTGTCTCCCTTCCCAGTCCAGTCGTGTTTCATTTTTCCCTCCCCCCCTCCCCTGCCCTGTCTCTCAAATTCCTCATATCAGAGAGATCATATGATATTGTCTTTCTCTGATTGACTTATTTCACTTAGCATAATATCCTCTAGTTCCATCCATGTCGTTGCAAAGGGCAAGATTTCATTTCTTTTGATGACTGTGTAGTATTCCATTGTATATATATACACCACATCTTCCTTATCCATTCATCTGTTGATGGACATCTAAGCTGAAGATACAAACGTAGTGATCCGAAGGGGCAGGTGCACCTGTGTGTTTATAGCAGCAATGTCCACAATAGCCAAACTGTGGAAAGAGCCTAAAAATCTTCTGTCTATATCTTCTCCATTCAGGGAACATAAGGCAATACTCGACAAAATCCTGTCTAGGGTGGCATAACAGTCTGAGGGAAAGAATGAAATTTTTGTTTATTTGGAGAGTATATTGGTTGAGAGACACTGGCATGAAAGGAATTCTTGCATGTGATTGTCTTTTTTAAAAGTTTGAAAGTGTTTATTTTGATGTAACCTTATTCTTTCCTTGAATCATTGTGTTTCATTAAATCCAAAGATGGAAATCAGACTTCCAGGGGTCTTTAGAGCCCACACTAGTCTAAACTTAGTTGAAATGAGAATACCTTCAATAAGCATATTGTATTATAGTATGTGTGTGTGCATATATATCTGTATACTGTATATGTATGTATGTATATACATATATGTGAACATATATCACTTGCTTACCAATTAAGCTAGGTATAATAGATATAATTCAGAGGAGAAAAAACACAACAGGACCTTTATTCCTTTAATTTCCCCATCATTAGTAAAACAATCATATGAAAAATCCATTTCCAGGGCACCTGGGTGGCTCAGTAGGTTAAGCCTCTGCCTTCAGCTCAGGTCGTGATCCCAGGGTCCTGGGCTGGAGCCCCACATTGGGCTCCCCGCTCGGCGGGGAGTCTGCTTCTCCCTCTCCCTGTGCCTGCAGCTCAACCTGTTTGTATGTACTCTTGCTCTTTCTGTCAAATAAATAAATCTTAAAAAAAAAAAAAAAAAAAGAAAGAAAAGAAAAGTAAATTTCCTTGCCTTTCATCTTTGTTCTTCAGTCCCTAATTAATCGAGGGAGACATTGCTGGTATCATACTGTTGGTGGTCATACGGCTCTGTGTCTCTTGTGTCATGACCTTGTTTATAACATGAGAAACGAACAGTTTCTTGGAAATGACTTTAAAATTACTTTGCAACAGAATGCTCCCCCACCTCAGTATACTGCTTTTGTCGTTGTCATTGATTCCTTTTTCCATCCATCTCAGTATTTTTCCAAACAGTTCATAGGCTGTTTCTAGGCCACACCAGAACTATTAGGACATCTTAGCTGGATCTCATGTATTCCATAAGGGACTCATCTGCATATGTATGTCATTTGTATATATGGAAAAACGCATAATATTACAATGAACAACTTGACAAAATAAGGCCCTTACTTGCGGCTATCCACCTGGGTTTGCAAAGTGAAACCATATTTGGTAAGCGTCCTTGTTTAGTTTCTCCAGTCGTTGGTGCTATGACAGCCTCTTTATGTTCAGGTCTTTCCTGCTCATTTTTCTCTTTGAAGCTTTATCTGGAACTTAGGTGAGGGTTGTTCTCACTTGATGTATCACAAGCTGTATGTGTTCTGTGAAATATCCCCTTAACCTTATCCAAGTGCATTAAGGATGAGCTAGACCTGGAATTCTTCTATCTAGATACCAGTCTATTTATTTGAGAGAGAGTGCATGTGCCAGCAGGGGAGAGGGGCAGAGAGAGAATCCTCAAGCCAACTCCCCACTGAGCGGAAAGCCTGCAGACAAAGACGCAGGGCTCCATCCCAGAACCCTGAGATCATAACGGAGCTGAAACCAAGAGTTAGCCGCCCAACCGACCGAGCCATCGAGGCATCCCAGACCAGAATTCTTCTGAAGAGGGATTGCAAGGGAGGCGCAAGCCTTCCAGGTGCCAGAGTCAGACAGGATTCCCAGTGATCAAACTGGCCTGCTCCTGTTATCTCTCCCCTGTGAATAGCATGTTTATTTTAATTACAGTTCTGTAGCTGCTATTTTTGTCTGTTCTAGAATATTGGGATGCAGGGCTGGAAAGCATATTATTAAATTGCTGTTAATGCTTTGATGCTTGGTTATATAACACTAGTCTTCCTGGCATACAGAAGGGAATGTTTACTCAGTTCATCTTAGATGAGCCAAAGGGGTTAGTTAGGGTTTTCATTGGGCACTTTGGGCTGCAAGAAACTCGGGCCTGCGATACCTGATGTGGTCAGCCAACATGAGTGGAAACTGGAACCCGGCTTGGAAAGCTGACAGGAAGCCAGGCAGCTGTGGGGAAGGGGCACCTCTCCTCCTTCCTCCCCTCCCAGCTCCTGGGGATTGCGTGCACGCTTGTCTGCCCTCTTCATTTCTGTCCCCCTCTCTTTTTGCCCACAGCTGGCTTTCTTGACCTCTGCTTTCTATCTTTCCTTGACCTCAGTGTTTCTGCTTCCTTGTCATCTGTCTTGTGTGCTGCATTCCTTTGCCTTGAAATCCTTTACCGTTCTGCTTCTGTGGCTACTTGACTTTTCTCTTAGCATTTCTCAGCTCAAATTCCCTGGAAGAGGATGTGACTGGTCTGCCTCATCTTTTACTACAGGCCACCTCTGAGCCCTGTGTGTTAGCCTCGACCCTAGTCCCTGGTGAAAGGCAGCCTTGTCTGGTCCAGCGTGACAGTCCTGCTCTCTGTCCCCAGTCACGGTGTGCCAAAGGCGGGTGCCATGTTTCTGGCCAGCACGGAGAGTACCAGGAGCTGATTGGTTACAGAGTTTCATCTTTTATAAAGTCTTAGAGCAGGATATTCATTGTGGTATTTTTCCCCCTTTAATAGTTCTTATGTTATTACTTTATTATAATACATTTGCAGGAGTCTGGTTTTACATAGTTCCAACAGCATTAAAAATTACTTTAAAAAATACAGTTCTAATAGAAGATTCTGATTTCTTCCCAGTGGGGGGTCTCCCTGCATCGATGTCATTTCCCAGAAGTAACCGTTATTAGCTGTTTAATGTACATCTTTCCTGGACATTTCCTATGTAGATACAAGCACACATAGCCTCTTTCTTTGCCTCACTTACATACAGCCAAAGGCAGTGCCATGGGGATTTGCCATTATAACAAAGACTCCGTATTGAAAGTAGCAAAACTAATTTCATCCGTTTAATGCTTGTAGTTTCTCTGTGTATTTATTTATTTATTTTTAAAGAATTTATTTATTTGAGAGAGAGAGGGAGAGAGCACAAGCTGGGGGAGCCGCAGAGGCAGAGGGAGAAACAGACTCCCCGGTGAACAAGGAACCCAACTCAGGGCTCCATCCCAGGACTCTGGGATCATGACCTGAGCCGAAGGCAGACACTTAACCACCTTAGCCCCCCAGGTGCCTCAGTGTTTGTAGTTTTTATTTGGGGAATATAAACTTCCTGACTTAAGCTAGTTGTTTAAATATGTAGTCCCTATCATTGAGTTAAATAATTTGGTACTTTGTGATTGAAGATGTATCAGCTTATGGTATTGATGCACTTTGTATACAAGAGGGGAAAAAACAAACTTTAAACAAATTTCTAAAGGATAAAGCCAGGCCCCTCTCCATCAGATTGTGATTTTGAGGATGCCACTCTTTTTAGATATTGACCCCCCTACCTGTGGGATTTCATTCTAGCAATGAAATGACTAACCTGGACCATCTTGAAGGAATTAGCAGCTTTATTATAAACATGGTGACCATTTATTTGCTTAAGACTATTAACTCTCTTATTAAAAAAGCCTAAAATAGAAGGTTGGAAGTAATGGAGATAATTTTTTTGTATCATAAAAGTATTGAATGTACATTTGAAAAAGTTTTGGAAACACAGAACAGTACAGGAAAGAGATTTTTTTTTTTACCTACCAATAATTTTATAGTCTTTAAAAATAATGCATGTATTCCTCCATCAGAAAGGATGAATACCCAACTTTTGTAGCAACATGGACGGGACTGGAGGGAATTATGCTAAGTGAAATAAGTCAAGCAGAGAAAGTCAATTATCATATGGTTTCACTTACTTGTGGAGCATAAGGAATAACATGGAGGACATTGGGTGAAGGAGAGGAGAAATGAGTTGGGGGAAATTGGAGGGGGAGACAAAGCACAAGAGACTGTGGACTCTGAGAAACAAACTGAGGGTTTTGGAGGGCTGGAGGGTGGGGGGTTGGGTGAGCCTGGTGGTTGGGTATTAAGGAGGGCACGTATTGCATAGAGCACTGGGTGTGGTGCATAAACAATGAATCTGGGAACACTGAAAAAATAAAGTTTGAAAGATAATGCATGTATTATAGTTTATAATGTAATAGTATTATACTTCTATTTTGATTGGAATCATATGGAACAAAAATTTTAGTTTTGCTTCACATGATGTACTGGATATGCTTCACCATGTCATTGGATAATCATTTGAGGGCATGATTTTATTTTTTATTTTTAAAATTTTTTATTTATTTAAGAGCACAAGTTGGGAGCAGGGGGAAAGGGAGAAGCAGACTCCCTGCTGAGCAGGGATCCAGGTGCAGGCCTGGATCCCAGGACCCTGAGATCATGACCTGGGCTGAAGTCCAACGCTTAACCAACTGAGCCCCTCAGGCACCCCAAGGGCATGATTTTAAATGTCTATCATTGCATAAATACAATTATTTGGACATACTAGGTCATTACCTAACTAATTTAAAATTCATAATTGCTTCTATTTCATGATATTGATTCATTGTGGAGAAGGGGTTACGGAATCAAGAGGGTTGGCAATGATCTTGGGACTTTGAGTGAGTGGTACCTATGAATGTGGCCCATCTGGGAGAAGGTAAACGGGGGGCATCGTCCCCAGGCTTCCCTGTGGTGGTGGATGTGGCTTGCCTCTTAGAAACGATGGGGCTTCACAGTGAACAACTCCGCCCAGGACCAGAAAGACCCCTCTGTCTTTGCTCTGCAGGCTAACCTTGGCCAGCCCTGAAATATCGTTTCAAGTTTTCATACCTGCCTCTACAGTCAAGATTAGCACCAGGACACCTTCCTGCTGCATATATGGAAGCAGCTGGCAATGGGTTGAGGGCTTGTTTGCGGAATCGGAAGGCAGCTACGCTCACCACTATACCACCAACGCTTGTTTGTGGAATCGGAACACGCAGGTGCCCACAGTGTTTTCTGAATGAGTTCAGTTCATTGTACGCCTTGGTCTATATCATAGCAAACTTGAATCCCTGATGAAAGGCTGAGAACAAGCTTGTCTGTGGGGATGAAATCACCACGGCAGCGCTGGGGTCAGGACTGGCTTCTTGGGGATGTGGCCTTGTGCTGCGTAGCCCAGGAGCCCGCATTTCAAAGGGCTCCTATGTTGGTTGAATGTTCCACTAGTGGTCTTGAAATTCTTCAGAATTTTGAGCAAGGGGACTTGCATTTTCTTTTTGCCAGGGGCCCTGCAAATTATGTAGCTCGTCCTAACCAGAGTGTTAGGGAAGGTATTGAAATATCTGAGTGATTCCTTCTCAGACACGGCCCCAAAGAGAAGGAAAAGTCCATTCCAACAGCCCTTCGTTTTTGTAGGAGGAGGCCTGTGTGGCCTACGGGGTGGAATGGAGCAGCTTCTAGAAGCCCGGGCCTTCAGGGGTGCTTGGCAGATTTGAGCAGCACATGCTAATTGGCCGCGTTTCGAAGGCTCTGCTGAGGAAATGCTCTTCCGATTCCAGTTTTCTGCAGTTGCTTTAGGTATAAGCCCTAAAAATGGTGGAAAGTAGGAAAGTCAGGGCTGCTTTCTGTCTGTTCGAACCCTCACTTTCTGTGGTCAGTACCTTCCCATGTCTGTGGGGGACCCAGTCTAAGGTCCCCCGTGGATGCCCGGTGCTGTGGCTAGCCCCGAACCCCAGGTACACACTGGGTTTTTCCTGGACATACATACCTGTGATGAAGTCAATTTATGAATTAGGCACAGAAAGAGCCTAGCAACAATTACTGCTACCAGAATAGAACAGTTATAAGAATACACGTGTCCCACACTTGACATAGCATCTCGTTCTGTGCTCACTGACCTCCTCCCTGTGATAACGTGAGGTGAGAGGAGGTCTGCGTGGCGAGATGAAGCGAAACGGATGACGTGCGCGTTGTGCCACAGCGTGAGGCTACTGTCGACCTTCAGCCTGCAGATCGGAAGGCGGGTGGTCTGTTTCTGATGGCAGTTGACTGGGGAGAACGTGAAACCATGGATAGGGAACTACCATACTCATATAAGCGAGCCCGAATTTCAAAGACCCTGCAATCCAGAATTAGTCTGAAATACTACGGAGGGAGTAGTCTGCCTCTCCGAGCTTCGTCTTTCTGCCCCAGAGCCTGCCCCTCTCTTGGTAAGAAATGCATCAGGGGTCTCCCAGGCTCAGCTGATGCAGGATTGTAGATTTTCCACTCTCCTAAACCAGTGCCCTTGGGATAAATACACAACAGAAACCTCATGCCTCCCCCATTCCTGTCTTCTTGCCTTCAGTTAAGAAATGATTTTGTCGAGTTCCGTTTTAGTTTGCAGTGGGTAGACAATTGTTTTAATTTCCCAAGTAAAAAATGTGTATTACAGATTGAATGTGATCTTTAAAACTATGCGTATTATTCTAAAAAACACAGTCCTGAGAAAATTACTGCCCTCCAGCCTTCCCGTCCCTAACTTAATGCTATTTATTTAAAGTACTGGTTTGCAGCCCGTGTGTTACCACTGCCTTGAGCTAAAGAACAGAAACTGAGATTAAGCATTTACAAACCTAGTGCAATTTGTTGAATTAAATAATAAAAAAAAATTGGAGGCTTGTTTTTGTCTTTTTTTCATATTCTAGAGATATAGTATTTCACATGTACCATATTTGACAGAAGTATCAGTCTGTAACAGATGGAAAACCAAACCCAAACTGATTTTTGATCAGAAACAGTTTGAGGAGTCCTCTCCTAATTGACAGAGCTGGCAGTGTATTTCCTACACTACCAGACTGCTCATTGGTTCATCTTTCCATAAATGGTGACAAATCCCTGTGTGTGTGTGTGTGTATGTGTATAAGACGGCTCTCTCCCCTGTCCCCTCAAGAGAGAGGCGTTGTGTTGTAAGGCGGCCATGACATGTGTGGCTGGGATGGTGTCGTGACAGACAGCTATTGAGGTTGAGAGGAGAGAGTTGTGGACGGCCTGTTGAAGCAGCAACAGTGGTTTGAACTTTGTTGAAAAACCGTCTTTACCTAAACCCTCTAGTGGGGGTAGAAAGTAAGCAACACTTAAAATAAAAACACGCCGAGGGGCGCCTGGGTGGCTCAGTGGGTTAAAGCCTCTGCCTTCGGCTCAGGTCATGTTCTCAGGGTCCTGGGATTGAGTCCCACATCGGGCTCTCTGCTCTGCGGGGAGCCTGCTTCCCCCCTCTCTCTGCCTGCCTCTCTGCCTACTTGTGATCTCTGCCTGTCATATAAAATAAATAAAATCTTAAAAAAATAATAAAAAATAAAAACATGCCGAGACAGTTCTACACTGAAGGCAGAATTCCAGTACTGGGACGGGTTTCTCCCTTTTAGCTAGTACTTGAGAAAGGCTGTTATACTCTTCGAGGTTATGAAACTAAGGAAACTCGTGGCCCCTATCTCCAGCCCCAGCCATCTCTCCCAACAAACCTACATTCCTCAGCTCCTTACCCAGAGAACAGACATGACCCCTTTCAGGGACATTCTAGCTGGTCTGAGTACTTTACTTGGTTCACGGTGGTACTATGAACTCGGGTGCATTTAGAGCTCTGGAGCTGACCCCTCACCTGGCAATTCCAGCATTCCCACTCCCCCTCACTGCTGTGTACTCAGGATGGTTTTCCTGATCTCTCACCTGGCCCCCTGGCCAGTGTGGAATGCAAAACAAATTGTTGACCAGTCTGTGTGTGGGTGCAGGAGTTTCAACTGGTTCAACCTTGCGGTAATTTTATGGTTTTTTGGCAACAACTGCCAATCTCTGGACTAGTTTCTGAAAGTAGGAGAATAGAAAGACTTGTGCTTTCCCTAAAGATCTCTGCTTTTGATCCACCTTAATTCCAGATAAGTCTCAGTATTCATTAAAAAGTGACAGATTACTTCCAAAATTAGAGAATTTGATCTCCCATGGTACAAAGTTTAGATGTGAGTTTGAGCTGTATTACCTCGCACTCTCCGAGGTGGGATTTTCCAGCCTTTTCTCAAGTGGTGGTCTCCATTCATTGAATGATGCTTAGACAATTTTAATTATTTAAGGTCACTTTGCTAGAACTTATTAGGTACTATGGTAGCTGAATAAGGTTGGAAAATAATTCTTGGCTTCTCCTAATGTCCATCAAAGTGAAAACTTTGTGGTCCAATTTATAAATATTCAGCATAACTTGAGGGACTTAAACTGGAGGCTTTGGGATTTCCAAGGTAAACAAGGCTGGGCCTGCTCTCCAGGAGCTCACAAACTGGTAGGAGGAAACTACAAACAAGATTCTTTAAGAGAAGTGAAAAAATTATGTCAGCCGCTGCTTCTGAGTGTTACTGTGTAATTACTTTCTGCCTAAGAGCATGTAACCCTATGTCAGTGCTAAGACCACAGGGGATGTATCAATGACACAGCAGGTGGGAGAAGGTGGGAGCCTGTGACCTGCAGAAACTTTCCGTGGTAGTGATGCAGAGGGGTTTGCAAATACTGATCTGAATATATATATTCTATCTACATAGAATATATATAAAGAAGTAAGTCTGAGCATACTGCCTGTCTGGCTTTAGGGAGATCAGTGGATATTTGCTGAAATGAATTGATCAGGGTATATATTCGTGGGAGCCTCTGAACTCTGACTCTCTGAACTGGATCTTCAACACAAGTCAATTCGGTGGGAAGGGCAAATAGCTCACAGGATAGGAAACCAGAATAGCCAATAAACAGGAAGGGGTACTCAAACTCCTTAATAATCAGAAAAATGTAAATTTAAACAACAAATGGAGGGGCCCCTGGCTGGCTTTCTTGGTAGAGCGGGCAATGCTTGATCTCAGAGTTGTGAGTTCAAGCCCCCAATGTTGGGGGTAGAGCTTACTTAAAAAACAAAAACAACAAATGGATACTATTCTTGGAGAAGATTGGTGAAAATTAAAAAAAAAACAAAAACAAAAACAAAAACCCAGAACACTGGTAATACTAAGTGTTGGGACCATTGTGGAGAAACATATTGTCTAGCTTTCCTGGTAAAAGTTGGCACAGTCACTTTGGAGAGAAATTTTGTAATGTCTGATAAGGTTTAAAGATGTACTTACTCTATGACCCAACAATTGCATTCTAAAATGTCTTCACATGCTTAAAACATCATATATAAGAAAATGATTGTAGTACCTATCACAGGAAAAAAATTGGAGGTAAACCCAAGTGTCCTTTATTAGGAAAAAGAGTAACTTATATTTATACTGTGGATATTATATAGCATTTAAAATTAGTGAATCAAATTTACAAGTCTAACCTGGGTAAATTTTATAATCATTTTATTGGGTAAAAAGAAAAACAGGTTGCCAGACAATATCTACTCTTCTCATTACTGTAAATTTTAAAGTGCACATCAGTGTCAAGTGTGCATTCATGTACATACACATCGGGCAATAAAAGTATAAGGACCTGGATGGGGAGAATACGAAACAACCTGACAGTGGTGAATGGAGAAAGGGAAATAGGATCGGGGAGGCATTAAAGGGACCTTTGCTATGTGTGTTACATTTTCTTTATTTAAAAACAAAACAAAAAAACAGATAAGACCAGATGTTAAAAGAGTAGTGGCGCATGTATTTGTAATTTCCTATACTCTTCTGTGGTTTTGAAATACGTTGTTGAACAATAGTGCTTAGGGGTCCCTGGCACTCTCTGCGGAGGGGCTATGATTGCCTGTACCCTTGACCTTTCTGCTGCCATTTTCATTGTAGACCTCTGGCTGGTTGCATGGCTGGGGGGGTAGAGGAAGGCCGAATGAGCTTCAGTATCTCGTCCGCTTTGACATTAAGTTATTTCAAGATCATCAGGAGGTGGTCAGTCATTGTCACGGGCACGTTCCTACATGTCCAGCATGCTCCTGACGCGGGAGCAGAGCGAGCGAGTCCTCTGTGTGTATCACACACCCTCCAGTGCCCGCAGGCAGATGGGAAGCCTAAACGTACCAGTTTTGTAGTGTTTTCTGAATCTCCTTGAAAACAGCATTTTCATGTTACAAGATGCCCCTGAACTAATACAGTAGGTAGATGTGGGGAAGAGTTATTTTGAGAACCATGATTTGACTCAGTTATCCCAGGCAATCAAAGATTGTTTAACACCAGAAATAGCTGACTAGAGCAGCTGCTAAAACAGCGCTTCGTGTGGGAAATGATAAAAGGTTCAGTATTTTGACAGCCATTTCAGAGGAATGAGTAATAAAACTTCTAAGAAAATCTTGATTGCTGGGTTGGTTTTTTGGGGGGTGGTGTGTAGGGGGGGGATTGGATTCTCTGGCTCAGATGTCCCATCTTCCAGGATTCTGTATGGACAAGGGCTATGGGAGGAATATTTCCCCTCTCCCAGAGTCGTGGCTCTTTGTAGCCATAGCTCTTGGGCAGCACAGTGATGACTTCTGCAGGTTTTCGAAAACTAGCAAACTCATCCATGGATCAAACGCGTGTTCAGGCCTTTGCTCCAAGCAAAGTCCAGGACCCAGGAGTCAGAGTCAGCGTCCACCCTAAGAGGTCCTGTGGAAGGAGGCAAAATGTACAAGCAATTTTAAGTAAATTCAGTAGGTACCACAGAAGCAGAACTTGGAGGGGAGGAGGGATAGAAGGCGAGGTATTAAATACATGGGAGTTTGTCATTTCAGGCGGTCGGAAGTGAGAATTGACCGATAAGCACGACATTCCGAATAGAGGGAAAATTCTGGTCAGTGTTACAGAAGAAGTGTTACAGTGTTACAGAGGGAAAGGGCACATCTGGGTTAATGTGGAAGAAAACTGTATGAACTGATTCGGCAGGCCAGCTGCGTACCTTGAGTCACAGTATTACTTTCTGTCTGAATATCTAGTACCTTAAGTTTTCAAAGAATTTTCACAACAGTTTTCTAATTGTGCGTTCTCCTCACGCGAGTGTTACAATATCATACTGTCTGTGGTTTAAAATATTTTCAGCATGGACCCTCCGGTTGGTATGAAAAACTGTTTGTTTTTCACCTAAATCTTAGTGGAAGCTGGTGATGCCAGTTGTAAATTCAGACTCAGCATTGCTGAGCTGGTGTCCCCTCAAAAGCCCTCACTCTGGGGGGTCTTCTTTAAACAGCTCAGTTTTCTTTGTCCCTGGGTGACACTGGAGATTTTGTTACGTAGGATAGTGAGTATTGGAGATGGTTTTCAGTTGGGGACCTCTGTGGTGGTCAAGATGAGTGTATCAGGTTGAACCTTTCCAGAGTCTTTCCCTACTGTGTCTTACAGAGTATAGAAGTCTACGGAGACATGAGGGATGGGGAAACTGAGGCTCAGGGAGGCTGGGTGTGAGAGTGGGGTGGTGGCATGAAGAATTCCAGAACCGGAATCGCTTCTGTTGGCTGCTCTGCCCAGTGAGCTGTGGTTGCCCTCGGAAGAAGTTTTATCTGTGATGACACTCTTCTAGAGGCTCATTGAACCATGTGGGCTGATCCTTGACTGAATTCCCTAAGCCCAGAATGAAGTATGTGTTCCTTAGAACCAACGTATGTGACCTTTCCAGTATTGTGGGGATTTCGTTTCTTCTTTTGATTCAAGAAGAGTAACGTACTACAAACACTCAGTTACGAATGATGTACTCGTATTTCTAGTTAACATCGGAGGGAATCCAGCTTAGCCGGCGCTCTTTTCTGCTTTTCCCGTTAATGCACTCTTCTATCTGCAGATTAACTGAAAAGTAATTAGAGGTCTTTGCAGTAAATCCACGCCACGGTAGAGAAAACAAAAATGCATACATGTGTGGCATTATGTGGAAATTTACCCCTTGGAAAACTACAGGCCAGATTGTGTTTCATACAGGCCAGATCTAACAAATGAATTAATTTTCACTTTATTTTTCCTGGTGTGTTCAGATCGGCTCTGGTCACTGTGGTTTGGAGTAAACCCATATGGGTTCCTGTCCTTGGACAAAGACCAAGGACAACTGTGGGACTTGCCTGTGGTTAAACCTTCCGTAGGGCTTCTTGGTGAATAATGCTGGTTCAGGAAGGCAAGTGCTATGACGATCCCTTTACAACTGAGCCAGTCAAAGCAACAAGAAGTGAAATGGCAGGTCCACACCACAGAACTGGTTATAACAGTCAGAGCTGGAACTGAGCTCTCCTGAACTCAGCAATCTAGTTCTTTCCATGACCCCAGGCTGCCAGAGCAGAAGGAAGTGAATTTCACTGGTATTCCACACATCAAAGTATTTGATATGGTAATATGGTGGGACTCAAACCACAAGACATTGTTACAAGACAACACTTCTAGAGATACTCCGTGGTGACAGTTTCAGGAGAACTTATGGTTCAGATTCGGCAGAACTTCATGAAATCCTGCTGTGAGCCAGGCGCTGGGCTCTGTACTTCCCAGTATGCTGCTTATTTCCACCAGGAGCTGAGCAAGGGATTCTGGGGACGGTTAGTCTCCCCTCTCAGCCTCAAGCACTATCAGCAGTATCCCAAACCATTTTTAATAAACATGCCCTCTAAGTAGAAGTCAAATTAAATAAAGGAGTGTCTTGGCAAGTTCCAGACAGTTTTCTTAACCCCTTTTTCCACTCAGTTTCTTGCCCTTAAATCCAATTATATTCAGTCTTATTATAAGAACAATCTTGTAACTGTGATATTGTCTGCATTTTATCCTTGAGAAAACCAAGGCATTGAAAATAAGATGTCTTGCTCTAAGATGAAAACTAGCCAGAGTTCCAATTGGTTCTTCTGAGTCCACATCCCGCTCTGTGCTGATTTCTGTCTGACTTTGGAATAATTATGGGCATTTACTTTATGGGAATCTTTTGGATTCATCCTGCCAAGTAAGGGATCTAGTTTATTTGAGTTTGTAGAATTTGTGGGTGTGTCCATGTTATTTTAGAATAGCGGAGAAAACCTTCCGGTGCCTAATCCCAGTTTCAGGTAGATAAAGAGGCACACTTTCCTGGGGGAGGGGGGGGCACGCACTTGGAAGAATGGTGGCTATAAGATAGATTTGCACTCCTGGAAACAGAAGACACTGCCTCTTCTTAAGTGAGCACTGGTGTACTGAGTATTTGCATTTCTCACAAACTAGTAGGGAAATTCATTTGCTCACTGTTCAGGCTTCCTGGACTTGGAAGACGTGGACGGGTTTCTTTCCCTCAGGGTCTGGACAGATCAGTGAGGCTCCTGACCCACGGAATGCCACCATATGCTACCCCAAAGCCTTCCCTGACCCTCAGCCCAATGCCTGCATCCTTGCAGAGGGCAGCCATCTGTATCCATCTCTGGTTTTGATGATGGATGTGATAAATGCCAAAGGACTCTGCCACTGAGATGCAAAAATGCTAGTTTCCCAGCCCTTGTTCACTCCTAAGCAAGTGTTAGATCACTCCCCTACTAGATTATAAATACCTTAAGGACTCTGTCTTACTGTGCTTACTGTGTTTTGTGCCCACGGGGTTTGCCTTGCACATAGTAGGTACTCACTTGATGTTTGCTGAGCTGACCTATACTTTTTCAATACAAAGAAAAGGGGGACAGTTTAAAATAATATGTAGGCCAGCCTGGCACACTGACTCAGATAGACATGACTGCTTCCCAGCCTTGGCAAGTTACTCAAAATAAGGATTTGTTTCTTTGGTGAAAAGGGGGAGGAAATAATGCATATTGGGCCTAATGTAGGTAAAGCAGAGACACCAACACATAAGTGCTTAATACCCTCCCTATTTTTATTTTCAGTAGGCATTTGTAAATACCAGCATCTGCCAGGGACTGGGCTCCCAGCTTTGCCAGCCTCCTATTAGTTTTGACACCAACAGACTGCCTTCCAACTTAGGCAGTTTCTCTTGGAGGTTCTTGGAACAAGAGATGTAGAGCCAACATCAGCCTGTTGAAGATGAAGACTTTGTCAGGGTGGAGTGCAACAGGAGAGGGGCCGTCAAGAAGGGTTGTAGGGGAAGACCGTTGGGAGGTCCAACAGAAAGGGTGTGTTGACACTGCCTCTGGGAATTTGGGGGAAACATGGGGAAACCCTTAAGCATTCTCCTCCCTTCTCCGCCCTCAGGCCTTCTCGTGGGTACCCTTGATGTCGTGCTGGACTCCAGTGCCCGGGTGGCTCCTTACCGAATCCTGTACCAGACTCCAGACTCTTTGGTCTATTGGACCATCGCCTGTGGTAAGTAGCCATATTCAGAAATATGGAGAAACCATATGATTAACAACTTTCTGCCAGAAGGGAAGGAACCTTTGTTTAGGAATACAGTTGCTTGGTATTTTAGGGTAATTAAACATAGCCACTTCAGCAGGTGAACTCCAAATCTTAATGGCTTAACATGGTAAAGGTTTCTTTCTTACTCTGGCAAAGTCTCCTTTGGATCCTATGGTCTTCTCCATCTATCATGAGACAAAGCCTCTATGGGAGGACAACTTAGACGGGAAAAGTAGGAGATAAAGACACACCCATGTTTTTTTCCCCAGAGTGTTCTAATTTAAAAGAAATTTTTAAATTAATATATAATGTATTATTTCAGGGGTTCAGGGGTACAGGTCAATGAATCATCAGTCTTTTTTTTTTCTTAAACATTTTATTTATTTACTTGAGAGAGAGAGAGTGAGAGAGAGAGCCTAAGAGGGGAGAAGGGAGAAGGTCAGAGGGAGAAGCAGAATCCCTGCTGAGCAGGGAGCCTGATGCAGGACTGGATCCTGGGACTCCAGGATCATGACCTGAGCTGAAGGCAGTCGCTTAACCAGCTGAGCCACCCAGGCACCCATGAATCATCAATCTTAAACAATTCACAGCACTCACCATAGCACATACCCTGCCCAGTGTCCATCACCCTGCCACCCTATCCCTCCTTCCAACCCCTTCCAGCAGCCCTCAGTTTGTTTCCTGAGATTAAGAGTCTCTTATGGTTTATCTCCCTCCCCGGTCCCATCTTCTTTCATTTTTCCCTCCCTTTCCCCCCAAGAGCCCCTGGCCTGCCTCAGATTCCTCATATCAGAGAGATCATATGATAATTGTCTTTCTCTAATTGACTTATTTCATTCAGCATAATGCCCTCTAGTTCCATCCATGTTGTTGCAAATGGCAAGATTTCATCTTTTTGATGGCTGCATAGTATTCCATTGTAGCTATATACCACATTTGCTTTATCCATTCATGTGTTGATGGACATCTAGATTCTTTCCATAGTTTGGCTATTGTGCTCTAAACATTGCTGCTCTAAACACTGGGGGAGGCACACCCACATTTAACTCCCTAGGCCCAGACGTGTCACATACCACTCATACTATGTTGACGAGAACCAGTCACATGACGAGAACCAGTTAAGTCACAACTTAACTCCATGGGCAGTTGGGAAATGAAGAGGAACATGGGGACTACTTGGGTGTCCTCGGTAATACTTACATATCCAAGCACAGTACTTCCTACTTGAGTAGGGATCTTTTTTTTATCTCTGATCATAATCTATAATAATGTCCTGTGTTTAAAATGGTGGTCAGCAGCCCTGCCATTCATTATTGGATCTCTCACAAGGATTTTTAATCCAAAGTGGCCAAGATTTTTTTAGTTAGTTGTTTTTAGTTATTTTTTAAGTTGTTTTTAGTTATTTAGCTTTGCATATAACCATAGAAAAAGCAAGGGCACCAAGCACTTAATTTTTTACATTTTTTCACCTCCACTTGATTTTTTTTATTATTATTAATAGACTTTATTTTTTAGAACAGTCTTAGATTTATAGAAAAGTTGAGCAGATAGTCCAGAGACCTCCCATCTACCCTCCATATACAGTTTCCCGTATTATTAACATCTTAGTATGTTTTAGTTAATGAACCCATATTAATACACTATTACTTTTTAAAAAAAATATTTATTTGACAGAGAGAGAGGGAACACAAGCAGGGGTAGCAGCAGGCAGAGGGAGAGGGAGAAGCAGGCTCCCTGCTGAGTAAAGAACCTGATATGGGACTAGATCCCAGGACCCTGGGATCATGACCTGAACTGAAGGTAGACGCTTAACTGACTGAGCCACCCAGGCTCCCCTTGATACACTATTGTTAAATAAAAGCCACAGTTTATTTAAATTTCACCTAATGTCCTTTTTCTGTTCAAAGATCCTATCCAGGATACTATATTATATTTAGTTGTCATGTCTCTTCAGGCTGTTCTTGGCTGTGAAAGTTTCTCAGGCTTTCCTTGTCTTGGTTTGCCAGGTTTGAAGGAAGTTACTAGTCGGGTATATTGTAGAGTGCCCCTCTATTGGAATTTGATGTTTTTCTCATGATTAGGCAAAGATTTTTGTTGAAGGAGATCATAGAGATAAAGTGCTATTTTTATCAAATTGTGTCAAGCAAGGGTACATATTAATTTATGACTAGTGAGGTTTTCCTCAATCACCCAGCTGAAGTAGTATTTTTTGGGTTCCTCCACTGTTATGCAACTATTTTCTTCCCCTTTCCATGCTGTTACTCTCCAGAAGTTACTATGCACAGCCCACTATTAAGGAGTGAGGAGTTTTAATTTATTCAATTATTTTTATCAGTATGGAATCATGCATATTGATTTTATACTTTGGAGGAGTCCAATGCTACTTTATTTTGTTGCTCAAATCATTCCAGCTTTGGCCATTGGGAGCTCTTTCAGTTGACTTTGCTCAGTCTTTAAATTGATCTCTGCTCGGTGGGAAGTGCTGTGCTAGAATCTAAAGATATAACGATAATTAGATCCGGTCTCTGCTCTTGAGAACATAAGTTAATATTCAATTATAGCCCAATGTGAACCAGTACCATGCAGTGCCAGCTGATCCCAGGGTGCCTAGCTAAATGCAGGAATCTCAGCTGGCCTTTTACATAGGTAGGAGAGGTTATCTGGGTGTGATTTCCAGCTGCCAGAAGGTCCTGGTGCCCTAGGAGTACGCCCCCAAGGATTTAATGATACTTGAAATTCTGATATTGTAGTGTTGTATCCCTTTCAAGTTATTCTGGTTAAGATGCAAACAGCCCCATAAGAAATGATTGAATATATATATCAGTCATTTATGCAATCTGGCGGATGAAGGAATGGCATCAGGGTGCAGGGCATGGAGAAAACCACCTGGGAGTGTAGGGTGGGGATTCGAGTGAGACGAAGGAGATCAAGGTTAAAGGAAGAGGAAAGCTGGAACTCTGAAAAAGACAGGCTTACTGAGCCACCCAGGCTCCTCTAAGCCAGCACTCCATGGCCATTCACTCAATACACAGGAGAAGGACCCAATAGCTACCTTAGAGGGAGAAGTACCCTGGGGTGGTTGGTGGGGAAAGGGTCACACTTAGTCCGTGAACATTCTAGAATGTGTAAAAATAGACATTGTAGCCAGCAAGTAAAGAAGTAAAAAGAAAGGGAATTAGAAATCAGGTAGAGCCCCTTAACTACTTGACTTAACACGGGTATGACTAGACACTCTGACACATTTCTGTCTCACCTTCCAGCCTGTCTGCTACTTGTGTTCAGAGGGTTTTGAGATCTTTGGAGCCTAGAGCTCCTTAAAGCTCTCTTCTCTCTCCTTATAGCAATTCTAGGAGTGTGACCTTGCCAGTCAGCGTGCGTTTGCACTGAGGGGAGCTGCTGGTTGTGTCACTGTGACTTCTTCTTTTTCTTCTTCTTCTTTTTTTTTTTTTTTTAAGATTTTATTTATTTATTTGACAGACAGAGACCACAAGTAGGCAGAGAGGCAGGCAGAGAGAGAGAGGAGGAAGCAGGCTCCCTGCTGAGCAGAGAGCCTGATTCGAGGCTCAATCCCAGGACCTTAAGACCATGACCTGAGCCAAAGGCAGAGGCTTTAACCCACCGAGCCACCCAGGCGCTCCTGGATGTCACTGTGACTTCTATTCCTCCCCCCTCGGTCCTAACCTTTCCTTCTTTCCCTGTGACCTGATGTCACTACTCCTCAGTTAGTTTCTGGGGCATTGCCATTCTCTGATGCAGATGCTCCTGTGAACAGTCATGTAGGAAAGAGCCCAGAGTTACAAAGCTGAATTATTCTTGAATTATTTGCCAAGCCAAGGCTAAAAAACACAAGGCAGGACATACTGATGACATAATTTATACCACAAAGAGATGTACTTTCATTTTCCCAGTAAATAATGCCTATCACAATGGCATGATCTTATAATAAGCCCAGAACAGTTTTAGCTTTTGTATATATTGATTACCCATAGAATTACCTCCAAAATTTCCTTGTGGAAGACTCCATGGAAGTGACAACCAGTGTGAAAGTCCCATTCACCCATTAGTCCTTCTTATCGATTTCCATTTAAAACCTAAATTGCTGGCTCTCTTTCAGGGGAGGATTTTAAGAGCGGAAGCTGCCAGCTTTCAGATTTCTCTGGTATGCTGACCTTTCCATTTGTAATTTTAATTTTTTTTTTTTTTTTTATAAACTACAGAGTTGGTATTTGGTGGCAGTGTGTCAAGAGCTTTTTAATTTGCTTGACTTTCATGAATCTTGGCCGTAGAGAATTGTCAGCAGAAAACCGGGTGAGTCTAACTCACTGCCTTGTGGAAGTTACGGGATTGCGAAATATTGGTGTGCGTGATACTCGTGAATCCGCACCTGGTCAGCTGGATTCAAGGGAGTACCTTCCAGCAGTGTCTGCACGTAGACCACTTTCTGTAGAAGAGCAGTGGTGAATCCCCGTTGTTTAACTTGGCTTAGACT
The DNA here is from genome assembly GCA_004024625.1 of Mellivora capensis. Taxonomy (NCBI): domain Eukaryota; kingdom Metazoa; phylum Chordata; class Mammalia; order Carnivora; family Mustelidae; genus Mellivora; species Mellivora capensis. The sequence continues at coordinate 82,144 of PISX010000947.1, forward strand.
TGAGCCACAAAGAGCCAGGCAGAAGGGGTCTTCTGCATCGAGTCTCACTTCCTCCCAATATTGCGGTCAGTCACCCGGCCCTTGGCAATCATGTGATCCATACAGAAAGAAGACTGGGAAAAAAAGCAAGAGTTATTTGGTGAAACATTATTAACATTATTTTCATATGCTGTGTCTAATCTAATGTCTGTATCCAGATTGGTTTGATTTTTTTTTTTTTTTTACACTTCTCCTTGGCATTGAGTCCTTTCATTGGGAAAGGGAGCCAGAAACATTCCCAAGTAATGACTGTTTCTTTTCACTACTACCCGAAATGAAGCCACCATTCTCCTTGCCTTTTTTTTTTTTAATTTTTGAGTTTATTTATTTATTTGTCTGAGAAAGAGAGAGAGAGAGAGTACATGTGAGAACAAGCACGGGGGAACGGCTGGCAAAGGGAAAAGCAGGCTTCTCCCTGAGCAGGGAGCCCAGTAAGGAACTCAATCCCAGGACCCTGCGATCATGACCTGAGCCGAAGTTGGATGCTGAACCAACTGAGCCACCCAGGCATCCCGACCATCTTTCTCTTTGGTTGATATCCCTTTGTGCCGTCAGTTCTAGCCTGCTGAATTGCATTTTGCTCAGTAGTTTATGCAGTGAATTATACCTTTTGCTGTCTCTAAGACCATGAAGTGGTACCGTAGGAATTTGTCTGCCAGCTTTGCTGAGCTCATTTATTCAGACAGTCTCCCCTTCTCCCCTACCAGTCAGTTGACTGGCTGTCTTGCATCTGAGCCTCTCATTAGGGAGCTAAACAGCGACAGGTCTTCCCTTAGCAGCTGGTATTTTGGACTTGGTGCCCCAGAGGCAGGCAAGAGCCCAGCCCTCTGTTCTCCTTGGCCTTCAGTGGATTTCAGCAGAAGGCAGCCCGTTTGGCTCTCCCCGTTAGAAGAGCTAGAAGGTTCCAACAGTAAGAAGGGTTATACAGCCTCAGTGACAATATAGACACAGAAAAATGCTGGTAACTCCAAGAACATTGTCTACAGAGCAGCTCTGGGACGTCCGAGAAGAGAGACCCACAGAAAGAAAGAAGAAGCTGATGACCATTCCCTCTGGATACATGTGACTTTCCAGCAGGACTATAGGGGGTTGTGTGTTTGATGGGCGCTTCACTGAGGACACAGCCCGGCGTGGTACCAGGGTTTGTCTGCCTGTTGGTTTAGTTTCTCTTTTCTTTACCATCCCAGGATTTCCTCTGGGCCTAGATGGTCGTTCGTTTTCAGACCCGCAAGCTATGTTAGCCACCATCGTGCCTCACAGTTTTATTTTACTAGGATGCAAAGACAAGGTGAATCGTTCAAGTTCACAATGCTAGTTGTAGCTAGTTAGGGCAGAGCTGAGACCTAATTCTTAGGTCTCCCCCTTCCTAGCCCAGTACTTTCTGAGCAGCGCCGTACTGGCTCTCATGATTAAGCATTCTTTTAGTCAGCAGCCGGGAAGACTCAGAGTTTCATTAAAGATTGCTAGCTGGTTCTGCTTCTGTCATTTCTCTACAAGGGAGAGAGAAGATGTGGGGTAATTTAGTTGCCATCCACATGAAATGCGTGTGATGCAGATGTTGGCATTTTTATAATCCTTTCTTGTTCCGGATATCTACAAGAACTGTTCTTGTATCTTTGGAAACACAGCAGCTTAAAAAGAAGAACTTGTGGGGCACCTGATTTGGGCTCAGGTCGTGGTCTCAGGATTGTGGGGTCGAGCCCCATGTCAGGCTCTATGCTCAGCAGGGAGTCTGCTTGGAATTCTCTCTTCCTCTCCCTCTGCCCTTCCCACTTGTGCTCACTCGCTTTCTCTCTAGAATAAATAAACCTTCTAAAAAAAAAGAACTTGTTTTTTTTCTGTAAGTAATACATAGTCATTTCAGAAAAATAGAAAATGTAGATAACAAAAAAGAATAAATTTAAAAACAATAATATACTCCAACTCACCTTTTATTTTTATATATATATTTTTAAAGATTTTATTTATTTATTTGACAGAGAGAGAGCACAAGTAGGCAGAGAAGCAGGCAGAGGGAGAGGGAGAAGCAGGCTCTCTGCTGAGCAGGGAGCCCGATGTGGGGCTCGATCCCAGGACCCTGGGATCATGACCTGAGCTATAGGTAGCCAGTTAACTGACTGAGCCACCCAGGCACCCTATTTTTATATTTTTTAAAGATTTGTTTGTTTTAGAGAAAGAAGGAGCACACAAGTGTGGAGGGTGGCAGAGGCGGGGGCGGGGGGAAGAAATTTTAGCAGAACTCCTCGCTGTGTTCCCCACATGGGGTTTGATCTTAAGACCCTGAGATCACGACCTGAGCCAAAATCAAGAGTTGGACGCTTAACTGACTGAAGAACCCAGGGGCCCCTCCAAGTCACCTTTTAGACTTTATATAAATATGTGTGTGTGTTTCATATATACACACAGACATATGCATATATATGTGTAGATATATGTATAGATTTTCCATGTTAATAAAACCTATTTCTGTAATGTCAGTTTTACTAAGTAGATAATATTTTATTGTGTGTGTAACATAATTTATCTGATACACTATTATCGAAAACAGGAGTCATTTCCCCCCTAATGTTAATTGCATTTTGAACAACCTTATTCAATATCCTCTGGGGGGGGGAACTTTTCGCATTCCTTTAATTATCACTTGATGATAAGTTTATAGAAACAGATATGCTGAGTCAAAAAGTATACATATCTGTAAGGCTTTTAGTGCCTCTAGCTCTATTGCCTTCCAGAAAGATAGCCATTTACTTTCTCCCACTCAGAGTGGGAAAGGACCTTGGTGCTTAAGTGAAATACGTAAAATAAGGACATCAACCACATCCAGGACTGTAAGAATCTTATAGTCGAGGCTGGATGAGTTGTCTGCCCTTCTCATTTCTCACAGTGGTTATAAAGTGGGGTGCCTGGGTACATTGGTTGAGTGGCTCAGTTGGTGAAGCGTCTGCCTTTGGCTCAGGTCATGATCCCAGGGTCCTGGGATCCGCGTCCCAACTCGGGCTCCTTGCTCAGTGGGGAGTCTTCTTCTCCCTCTCCCTCAGCTGCTCCCTCTGCTTGTGCTCTCTCTCTCTGACAAATAAATAAAATCTTAAAAAAAAAATGTGGTTGTAAAGCTATGAGCTTATTGTTATGACCCATAAGAGATTTAAGCAGAGGCATGTATGTAAGAAACTTACAGTAGTTACACAAGGAGTTGTTCTATGAAAGCCTTACTCTACTGTGTAGGGTACACTTTGTGTACCCTTTGTATGTACACAGATGTGTACACTCGCAGTCCAAACGTAATGATGCCGAGCGTAACGATGCCCTAGCCAGAGAGATTTCTGCTGAATGTATATTAATCAGGCAAGGGTTAAACAGCTAATGTTTTAGCGCCCTGACATCAGAAGTTAGAAATACCTCCTGCATCACATGTCAAGATGAGATCTTTGTCTATTGCTCACGATGGTAATAGCAAAGACAACTGTTTATTTAGTGCTTTGTGTATTCTAGACCTGTGCTCAGGACTTCCCATGTGTGTATTATCTTCTTTAATCCCCAGCACAAACCGATGTGGTAGGTGTTGTTACCTACATATTACAGATGAGGTATTTGCAGCACAAAGAAATTAAGTACTTTACCTGAGATCACAAAGTCAGTGTGTGCACTTTTGAAACCAGCTCTACTTTTTTTGACATCAAAGCCTGTGTTCTGATCTATGGTGTGATATTGTCTCCGTGATAACCAGGCTTCTTCTTATTCCAGATAATCTAACCTCCAGTCCTACTTACTGCACTTAAGTAGGTTTTGTTTTTTGGGGGGTTTTGTTTTGTTTTTCCAACAAACATCCTTTTCTTAAAAAATTCAGTTAGCCAACATATAGTACCTCATTAGTTTCAGATGCAGTGTTCGTGTTCAGATGTAGTTTCAGATGCATACTTCTTCAGTTGCATACAACACCCAATGCTTATTATGTCACGTGCCCTCCTTAATACCCATCACCCAGTTACACCCCCCCCACCTCCCTTCTGTAGCCCTCACTCAGCTTGTTTCCCAGAGTCAAGCGTCTTTCACGGCTTGTCTTCCTTCTGATTTCCTCCCATTGTTTTCCCTCCCTTCCCCTATGATCCTCTGCACTATTCCTTATGTTCCACATATGAGTGAAACCATACGATAATTGTCTTTGCTTGACTTATTTCACTTAGCAGAATCCCCTCCAGTCCCATCCACTTGGATGTAAATGGTAGCTATTCATCCTTCCATGTGGGTTTTGGAGCTAGGTGACCATGCATCACAAAGAAATATCTGCTGATTATGTAGGGCCGTAAGCCTTTGTTCTTAATCCTCAAAGGCTAGATATGGGAGAATCAAATCGTAGGTCCCTCTTAATGCTTCTTCCTTTTTATTTCAAGTAGTCTTTATGTACTTGAAGATACATTTAAAGTTAGATGAGACACTAGATTAAGATGATTTTGTATTTTTCGTCATCTTAAATCATGTTCCGATTTTGCACAGATATATGCAACAGGGCCTGTGGCTAGTGTTCTTCAAAACCAAACAAATGAAACAAAAACCACCAGTCCGAAAGATAAAGATTCCCATTTTCCCACAATTAATTTCTAAGTAACCTTAAGCCCATCAGGTGTTGATCTAGTTTTTACCACAGCAGGATGCTGCAACCTGGATTGGCTTGGATTTTCTGAGGGGTTCTCATGCCCAACACCAGCTTTCTTTGTAGTTCCAGCTGATCACACAGTCAGGTCAGCTTGTTTGTCCTGCTGTATCTCTATAAATGAGGCGTTTCCGGAAAATGGACAGCCAGGCCCTTCCTTTCTTGTTCTGAGCTTCTAACACCTTCTGTTCGAACTGCTGGGTGAACAGACCAGTCCCTATGCACAGCACAAGAGCTCCATGTGTTACCTCACCTTAAAAAGTTACCAAAGAAAACTTCCAAGATCTTAAATAGGCAGCCCTTGTATTTAGTGTTTTGAGAAAGGAAAGAGCTATTATAAGGAACCTGCCTTTTTCCTATGGAGTTTCGCTCATTCCTGAAGAGCCGTCCGGCAGAGGGACAGTGGGTCTCAGTTAGCGGTGTTTGCTCTGTGATCTCTGAGAGGTAATGCGGGCTCTGGTCCGGAGTGAGAAGTGGGCAGAAATGGACGCCTGATTCCAGAAATACTTTTTACAAGGGTGGCATCTTCAGAATTTGTCTCACCGGCTGGGTCATGGACTCCAGCTCTGCTTTGTTGATATTGATCATACTTCTAGTCCCCAGAACCTGGGGCATTTAGGGAAGTGTTCAGAGAATGTGGTGCTGTTCTATAGGAAGCAATAAACTTAAAAGGAATATTTCATTACTTGCCCTAGGAAGTATTTTGGGTATAGATGAGTATCCATAGTTAATTCCTGAAACTACCATTGGCTGATGGCGTTTGTGTCTTTTTCTCTCCTCAAATAGTATATGGTGATAAAGGTTTCATATCATGGTACACAAAGTCCTTCCGTATCTAGATCTCAGTCTTTGGGAACTTTGAAATCTTAGATGTAGATAGAGCCAGAAGAAACTGCCAAAACCTGTTTGGTAGTACAGAAGCAGGCCCAAGGCACCGAGCATGCTGAAAGAGTTGTAAGACCTAAAGATGTGGAGATATACAGTGGCAGCTCCTTTCCTATGTGGGATCAGTGAGTGGCTCAGGATAACTCTAGAAGCCTAGCCTTTTCCTGTGACACTCACAAGTATGGGAGAAGCAACAGGAGATGGAGAGCAGAATGGAAACCTCACTAGCAGCAATAGTGGGGGGCAGTGGCAGGCAGTAATTGAAGACAGATAGGTGGGGCTTTATATCCTGGGCAACAAGAAGTAGAGAGAAAAGCCAATGGTGCAAGTGGTATTAGGTGGTAGAAGGTGGGGATCACAGAAATGATGGACTGTGCGACGGGGTGGGTCCCAGCAGGTCCTGGGACAGCAGAGAAGGCAGTAGTTGGGGAAACAATGTTTGTAATAAATCTGAACTTTAGTACCATAGTACTCGGCTGGCTTTCTTAAAGATGGGAGGGGCACCTGGGTGGCGGAATCGGTTAAGAAATTAGGCATCCAGTTGGTTTCGTCTTAGGTCATGATCTCGGGGTCATGGGATGGAGTCCCGTGTGTTGGGCTCCACGCTCAGTGGAGAATACTTCTCCCTCTCTTCCTCTCCCTCTGCCGCTCCCCTGCCCCCTCCTTTGCTCCCTATCTCTATCTAAAAAAGGAATAAATAAATCCTTTAAAAATATATTTTTTTAAAAAAGCATGGGAATTAGCCATAATGTCTTTGTATTCTATCCACGACAATAGGTGTTTGTTGAATGAGTATATGCATGCATACGCCATTTTTACCCTGTGTCTGTAGGGGTGCCTATGTGACTCTCTGCAGAAAGAACACTTTGAAGCATGTGCAAAGCTGAAGGCACACCTGTTCCATCCTAGGTCTTGTAGCCGATGGACTTTTCTATCCAGGATGATTGAGGATTAGTGAGGCTGAGTGGAGGTTGGATTCCAGAGCCAATGTAACAGGGGCTCTAAAGTCAAGTACCTGGAGTGACTACCTGGTCAAAGGCAGAGCATGGTGAGATAGTACATGAAAACCAGCCTCTGGAAGGCACATCTGCAGTCAGCAGAGGCAGGGGCAGAAGCAAGATCAGGCAGACACTGGGAATTGTGCCTAACAGGTCTGCAGAAGCTCAGCAGTCCTGTGGGTCTCCAGGAGTGCCTCTGTCCTTAGGTGCCCACACCCGCCAGTGCCAGTGAGCACAGGTGGCTGGGTTGGAGGGTTCCTGGCAGCCGAGGACGGTAGCGACCTCTTTTCAGACAATGAAGGGCAAACAGTATATTTTAGAAATTTTTCCAGCAGCCGGGGCGCCTGGATGGCTCAGTCGGTTAGACATCTGCCTTTGGCTCAGGTCACGCTGATCTCAGGGTCCTGGGATCGAGCTCTGAGTCGGGCCCCCTGCTCAGCTGCAAGTCTGCTTCTCCCTCTCCCTCTGCCCCTCCCCTGCCCATGCTCACTCGCTTGTTCTCTCCCAAATAAATGAAATCTTTAAAAAGAATTTTTTTCAGTGACTACTGAAAAATTTAAACTCTAAAATGTTTGAAAGCACTCTGGTAAACTCCAGAATGACTCATTCCCCTAAATATTCCAAATGGTCATTGTTCTTCGCATCTGAAAAATATTTTCTGTTTTCCAAAGTATCTCTGTGGACATTATTCCTTGGGATTTCTATAGCATTGCTCTGAGATGGAAAGGTGTGTGTGTGCGTGTGTGTGTGTGTGTGTGTGTGTGTGTGTGTGTTTCATTCATCTCCATTTTACAGATTAAACAAACTGTCTAAAGTCATCCAGCTGGCTAATGGCAGCGGGAGGGGACCCACGTGTCCTGAGTCCTAGCTCTCTCCGTGACATTGTAGTACGGTCTTCAGTTGCCTTTACACGTGGTTGACGATGGCCATGGGTAAAGCCCACAGAGAGCTGCAGTCTGTTCCTCCGTGCTTTCACAGGACTGCCTCTCCACTAACAAATCGGCTTCTCGTCCTCTCCATCGGTCGGTATTCCATTTAGGCAGTTTTGGTGTTTAGTCTTAAAAGAAAATGAACTTGGCTTTGGTTTGGTTTTCCCTCTCCTTAAACAGCAGTTCTGAAACCTCGCCCCAAGGAGATTTTAGTTCTGTGATTCTGAGTATCGTTGTAGACCCTTTCGTGTCTCCCGCCCTTCTTTGTCAGGAGTCAGAGTGAGATTCTGACTTCCCTTGAATTACTGGTGACAGAGAACAAAGAGTAGCAAAGACACTGTTAAGAAATCAAGGAGAAGAAAGCTTGGAAATCTGAGGAGATGCCTGGAGGTTGATGAATCCGTGGAATCAGAGAATCGTTCCTTAATTCTGGAATGAGCGGTGCCTACGATCTATGTATATGTCTATGAATGATTTATACAACCTAGTTTTCTGCAAGATCTTTGACAATCCCAGAGCAAGAATAGAAGGGGAAGGGAAAGGAATTGAGCTCAGTGTCTTTCCAAGCACATCCTGTCGCCGTCCATCCGTGGGATGCCCCGCGGTGGCGAGCGGAGGGCGGTGCCTGTTACATAGGCTGCAAGGCTGGGGTTGTTTGAGTGCAGAGCCTGCCAGGAGAGGTGACCTAATGCTTCTTAGCACTGACCGAAAGGGAGTGACTTGCTCAGAGGCTCTGGGGATGACCTCATCCCATTACATTTCAAGGCAGCGGTGCTCGCAAGAGCCAGGCCGCTGTTCCCCAGCGATTGTCCCCTGTCACATCTCATTCATAATTGAAGTGAGTGAGGATCATTTTTGCCCATTATAGGAGGGGGTGACCTCAGACCTCCAGTGGCACACCAGAGCTCTCAGATTATTGCAACTTAACAACTGTAACCTAGGCCCCTAGGGAGATCTAGGTTAGCCTGTGACGCGCATGGAGGTTCTAGGAGGGAGACGAGTGGAGGGTCGTGCTCAAGTCCCAGTCCAGAGAATGAGTGGGAGAAACGTTGCTACCTTCTAACTGGAGACAGTGTCGGAAACGTTTCTGAAGCCACCTGGTCACACTTGACTCTGACGCAGTGCTTACTCTTGGGTTTCCATATCCTTATGTGTCTTCTGGTCTCTTCAGAAAGGGACAAAGCATTTATTTCAAGGCAGAGCTGTTGGGACAGTGGTCTCCTTTAGTGCATCTTGATGAAGTGAGCCTGTTTAAGTATCTTTTAAATTCACCAAATTTTATTATCATTTTTAAAATCATCTTATTATTCATACAGGCGGTTCCAGAAAAGAAATCACCGAGCACTGGGAATGGCTGGAGCAGAATCTACTGCAGACCCTCTCCATCTTTGAAAACGAGAACGATATCACCACATTTGTGAGAGGGAAAATACAGGTAGTGGGCTGTTTGTTCTGTTTTGTTTTGTTTTTAAAGCTTTATTTATTTGTTTATTTGACAGACAGAGATCACAAATAGGCAGAGAGGCGGGCAGAGAGAGAGGAGGAAGCAGGCTCCCCACTGAGCAGAGAGCCCGATGCGGGGCTCGATCCCAGGACCCTGAGATCATGACCTGGGCCGAAGGCAGAGGCTTAACCCACTGAGCCACCCAGGCCCCTCTGTTTGTTTTGTTTTGTTTTAACTTTTAATTGGAAATAGTTTCAGACTTAACAGAAAAGTTGTAAAAATAAGAGCCTTGTAGACCTTTTGCATACTCTCCTCGTCTTAACATTTTATCCCATTTATGTTATCATTTGAGTGCTCATTTACTTTTTATTTGAGTGGAATGTCCCCCCAAATATTTCAGTGTGTATTTCTAAGAATATTCTGTTAAATAACACTGCAGTCATCATCACCTTCCATAGATTGAACATTAACGTTCTACTCTAATATTTGGTACATATCCCAGTCTCGTTAATTGATCAGTGTCTACCATATTTTCCCTTTCGGTCCAGTGCAAGATTCAGTCTGGGAAGCTGTTGAATTTGTATTCATCTCTTGTGTCCTTCAATCTAGAATGTTTCTTTCCATAACCTTTCTTTGTCTTTTAGGGCATTAGTATTTTTAAGTATGTAGTTCTGTTTGTTTGTTTTTTTAAACGGGACATTTTCCATTTTGGGTTTTGTCACGATTCCTAGGATCTGATTCCAATGATGCATGCCCAGGTGGAACGCTTATGTCCTTGTCAGAGGAGCATTTCTGGAGGGACGTGGTATCTCCCCTCGTGGGGGATAGAAAGCCAGAAAGGTGTTACTACCTGAGTTCTCCACTGTAGAGTTACTAATCTTGCCTTTTCTAATAATAAACAATTTGAAATTTTCTGTGAGAAAACACTTTATTTAAGGCTACACAGACAGATATCCTACTCCTTATCAAAATTTCCCCATGAGTTAGTGTCCATTCATGATTTTTTTTGTCTGAACCGATCTTGGCTGTGACGTTTTTACAAAACAATCATTTTCCAACCCCAGCATTCTCTCACATTTATCATTTGGCACCTGTTATTCTGCTATAAGCAAGAGCTCTCTTGGCATTTATTCATCGACTTATTTTTTGTTATGGACTCATGGATTCCTCTCTGGTTTTCAGTTGTTTATGTAGACTTAATTATTTCGGTACTTGCACTGTCCCAAACCTACAGCGTGCCTTCTTTTTTTTATTTTTTTAACTTTTTTTTAAGGATTTTATTTATTTATTTGGGAGAGAATGAGTGAGAGAGCACATGAGAGAGGAGAAGGTCAGAGGGAGAAGCGGACTCCCCAAGGAGCTGGGAGCCCGATGCGGGACTCGATCCTGGAAGTCCAGGATCAAGGCCTGAGCCGAAGGCAGTCACTCAACCAACTGAGCCACCCAGGCGCCCGACAGCGTGCCTTCTTCATCCTCGTGTCATGTCCTTGTTACTTTTTTGAACACTTGTTTACTTCAGCTATAGCGGGATATCCCAGACTCGTCATTTTTTTTTTTAAGATTTTATTTATTTGAGAGAGAATGAAAGCGAGAGAAATCATAGAAGAATCATAGAAGGAGAAGCAGACTCACTGCTTAGTGGAGAGCCTGATATAGGGTTTGATCCCAGGACCCTGGGATCATGACCTGAGCCGTAGGCAAACAGACATTCAACCAACGGAGTCACCTAGGCACCCTGTGTCCCAGACTCATGTTGTACTTTCTCTGTCCCAGTCCTGGAATCAGCCCTGTTTCCATTTGCTTTCAGTTTCAGGCCCTTTCTCCTAACATTGTTATTTTATGTTAGTTTAATATTTTTTGAACGTAGAAAATATTAGCATGCTTCCAAAAGTTTAAATTTCCCAAACTTCCAAAAGTTTAAATTACTCTCTCCTGCATTCTTGCTACCTTGTTCTCCCCAACCCCTTGTAGTTAACTAACTTCCTTGTTATCTGGTCTATCTATCCTTCCTGTGTTTCTTTTTGTAAAAAGAGGCAGATGTATGTTTTTTTTCCTGTTTCTCTTTAAATCTTACACATAAGCCTCCATGTATATATATTCTCTGCATTTGCTCTTTTCACTCTTGGGTAAAGTAACACTTTGTATTGGTTCATAGAGAGTATCCACATGTTGTTTGTTTTTTATTTTATTTTTATTTTTATTTTTTTTAAGAATTTTAAATTTATTTCTTTATTCGACAGACAGAGATCGCAAGTGGGCAGAGAGGCAGGCGGGGCGGGTGGGGCGGGACGGGAAGCAGGCTCTCCACTGAGCGGAGAGCCCAATGCGGGGCTCAATCCCAGGACCCTGAGATCATGACCTGAGCCAAAGGCAGAGGCTTTAACCCACTGAGCCACCCAGGCATCCCTGATGTTTGTTTTAAAAAAAAACAAAACAAAACAACATTTTAATAGTTTTGTTTTTATTTTGAAATAATAATTTTTAGTTTTACAGGAGAACTGTAAAGATAGGACAGAGAATTTCTGTAGATCCTACCCCTTAGCTCTCATTAATATTAGCATCTTCTGTAACCATAGCGTATTTATCGAAACTAAGAAATGAACAGTAATGCAATATTGTTTAACTACAGGGGCATCTGGGTGGCTCAGTGGGTTAAACATCTGACTCCTGGTTTCGGCTCAGGTCACGATCTCAACACTGTGAAATCGAGCCCCTTGCCAGGCTCTGCACTCAGTGTGGAGTCTGCTTAAGATTCTCTCCCTCTCCCTCAGCTCCTCCCCTTGCTCACCCCCTCATGTTGCATGCGTGCACTCTCTCTCTCAAATAAATAAATAGATCTTTAGAAAGAAAGTATTGTTTACTACAGACTTTATTTGGATTTTACCAGTTTTTCCACTTCACGTCTTTTTATCCCATGATCCAGTCCAGGATCCCACATTACACTGAGTGCCTGATTCTTCCAAATAGGTGAATACTATGTGTGTATGTACTGTAAAGAATTCAGCACTCTTCTACACTTGGACATTTAAGTAGTTTCCAATATTTTGCAATTATAAATAATTTTATATATATATACACACACAAACATATAGTATATGCATGAATTATAATTCACACATATAATAATATACATGGATATGTGTATGTGTGTATATACATATATATTTGTGTGTATATACATACATATTTGTGTGTGTGTTTTGTGGGGAATCTTTCTTTAAGATAAACTGTTAGAAGTGGGATTGCCAGATCTAGGGGTAAATGCAAGTGTCATTTTGCTTAATATTGCCAAATCACCCCCCCACACACACACACACAGGAATTGTACCATTTTACATTCCCACTGGCATATATGGGAATGCCTGTTTTCCTACAACTTCACCAAAAAAGTAGATTATCAGGCTGTTGAGTTTTTGCCAGTCTGATGGTGAGGAAATATTTTAGTGTTATTTTAATTTGCATTTATCTCACTTATGAGTGAAGTTGAATATCTTTTTAAATCCTTAATGGGCCATTTTTATATCTCTGTAGAATGTCTGCTCATGTCTTTCACCTATTTTTATATGGGATTTTGGTCTTATTTTTCTTAATTTTTAAGTTCTTTTATATAAAGGCCATTAGCCTTTTTAAAAAAAAGATTTTATTTATTTGAGAGAGAGTGAGAGAGAGGTACGAGGGGAGAAGGTCAGAGGGAGAAGCAGACTCCCCGCGGAGCTGGGAGCCCAATCCAGGGACTCCGGGATCATGACCTGAGCTGAAGGCAGTAGCTTAACCAACTGAGCCAACCTGGCGCCCGGCCACTAGCCTTTTGTTGGTGATATATACCACAGATATTTTCCCTAAGTTTGTCACTTGCCTTTTGACTTTGCTTATGATAGTTTTTGCCATGGAACATGTAAATGTTTTACTTAGTCAAAATTAGAAATTCTTTCCAGATTTTTAGTCATTGTTAGGGAGCCTTTCTTTATACCTGGATTAAGGAAGAATTCTAGGAAGTGATCTGATAGTTCATCTCTCATTAAAATTATACAGGATGGCCAACTTCTACCTGATTTCTTCTCTTTCACTAAACTTTTACACAAACAAGTAGTAGTTTTAAAGAGTTTATTTATTTGACAGACAAAGATCGCAAGTAGGCAGAGAGGCAGGCAGAGAGTGAGAGGGAAGCAGGCTCCCCGCTGAGCAGAGAGCCCAATGTGGGGCTCAATCCCAGGACCCAGAGATCATGACCCGAGCTGAAGGCAGAGGCTTTAACCCACTGAGCCACACAGGCGCCCCTGAAGTAATAGTTTTATAATCAGAAAAAAGAGTGGAATATCATTGCTTTTTATGGTCTGCTATTTTTGAGGGAGTGAACTGAATTTTAACTGGACCACATAAAATTAGGGAGGGTTGAACAGCACAAAAGCACATGTAACATATCACCCTCTTCCTTTCCCCCACCCTTTGCCCCTCAAGATGGATATTTTTCACTGATTCAGGATGGCTGATTTCAGTTTCTACTCCATGGTCATGATTAACGAAACTAGACAGGTAGTGAAGAGGGTGAAAATGGGAGCAGGGAAGATGCTGGAAAGGGTCAGTTTGAAGCTGGGAGGAGGTAGGAGTTTCCAAACAAAAAAGTATTCTCGAATACCCGAGAGTTGTTTTATTGATAAAACCCTTCTGATTTTTTAACTTCTTCATTTCATTTCTGAGTCACATGTCTGAATTTCTGGGAAGTAATGGAAACAGAGAGAGTGTGAGGTTCCTCATCTGACCATGTCGCAGGGGGCAGCTGACTGGTGTGGGGATGGTCGTCGGACCTCTTCCCTGTGCAGGAGGCACTTCTGAGGTCCTCAGGTCTTGCTAGTCCTCCCTCAGATGGTACGTCTTTGGATAATAGATACAAATTACTTAGAAGTGATAATAGCCAGGAGGAAAACAAAAACAAACACACACAAAAAAACCTAGAAAATAAAACAAAGACCAATTATGTCAAATAGCCGTTCTTCTCACTGTTTTTATTACACTGAAAATGTCACATTTAATTCCCCTGAAACCAATTATGAGGAAGGAATTGCTATTAATGCAATTATGTGTGAAAGAATGTCATTCATGTACAGATGAATGCTTTAAGCATTCCCAGTTGTCCAATCATGAAGGGAACAAACAAATGTATTTGTTTTGAGATTTAATTAACTTTTATAAATTATAAATGTAATAATTAACTGCAGAGGCAACCATAACTCAAACCCATAGATAACATTTTGTGTATTTATTTCTAGATGTCTGGAGTGCATTTTATCCTAATAGTCTTACTGTGCATATAATTTTACATCACGTCTTTGTCTCCTTGGCTGGTATTGGTACATAATTTTTCGTTTTTATTTTAATAATGTAATATCATCCCACTATTGACTATACCATTCCTCTCTTTCTAAAAGTTTCCTTAGATTCTAGACCAGTTGGGGTAGGCACAAACAGTAATGCCATACGGTGAACACTTGTTCATTTAAGTTCTTCTGGAGTTTTTGTTTCATTCCTTTGGGATAGATCACAGATTATAAAATGTTGATTATTAAGTTTATACCTTTTTAGTGGCCCTTAGTAGAGATTGTCAGTATGTTAGAATCCCTGTGCAATTACATCATTGCTCACTTTTCAGCATTCTGGTTGTTTAAACGGTTTCCCAGATTTAATAGGTAAAAGTTGGGCTCTTACTGTTTGAATTTTCTGTCTTTGATTATGAGGTTGAACATTTTTTCATGTTCGCGAAGTTAATTTTCCTTTTTGTGAATTCCATGTCACTGTCCTTTGTGTATTTGAATTTGTATTGGACATCCCAAATATTTGGATTGTAGTGATTTTTCAAAGTTATGTGGAGCTGTTGCCTGGAATCAGGATAACCTGTTTTATATGATGTAGTACCTGTAGAACGTAAAAGAGGGAGATGATCTATCCCTTTGCTCCATCAGCCGGTCCACTTGTTCTACAAAAATTATAAGCAAACTACAAGCCTTCTGGATCCTCTCTCTTCTTAAAGGTGGAGAAGTTGGAAAGTGAACCTTAGGGGTACTGTTACCTTTACTGTTGAAGTTAGTTGGCAAGGCCCGGCCTATCGATATTATATACTAGGCCTTGGAGTGTTCCGGTGTTGTTTCTCAGTTCTACAGCCTCATAAATTCTCTTATATTAGAGACATCTTGTTTTTTAAATTTAGATGAACATTCTAGAAGTCTGGTATTTAGTAGATCTGGGATAATGCACTTTGAATGTCCACTCAAAACATGGCTGTCATTTGGTTTGTTATACATCACTCCCTTCTAATGCTCTTATTCTGACTTCAGGTCAGAGCCCTGCTAAGTGGTCCAGGGGAACAGATATTAGCCCACCTGAGGGTATCCAGGCTTACTCTAAGTTGATTGGTTATTGGGGTTGCCTAGAAACCCAACTGCTACTACTTATTAGTGGTTTCCAACTCAGTCACTTTTATTTATTCACTTATTTCATATATATGTGATTTATACATTATGTATATAATATATATGTATTTTAAATACCCCTCTAAAGGCATTGATAATCTGAAATGTCACATGGGCTGTAGGTATATTTGCCAACTGGGAAAGGTTTGTACATCCTTCTTCTGGAGGAGCTTCTTCTCACCACCCAGAGGTCCAGTCCCCTCCTGCCACCTCATGGTTGTCTGAAGTTCCCTAACGCAGCACACTCCCAAAGCCTGCTCACCCCCTGATTGGCCTCGGTTCCAAGTGGATCTCCCCTGGTCTGTGTGAAAGCCAGTCCTCTCTGTTCTCTTAATGAAGTAGTAATCTTGAGAAAAGCAGAAACTGACCTTTGGGGTGACTTTATCATGATGAGCTAGGAAAAGCAGTAGAATTTGCAAAATCTTTATATCTCCTCATTTGTAGACTAAGATCCCGGGCTTCATTCTAAGTGAACTTCTTAAAACGATTAACACCCATAAACAGATAATCAAATTGATATTGTTATTTGAAGATCTTTTCATACACAAGTGCTCCCCCGGTAATGGGCTTACAATTGGGGGGCTGCCTTTGAAAAAGAATTCATCAATTAAAAAAAATTCTAGCATGAGTAATTGTTTTTTTTTTTTCTTTCCAATATTTACAGCATGCAGAAAAAAAGCAGCCCTAGTCTTGTTAATACTCGTCGTGTGCCTCATTTTCTCCTTGCTCCAGGGCATAATTGCAGAGTATAACAAGATCAACGACGTGAAGGAAGATGATGACACGGAGAAGTTCAAAGAAGCCATTGTGAAATTCCATAGGCTGTTCGGGATGCCTGAGGAAGAGAAGCTCGTCAACTATTACTCTTGCAGCTACTGGAAGGGGAAGGTCCCCCGCCAGGGCTGGATGTACCTCAGTATTAACCACCTTTGCTTTTATTCTTTCCTTATGGGAAGGGAAGGTGAGCTGTCTAGAATGTCAGAGGGAAGCTTGGGAAAGTCTGCTGAGGTGTTGCCCCAAACTCGTAAACCACATCGGAACGCCACAAATAGATCTGTAGTGATGACTCACTCTACACTGTTTTAACTATGTAACAAGTGAAGTCAATCATTCTCATTATTTTTTTAAAAAAAGGTTATTAAATAATAGAGAGTCCCCAAAGCTGTGATAAACATTGTTGACATGGACTTCAGTCCATAATAAGGATGACTTCAGAATTTATGGGGTCTGAATTTGTCTCTCAAACAAACGAAACAGTAACAAATATGGCACATGCAAACTCAGAGGAGTTCAGCAAGATTGAGGGGTGGGTGGTGAGACTGGAAGGATCCTTTGGGGATTTTAAGGAGCCAGGTGCTGATCAGCTTGTTCCCTGTGCTCAGCCAAGCTGGTGATCCGGTGGGTGGACATCACACAGCTTGAGAAGAACGCCACGCTGCTCCTGCCTGATGTGATCAAAGTGAGCACGAGGTCCAGTGAACATTTCTTCTCTGTCTTTCTCAACATCAATGAGACCTTCAAGTTAATGGAGCAGCTCGCCAACATAGCCATGAGGCAACTCTTAGACAATGAGGGATTTGAACAGGACAGATCCCTGCCCAAACTGAAAAAGAAGTCTCCTAAAAAAGTGTCAGCCCTGAAACGGTAGGTGACAGAGACAGAGTCTTACACACTTCAGAAACAAGAGACTCTTACATTCTTCTGGGAAATGTAACCTTTTCTGAACCACTTCAAGGGGTCTGAACAGTTTTCTGGGTATAGATGCAGAACTGAAAAAAACTGTCTGAAGCACTCAAAGGTCAATGAGTGAGGCAGACACAGCCAGCTCTGACACAAAGTGACGGGAACTCTTCTGGTCCTAGGGGTGGGGTGCCTATGGGCAGGGTGCTGGGGGGAGATGGGGCAGGGAGCTGGGTAAAGCCCTCACAGGACGCTGCTTGGAGTGGTCTCTCCAGAGGTAGTAGAAGTCACCCATACAGATTCAGTCAGTTGGATATTTCAGGCAGAGGGAATAACACGATGCAGGAATCACAGGGGGAAAGCCCAGAGGGGATCAAGTCCCTCAATGTCTGGAAAGTGGGGAGGCATGTGATGAGGAGAGGCTGCAGAAAAGCCTGGAAGTCTGGATGTGGGAGTAGAGCTAGGGAGAGGACAAAGGAAAAGTTGAGGCTCTCAAGTGGGAGTGTATGCATGGAATTGTCCGGAACTGAGATGGGGAGTGAGAGAGGGAGAGCATGTACGAGGGCTGTGCCATAGCATAGAGGAACCGGAAATCCCTGGCGTACAGCTGGTATTGGAACCTGACAAGAGATCACTGCGCTGAAGACGTCTGCTGCTCTGAGGCGTGTTTCAGTGGAGTCGTGGAGGGTGAAGGGTGTTACTGCAGTGGATTGAGTCACAAATGAAAGGCAAGGAATGGGAATTAGGCAAGTGTAGACTGCTCTTTCAAGAGATTCCGTGGTAAAGGAGGAGGGAATGCTCTTCTTAGAATGCAGAAGATTTGAATATAGGATAGAAGGGGAAGGGTTTGTGGTGAAGGTAGGTGCAGGGAAGGAGGGGGCCCAGAGCTAAAGCTATAAGAAAACCAGTCATTTTGGTGGAGAAAATTGTGTGTGCTCATACCTCTCCCTCTGCAATGGAAAGGAAGTAAGAGCAGGTGAGGATGGAAGCAAATTGGCGGTAAAAGGGAGAGCACCGGGGGCAGGGCGGGGGGAGCCCGGCTTTGTTCTGGAAAGCCAGAGACTCTACCTGCCCCGTGGCTGAGGTGGCATAGAAGCTTGAGAGGTTTGAACAACTGACTTGATAAACAGGAAAAAGGGAGAAAAACTGAGCTGAGGTTGGAAACTCGAAGTGGAAAAGAGGTGGGTTGTTCCTGTGTTTCAGGCAATCTTGTTGTCTTTTTAGGGCAGACCGTGATAGCCAGGAGATTCATGAGGCTTGTTTGCACTCTCCTTAGGTCTTTCTTAAGAATTAAGGCCCCAGAAGTGGCTCTGGAGAAGTGTGAATGTAATAATCTCTTTAGAAATTACCGCATTCTTTTAGAAGGAGAGTGGATTTCCTATCCAGGCCTAGTCTTCTTCGGGTGTCTTCACCATTTACAGATACTGATTGTAAAATGACTGCCCACGGGACCTAAAGAGATTAAAATAATTCTGTTGTGCTTCTGGGTCATAGGTTGGGGTTAGCTCCAGGAGAAAGCCAAGAAGGTAGGGATGAGTGACCGGGTAGAGGGGTGGAGAGGTGGGCTGGGAGACCTCCCTGCTGCATCCTTCACACGCCCCTGAAACGTTTCTCTCGTGTGAGGTGATGCTGTTCTTGCCTTCCAGCGATCTCGATGCCAGGGCGAAGAGTGAGAGGTACCGTGCACTCTTCCGGCTGCCCAAAGATGAAAAACTGGACGGCCACACAGACTGCACCCTCTGGACTCCATTCAACAAAATGCACATTTTGGGGCAGATGTTTGTGTCCACGAATTACATCTGCTTCACCAGCAAGGGGGAGAACGTGTGTAGCCTCATCATCCCACTCCGTGAGGTGGGTGTCGGGTGAAAGTGGATCTCCAAAGTGTTTCGTTTGTAATACTTTTTTGTGTGAACCACAGATGTTTTTACCAGCATTTTGCTTTTTTTTTTTTTTAAACCTTAGGTGAATGTTTGTAATTCTTTGGTGGCCCTGGACGCTTCCTTTTGTGTGTTGTCATTGCTGTTGGTGACCTGAAAGAGCTTTTCTTCCTCGAAAAGGCAGCCTGGAGTTTTGGGGGCTCTTTTTAGATTTTATTTCTTTATTTGAGAGAAGGTGGCCCTGCCAGGGTCCGCAAGGCCCGGGGTGTCAAAGCCTCAAATACAAAAAAGAGAAAATGTAGTTACTATACCTGCTCATAGCCAGAGAGCAGCTTGGTCCCAAGGGAACAGTCTAGATTGTGAATCAGAAAGCCAGGTTTTAGCTTTGGTCGGCCAGTTGCCAGCAAGAGAACCATGGGGCTGCTGGCCATAGAGACAGGCTCCTGAGCCCGACCTGCATTTTTGAATCTCTGCAAATTCTGGAATCTGTATTTTAATAAAGTCCCAGGCCCATCCTCCTGCACAATGAAGACATTGTACATTCGTACTCTCTCCACATTCTTACTGTTTCTGGGGAGGAGGTGGCTTCTGTCCTATCTCCATGGTGCTAGGTGGTTCTGGGACTTACACGGAGACCTTGCCTTGAGGTTCAGAGTTGAGAAGGAGCTCTAGGTTAGGCTGCTGGGAGCTAGAAGTCCTACAGCTTCTAGTCCTGGAGACCACTTTAACCTGCCCTGGTCCTTTTCTAGAAGAGAAGGGTGGTTAGAAACTTTGGTTATGTAATTAAGATTGACCCTTGGTTAAGATTCCTTAGAGTAAAGGATTCAAGTATCCCTCTGCCTTCTTTTCTGTTTCAGAGAGAACATTTATATAAACAGATTTTTTGGGTTTTTTTCTTATTGTTGTTGTTATTTTCTTTTGTTTAAAAAATAATTCACCATTACCACAGAAAATTTACGAAAGAACAAATCAAAGGAAAATAAAATACATCCCTAGTCCCACCAGTCAGATAGCCCGTTATTCAGCTGTACAGCTCTCCCAGGCGTTTTCTATACTTGGCTGTGTATATGTCATTTATATTGTTTAGCTGTAAAACATAGTGAATTTTTATTTTTTTGCTTATTTCCCTCAACACCGAGTGTATATTAAACTTTCCCCTGTATCATTCAATGCTCTTTGATAGAACTGTTTTTAATGACTGCCTCTTATTCATTAACTGGATCTATAAAATTTATTTTAGTTACCTGTGGTTGGGCCTGTGCATTGTTTTTAGTTTTCTTCCAATTATATGTATGATTTTGCTTAAAGTCTAAATTATAAGTTCCTAGAAGCTGAATGGGTGGGTCAGAAAGAATGCAAAACATTAGGCAGTTGACAAATCTGGTTCTACTTCTTCTAAAATGAGCTAACTGATATTATGACATTGTTTGAGGAGATACGTGGTGGGGGTGAGTTCTGAGGCGGATAATTTGGCAAGTACCTACATTTGGCTCTGGAATGGATTTCATAACTTTTGCCAGCAAATGGACCTTCTTTGCCATAGACTGTTACCAAGCTTAATTTTCTTCATTTCTAGTTTTCTTCCATCACGTACAACCCCAAAGCAAGTTACCTGCAACAGCTAGGGCTACCCATTCCAGGATGAAGGCTCTGCACTGGTGGATGGAGCGAGTCATCACTGTTGATCCGAAGGGAGATAAGGAGTGGGGAGGGGTCGGGATGTCTGCTGTCAGCTCTCCCGTTCACCGCTCTTCACCTTTCAGTGCCAGATCCAGTATGATAGTGAGAGTTCAGGGCAACCGGGAGGATTTTCTCAACCCGTCTTCGGCTTGCTTATTTTCCCTAACAGCTGGTAGAGCAGAATCATTCGGTCGTATTTCAGGGTAAATCAGAGGAGGAACAATAGTGGAAGTAGTAGCATTGAGAAATAAAGCGTGTTATGGTTGGTGGATGCAACTCTAAAGAATGTAGCAGTGTGCTTCCCTTAACCTGATGGATCTCCAAGACGTATGAGGACAGATTCCCTAATCCCAACTAATGGGAGAACCAAAGGACTCAGTGTACCTTTTACAACCTTTATGTTACCTCAATGACAGAAAAGCAACGGGGTGGCCCCCTTCCTCTCTCCCCTTCCCTTTCCCCCCGGACACAGGGTCTGTCTGAGCAGAGAGGCATCTCTCCGTGAACTGGGTACCTTTTAGACCCAAGATAAGCTGATTGATGAGCAGCAGCCTCCATGGAAACATCCTACTTGAAATGGCTACTTTAGGGTAATATAAACTAGGAATTGTTGTTTCATTTAATTTTTTACAACCTAAACTAAAATATTGACTGGAGATTGTTAATGTATATTCTGCGGATAGACTTAAGGTAGATCAAATAGACACAGAATCACGTTACTACAGATTTTGAAGAAATTGCTGAGGCAGCAAAGCAGGGAGATGAAGTGAACCGATCAAGTTCTTCTTTAGATAGAGATTCCAGATGAAGTCTCTCTTTTTCTAAAAATCATAAATTACCTTGCAGATATTACATATGAAACATAAAGCTTTGCCTAAATTCCAGTCTATTTTTATAACCCAAGTTGGTAATGAAATGTGCCTCATTAAACTAGAATACTCAAATGTGGCTGTTACCCTTTGCTGGTGTCACTAAGCTTATGGGATCGGATTCTACCAGAAATAATCTGTCAGCAAAAAATATTTGGTAGTGCATATGAGCATTCATGTTTTATGTAGGAGCTTTCGAGTGGTTTGTGTATTTGTGATCTAGCTAAAGGACTTTCACTTTGACCTCATCAAGATCCACATGGCTCTCTGGGTTTTGGGTGTGGAACTTGAGCCTTTAGTTCCCTTGGCATTTGTCATTTCGTCTGAGACATCTGGTCACCAAAAGAATTTTTTAAAAATGTTGTGAAAAAAGGAGTTTTCATAGGTCTTTTTAAAAATAGGTATCGTTTAGTATGTTTTAAGTGCCATGGGAAAATTCATGATAAATTCTTTTGCCATGTCTCCAGCTTTTGCATAAGGAAAAAAAAACCACTTTTATGTACAACTCCAAGTACCGCAATACATTCCTTTAAAAGTATATAAATATAGGGGCACCTGGGTGGCTCAGTTGATTAAGCGTCCGAGTCTTGGTTTTAGCTCAAGTCATGGTCTTGGGGTCATGGGATCAAGCCCCATGTCAGGCTCTGTGCTTAGTGCAGAGTCTCCCTCAGACTGTCTCTCCCTCTCCCTCCCACTCACTCTGTCTCTTTCAAATAAATAAAATCCTTTTTAAAAGAATTTATGTGTGTGTGTGTGTGTGTGTGTGTGTGTATGTACATATATATATATATATGGCTATATGTATTGATAAAATCCGAGAGTAGACGTCAGATCCTGCAGTTTTCCCTCTGTGGATCCCAGTTGTACCTATTTTACACTTGGGGCCACTCAACTTTTCGGGCAACTCCAACAGGTTTCTTGCCTTGAAGGGGAAAAGGATTTTAAAATTCTGCTTTGGAGAAAATATATTTTACATGAAAATGTTCATGAAGTAGAGTTGAACCTGTCCAGACTGCTTACAGGTGGAAATGAAGAGGGGAAGAGAAACTGAACTTCAAGGATATGGTCAGAGCTGCTGCAAGTAAACCATTTATCTAGGGCTGGCCTTGAGGGTTTTTTTTTCCTACTGTGGTAAAGAAAAAGATTTTCATGCATTTATCCTGGTTTCTAGTTGATGAAAATCCTATTCTAAAGCCCCAACTGCATGTCTTCAGTTCAGAGCTAGAACAAATGTGCTTCTTTCTTGCTCATTTCCTCATGTAGTCGATTTACTTCACCACACGCATGCGCACACCACGCACACGGTCCGCCAGTGCCGGTGGGGATGGGATTAAGCTGTTTACCTCCCGTCTGTTCCGAATGGAGCCTTTAAAACGTTCAGGTGGTAGGAGGAGAGGGTTGCAAAGCCCTGGAGTTCGAAGGAGACGTTTGAAAGATGGGTGAGGTTTTGAAAACCATCCCAACATGAAGCTTGGTAAAAAGGCACGAGTATCAAGGGTTGTTTCTCTTAGGCATGATGGGGCAGCCAGGAGTCCTCTCCCTTAGGACTCCTGCAATTTTGATGAAAATCAGGGAGTTTCTTCACAAGGAGTTTTCCGAACCTTAGCCTTGTTGACATCGTGGGCCAGACTCTGTTGGGAGTCAGCTGTTCTGTGCACTGCGGGCTGGCCAGCGACATCCCTGGCCTCCACCGACGAGATGCTACTGGTCCCCTCCGCTTCTGACAACCAGAAACGCCTCTAGATGTTGCCAGATGTCTCCGGGGGAACAGAATCCTTCCCGAGGTAGAATTGCTGATTTAGAAAGACCAGCACGATAATTCCAGCTTCTGATATGAACTCCCAATTTGAGTTGTTAGGAGAGGTTTTATTTTATTGGAACAGAGGCAGAGAATCCCATTTTTGCCTCAGTAAGATGGGGTGGTTCCTACAGAACTTAGAAGTGTTGCGTTCCTTGTTTGGTGCTACCCAGAGGCTGCTGTTGGGTGATCCCTGGAAAACAATGCTCTTTTTTTCATGTTTCTTTCAGGTGACGATTGTGGAAAAGGCAGACAGCTCCAGCGTACTCCCCAGTCCTTTATCCATCAGCACCAGGAACAGGATGACCTTCCTGTTTGCCAATTTGAAAGATAGAGACTTTCTGGTGCAGAGGATCTCGGATTTCCTGCAACAGACGACCTCCAAGATGTACTCGGACAAGGAGTTTGCAGGCAGCTACAACAGCTCAGATGATGAGGTCTGTGGGATCTGCCCAAGGGTGTTTGCATTCATCCTAGTGCTCTGCCTGAGAGTGGGCCCTCCTTGTCCATTCTGTTGGATCCTCCAGCTGTGCTAAGATAAGGCACTTACCCTGATGCCCAGAGCAGTGTCTCAGCTCATTTAACTCTCATGGAGTTTGTCTTTGGGATCACAGAGCTGGACAGAGCCCTATAGATCATCTGGTCTAACCTTATTTCATAGTTGAAGAAATTACTAAGTAATTGGTCCTGTTTATGCAGCAGTGTTCACATAGTGACATCGTTGGGAATGTACAGAGGTCACTGTAGTCTTGAATCTGAGATGCAACATCACGATGATGACTTTATTATGATCAAATACATATTGTGTCCCTTTCGAATTAGGCCCTGGGCAACATCCAGGGAAGTCAGAGTCCGGGAACATAGGTGTCCAGCTCAAATGACAGAGCAATTACTGGCAGCTGAAATGTACTGTAAAGATGGTTCCTCACAGGGAACAGGCCCACCCCAGTCTACCTGGTCCGAGCTCATGGGGGTGTCAGAAACTAGAGCGGGCACGAGGAGGCGGCCCCATAAGCAGCTGATTCAGCCGTGTCACGTTTCCCTGCATGCTAATCAGAAACTAACGGCCAACCAGTTTGTTGCATCTAAAATAAGAGGAAGCCTGTTTCTAGCATTGCAGCTTCATGGTCTAGGACCCGCACACCTGTCTCCTCTCCGCCAAAGCGCTGGCTTTCCGCCTTCCTCCTGTGTTTGCACGTAGCGAGAGACGTGTTGGGCACTGGCATGCAGCTATTGGGCCTGTGCAGAGGACGCTGAAGAAGCGGGTTGCGTGGCCTGTGCTCTTTCAGCGTCTGTTCCTCTGTGTGCCGGCAGGTGTGTTCCCGGCCTAGCAGCCTCATCTCCTCCAGTCCCCAGAGGAGCACGAGCTCTGATGCCGATGGAGAGCGCCAGTTTAACCTGAACGGCAACAGCGTCCCCACGGCCACACAGACCCTGATGACCATGTACCGGCGGCGGTCCCCAGAGGAGTTCAACCCGAAACTGGTGGGTGTCTCCTGCTCTTGCCTGAAACTTTCTGTACTAGAACAATCACAGTGATTGATGTATTTTTTAAAGATTTCACTTATAGGATAGAGAGAGACAGCGAGAGAGGGAATACAGCAGGGGGAGTGGGAGAGGGAGAAGCAAGGTCTCCAAGCAGCAGGGAGCCCAACGAGGGGCTTGATCCCAGGACCCTGGGATCATGACCGGAGCTGAAGGCAGACACTTAACGGCTGAGCCACCCAGGTGCCCCTAGAACAGTAACATTTAAAAAGGTTTTTTAATCAAAGTTAACTCATAAATATCTGTGTAAATAAATATTTTCCTATAAGCAAATTAGATTTTTATCTAAATCTCTCATTAGATTTTAGAATAGCTTCACAGAAGGAGATGAGTTATACAGCATACAGGTGACATTTTGTCTTTTTTTTTTTTATCAAAGATTTTATTTATTTATTTGAGAGAGACCATGAGCTGGAGGAGAGGCAGGTGGAGAGGGAGAAGCAGACTCCCTGCTGAGCGGAGAGCCTGATGCAGGGCTCCTTGTGGGCTTTTGTCTTGTTTTTAACTCTTGTTTACGTCAGCCAACAAGTAAGTACATAATTTCTCGGCTCACATTTCAAAAACACCAACATCATTTTCAGTACATAAAGCCATAAATTTGCGTTCTGCTGACCCATTTCAGGTAAACGGAATTCTGATTCAGGGCCAGAAAGCTTCAAAGCAGAACCGCAGCCTTCAAATTAGGTTCAGGTGTCAAATGAAGGAAGGACTGCGGAAAACCCGAGTTCTTTGTTCCCCAGAGCTCTGTCCGGAACGTAATGACTCTATTCAGTAGGGGAGATATTCTGCCTTTCTACCCAACTTCCCCTTTCCATCCTCAAAGTACTTTGGGATGTAGTAATGTTTCATTTATCCCTTTCAGGCCAAAGAGTTTTTGAAGGAGCAAGCTTGGAAGATTCACTTTGCTGAGTACGGGCAAGGGATCTGCATGTACCGCACAGAAAAAACAAGGGAGCTGGTGTTGAAGGGTATACCCGAGAGCATGCGGGGAGAGCTCTGGCTGCTGCTGTCAGGTATAGCCGGGGCTTGGGCTGGAGGCCCTGACCCTGGGGTGGGTGGGACCTCAGCGCTCCCCTTCTGCCTCCTGTCATGCATCTGGGCTCTTTCGAAAATGCAGCGCTGCCCTTCAGCATTGAATAGCCTTTCCTGCCTCAAGTGTTGCAGTCCCTCAGTGAAAACACAGAACACGTATACAACTGTCCAGATATGGAAGCCATCATCCCCCAAGTCTGCATAACCTCTTCTACCCCTTCACTAACGCTACGTAGGAGAAACCTATGGGAAAGAGTATAATCTACGTAGAGAACCTATGGGAAAGAGTATAATTTCTTTGTGATTTGAGGCGTTTGTTTTGTTGTTGTTGTTATTGGTTTGTTTTTTTGTTTTTTTTTTTTTTGCCTTCTCCTGGCTGTGTCCATTGATGAGAACACATGATGAGAATACATCTCATTGAGAATGCTTAAGGGTGGCACGTGGTCAGAGCCCCATTGAAGCAGGGAGAGGGAGGAATGAGAAAGCCTCATCCTTGGTGTTTGCCATCTCCTGAATTTGGTGGTTGTCACTTGGAGATGTGAAAGAGAGGCCAGAATGTGCACCAGAACTGGAGGCTTAGATCACACCTACACCCCAAGCTGGAGACACCAGGAAGGACGGAGTGGGGTGTGTCAAGGAGCGGTGGGAAAAATGTGCCCGCCTTCACTGCACAGCCCCAGCAGAGCACTGTGGGGTCAGACGTCTGAGCCCTGCTTGAGACCATAGGTTTTTCAGGCTAGCCCCAGCATGCCTGCCTCCTGGCCCAAAGCATCCAGTGTATCCCAGGGGTCTGTTCTGTCATGAACATCCAGGGAATTTTTTTGTTTTGTCACCAATCTTTATAAATCAATTGCTTTACTGCTAGAGGCCTGAAATGTAATCATTTTAGATAAACTTATGTGAATATTTTTATTTGAAACTAAGATGGTCCAACACAAGTGCTATTATCAAAACCTTTTATTTTAAACATGACATTAAAATAAAAAGAATGGTTGCCACACTTACAGGAAAGCCTTTTTAAAAAACCAACCAAACAAACTCATAGCTCTTTCTAAAAATATCTATAAATGGTAATTGCCTGTGATGAGATGTATTAACGTCTCAGCAGTTGGGGGGATAGAATCCTGAAAAATAATTGGCTTTATCTGTTTCATGTAAAACTAGCTTGTTCTAGCCTCATTTGCCTGGCTTATTTTCCTTAAGTAGACGAGCCTTAGCTCCTCATCTAGAAATTCAAATTTGAGTCAAATGATATCTGATTACAGATCCAGCCCAAGAAGAGCCTTACTGTCTTGTCTTCCGTCTTCTTGTGTTTGGTGAACTAGTCACCTTGACAGACTCATGCAGATCCCTGATGGAGTAAATGAAAAATTCTGTTTTCATCCTCATTCAAATTAGAAGTTACTTGCAGCCCCATTTTGGATGAAAATGAAACTCAAAGTGAAAGCCAAGAAATAGTACATAATAGTACACAGCACTGTTGCAGAGACACATAGAGAGCTGGACTGCGTATTTTCTTTAACAGTGATGGACGGTATGAGGCCAGGGGTGGGGTGGCCTACAGCTCATATTTCCACCCAGCTCACTGGGGGCAGGATGCGTGTGGTAGGATACAAGCCAGCTCACCCATGGGCAGAGCCCAGCTCCTGGTCTGGGAGCCCCGCCTGGGTCCTGCCTTGCTCCCTGTGACTCTAGGGCCACTATACCAGGACCAGGCTCAGTGCACCCAGTGAAGTAAAGTGCCAGCCAGACGATATGATATCTTTGCACATCTCCCTTGAGAACAAAGCAAAAGCCAGTGTTAAGTTGCTGTCAACCCAGATGCCTTTTCCAGGTTAAGTGTGAGTGGTAAGGTTGTCTCTTCTGGGTGGCTGTCATTGACACGGTCCAGGCCAGCCCAGGGATTCTAGTTTCTAATCCAGAAATACAGATCAGTGTATCTGGTCATTTAGTGTGCGCGTGTGTGTAATAAGCATATCTCTGTGTGTGTGTTTTATATGTGTATTTGTGTCTGTCTATATATTTATACTTACATAAGTTATATTTGTTTGGATTTAGATATTTTTGTATAGCGTTTACTGTCTTTAAGAATCTTAAAACGCAAATATCTCAAATCAGTGATTCTCAGCCCATTTCTCCATGCTCATCCTCACCACCTGACGACCTGCCAGCCGTAACGTGCGCACTGTGAGGAATGGCCACACCACCCACTGCAACTCTAAAATCCTTGCGTACATTCCGACACCTCCTCTACTCCTCAGTACGGCTGTTTGAACTCTTCAAACCTTGTGCTTTTGCGTTCGGTTTTCAAACTTGTTTGGGGAGGCAGAACTTTCTTTTTCAAGTGAAATCCTAAGGAGAACCCTAGTAAAATACCAGCAAAACTGCTCTGGCTGAGACGAGGATGCTTTGGTTTACTCGCGTTCCTTCCTCCTCTTCTCTAAAGTAGCCCTCAGGTCATCCGTGGAAGTTCTGTGGAACACAGATGTTTAGCTTGCGGACCTCTGATTTGGCTTATGGTGGAGCTGAAAGAGGGCAGCAGGCCGCAAGTAAATTTACCAAACTGGCTGCAGTTGCATCAGCCCACCTCATCCGCGGGCTGTCGTTATCTCACGGGTGTCCTTTGCGGGGTAAGGAACACGAAGAGGTTCACTTGGTCAGCTGTATTTGTGACCGAGGGCAGGGCCTGCCCCTTTGGATGTTGTATCTGTTGGGTATTTCCTAGGTGCCATCAATGAGAAGGCCACGCATCCCGGGTACTACGAGGACCTAGTGGAGAAGTCCATGGGGAAGTATAATCTTGCCACAGAGGAGATTGAGAGGGATTTACACCGCTCCCTTCCAGAACACCCAGCTTTCCAGAATGAAATGGGTATTGCTGCTCTAAGGAGAGTCTTAACAGCTTATGCTTTTCGAAATCCTAACATAGGATATTGCCAGGTAAATGACACAGGTGGTTTAGATTTTTTTTTTTTTTTTGGACTGTTTGTTAACCCACAAGTCAGTAAGAAGAATGGTTAACAGAACCATCCCTGCACCTAAGTTTCTTGACCTTGGCACTAGAGACCTTGTGGACTGGGTAATTCTTTGTTTGGGGCTGTCTCGTGCTTTGGAGGATGTTTAATAACATTCCTGTTTAATAACACATTTAATAACCTCTCTCCACAAACTCCCTAGTTGGGACAGCCCAACTGCCTTTAGACATTGCCAGATAGCCCCTGGGGAGCAAAATCTCCCTGGGTTGAGATCCCAGCACTGAGCGGAGGAGCTGGGAGACAAGAACGCCCTTTCCGGATCCACCACCTCATATCTGGGTGACCTTCAGGGTGCTTCTGATTACGCTCCGAGCTGCCTCTCTTCCCTCCCTGAGGTAAAAGAGAGTGTGCCTGAGCACCTGGCCTGTAATTCTGGATTCTGAGTGCCACAGTGCTCTTGCCCTGCCTCCTAAGCAAGAACATACTTGAGAATGTAACTTTTATATGCTATGATTATACTTTAATACCCATTAAAATAAATGCTTAATCTGGTGTTCAAAAAACGTTGCCCCCAAAGCAACTAAAATTATCTCTTGTACTAATCCGTCCACCACAATTAGGGAACCTCCAAGATCGTGTGACTCTAGACTTAGAGACCACATATTCAGAGAGGCCTTCCTGGACCATCCAGCTAAAAGCTAAAGCAGGCTTGTGCTCGCTTCAGCAGCATGGGTACCAAAATTACAATGATACAGAGATTAGCATGACCCCTGTGCAAGAATGAATGTGAATATGGGAGGCGTTCCGTATTTTAGTGGGAAATACAGGCCTTCAGTAATGGAGTCAGTAAGTGATGGGAATAGAAGACACAGCGTAAGGAATGTAGTCATTGATGCTGTGATAGCCATGTATCAGTGTAGCTGTCAGGACACTTGTGATGAATGTAGCCTAATGTAGAGACTTGAATCAACTGTACTCAAAAAAAAATGTGAAATCACAACTGGTGATTTGTCAACTATGTTGACAAATACCTCAGACCTCTTCCAAATCCAGAAAGAGGGATACATATTATATTATGATATATGTTATATATGGTATAATTATATAAATATATTGTAGTATATTTATAAAATATTATAAAACTATATTTTTTACTAAATGACTGTTGAACACAAAAATAGAAGGAAAGCTAGATAGGTAGATAGATAAATGCTAAAGGATGCTTAATTCCTCTGCACACACACACACACACACGTGCACACGCACTCACACACACACACACACACACACACAGTACAGGCCTTTCTATACCACTTTATTTAATCTCTTTGATAGCACTTAACTTAAATACAGCCTCCAAACTGATTAACCTTTACATCTTTATTGTCTCTCTGACATCAGCATTTAAGTCCTGTGAGACTTGTCACCACTGTATTACTCCCCTTCCTGTCCCCCAGTACTTAGTCCAGAGCCCATTATAAACTTACCTTGACTGACAGACTAAGGAGCTAACCGTGACCGTGATCATGTACTAGAATTGGCAGGTTAATTCTCAAACAGAATTTTATTAATGATTTCACTTGGGAAAATATTACCACTTACAAGAAAGAAAAAGCCTATTAGACCAAAAATCCTTTTTTTGGTATTTATATTGTAGAAGTCCAACAAAAAATTACTGGTTTGTAAAAGATCAAAATGAAGTACAGGAGTTAGTTGGCCTCTGCAATTATAGAAATCATAATCATCTTCTGATCTTTCTCTTTTTAATTAAGAGAACTATTAAAGTAGTTGAGCCCTGAGTGGTTATGAGCTAGGTGATCATATCTTTTAATAAAGTGGGTTACTTTAGAATTTAAATCACTGTTACTTATCTCTGTCATCCTTATCCAGATGAATATAGTGGGTGAAGACTCCAAATTTGAAAGGTTTTATTGTTCTCAGAGGAGAGCCTCCAGGCCATGTGTACTGAGTTATAGGAACCATTATGGAGATTAAAAAGGAAATGTTTAGGGGCGCCTGGGTGGCCCAGTGGGTTAAGCCACTGCCTTCGGCTCAGGTCATGATTCCAGGGTCCTGGGATCGAGCCCCGTGTCGGGCTCTCTGCTCAGCAGGGAGCCTGCTTCCCCGTCTTTCTCTCTGCCTGCCTCTCTTCCTACTTGTGATCTCTCTCTGTCAAATAAATAAATAAAATCTTAAAAAAAAAAAAAAAGTTTATCTTGTCAATGAAGGGTTAGAAACACTGAGATTGTAGCAGGTTAAAAGCTTGGTCAGATAGCCTTCGGGCAAAGGTTTTGAATGAGGGCTTGCCTGTGTGTAGGGGCTCAGTCTTTGGTAAGTATTGGTGTTCATCAAGACTCAAGAGTTGCAGGCTCAAGGACTTACAGTTGGTACATTTTTAAGGGGCTCTAAATTATAAAAACCAAACAAAATTTAGATGAATATGCGTGTGGACCTCGCAGATCCTTTAGGTGTTAATTATCTGGCCTTCTGCTGAAAAAGTTTGCTGGCCCTGTGAGACTAACTCAGTAATTTTTTAGGTTCACAAAATTTCTTATGTTAACCTGTGTTTGATGTATTTAAAATCTATTTGATGACACCCTTTTTCATGCCTTCAGGCCATGAATATTGTCACATCCGTGCTGCTGCTTTATGCCAAAGAGGAGGAAGCTTTCTGGCTCCTGGTGGCTCTGTGTGAGCGCATGCTTCCTGATTACTACAACACTAGAGTTGTCGGTATGTGGGGAGGTGGTTAACATGTTAACCCACGTCTCATCGTGAAGATGTTTCTAGAGCCAGGATACGGGCTAGAACACCATTTCCAGTCACCCTTAGCCAAAAGAGTTTCAGACTACTCCAGTTTCCCAAAATGGGAATGAGAGGGCTTGAATTCATATGGATTGTACACAAAGGAGCCCCATGGAGCTTAAGAGAATATACACGTATCACTGTTGGAGAAATTATTGTAGGAAACACTCACGGTAGGTGTCACTGTGGCATTGGGAACTGTACCAAACACATCAGATTTGACAAAAAATGTTTTCATGAAGCGGATGGAATCTGTGGATAGCAGACGTATGCAAAAAAAAAAAAAAAAAAAAGGCATATAAAAATGTGCCCAAAACTAAGTTCCTGCAGTATTTTTCAGAACTGATTTCATTGCAAGGCAAACCATGACTGTAAGCATTTAAACAAAGTATCACTCTTACTCCTTATAATCCTCTTGAGTGTTAGACATTCCATTTTAACAGGACAAGCTTTTTATTGCTAGTAGTAAAATGTATGCTTTATGCTTCCTTCTTGTGCTCATTTCTAAGCCTTTTCACACTAATATGATTCACTGGGAAAATTCTCCAGAAATGTCAGTAAGTTGATCATGAGTGTTTAAGTGATCTCTACATTCAACGTGGGCCTCAAGCTTAAAGCCCCGAGATCAGCAGTCTCATACTTTACCAACCAAGCCGGCCAGACACTGCTGGAATGCTTTTCAGTTTTAAAAACGTGAATTAAAAAAACAAACAAACAGAAAAACCCCACAAAATTCATATGTGGGGATAGTGCATCCAGAAAGCTACTTATTTTTTAAAATAAGTTTGCTGAGAAATGGAGTCATATACATTTCATGCCTAAGCAAACAATGAGATCTTTCTAAACTGACTTTTCCAGCAACCCTTATGGTTGTGTTGTTGCCCTTTTGTGGTAGGGAAGCAGGGCAGGAAAACTCTGGAAAGAGAAGAAGCACCCAGAACTAATCTGCTGACCGCCCGGTGTTGACACCTTGGTCTAGTAACATAGTAACTAGTAACAGGGTAGCAGCAGAACTGCTAAGAGAAAGGAGTCAAGTTGTCTCAGCGGCAGCTGGGAGCTCGACTGTCCTAACCAGGCTGATTGGAGGGGTCCCTCAGTAAGAAGGTGCGGTGGGTTCACCTGTGGCCTTTTGTGCCCACCCCTGCTGCAGGCGCACTGGTGGACCAGGGTGTCTTCGAGGAACTAGCACGAGACTATGTCCCCCAGCTGTACGACTGCATGCAGGACCTGGGCGTGATTTCTACCATCTCCCTGTCTTGGTTCCTCACGCTGTTTCTCAGCGTGATGCCCTTTGAGAGTGCAGTTGTGGTCGTGGACTGTTTCTTCTATGAAGGAATCAAGGTGATATTCCAGTTGGCCCTGGCTGTGCTGGATGCGAATGTGGACAAGCTGTTGAGTTGCAAGGACGACGGGGAGGCCATGACCGTTTTAGGAAGGTAATGGACAAAGCCTCACTTCGCTGTTGTTATTGTTTTTAAAGATTTTATTTATTAGAGGGAGAGAGAGCTCACGAAAGCAGGGGGAGGAGCAGAGGGAGAGGGACAGGCAGACTCCATGCGGAGCCTCGGGGCTTAATCCCATGACCCTGAGATCATGACCTGAGCCAAAATCATGAGTCAGGTGCTGAACCGATCGAGCCACCAAGGTGTCCCTGAGCCTCGCTTTGAAAACCACCTCGGGTTTCTTCTTGGAATTCGCCTTCTGTCTTTCTCCTTGGTTTCCTGAGTCTTAATGGGCTTGATGGAAATCAGAACGCCCACTTTTGTCTGTGGCTGAGGATTTATTTTCATGCGCTGCGTCTCCAGAAGAATTTCATTCTGTTCTTAAGGAAAGTCTAGTCTTTTCTAAAATGCTGAGTTTGTAGAACGCGGGTAGAGAACTGTAATGGGAAAATTCCAAACTAGCCTCTGGTGACTTCTGATTCATTCCTTTGTTCAGGTATTTAGACAGTGTGACCAACAAAGACAGCACACTGCCTCCCATCCCTCACCTCCACTCCCTGCTCAGTGATGACGTGCAGCCCTACCCTGAGGTGGACATCTTCAGACTCATCAGAACGTCTTATGAGGTGGGTCTCGTTTCCTGCCTGAGTGTCACAGTGCTCTGAGGGTGCTGGGTGGGATTCTGCTGGATGTGTGGCACCCACTTCCATCGCTAAGTACAGGTATACTTGTTTCCTTTCACCTTCGGAGAGCTAATTGCCAAAGCAAATAGCTGCCTTCCAGCTGACAGCTTTGAGCTCCAGAGATGGGAACTGAATGGAGGCCTAAGACTCCTGCTGGGTCTCAGGCCTTAGAGCAGATGGCATGACAAGCTCTGACCTGGTCCTCTGCCATGCCCACCCTGAAGCTGGACCAAGTAACAGCTTAGATTCTTCTCTGGGCGTACTGCAGAAGGGCTGTGGAGAGCAGGCATGGCGAGGCTGACCTTTGTGCATCGATTCACTTCCTGTTCTCATGCCAAGTACGTAGGTCTTCTCTGAAGAAAACAAGCCAATTCTCTTGAGTCCAAGACTCATGGAACAGTCTGTACCATCCTAGAGAAGAACAAGAGTCCTCGTACTTCCCTAAAATTGCTTGGCCTCTGTGGGGGAGGAGGCCTTCTGGTTCACAATGACCCTGGATCTAGTCCTGATTCTCAGAACTAATGAGCTTCTAGGGGCAAAGGAGGCAGTGTTATGTGCCCAGTGGCATTTGGTGCTATGGAGCCCCAAGGACTCAAGTGTCCATTACACCGAATCGTTTCTTCATTTCCTGATCCTTGGCTCGGAAAACTTTTATAGAAATGATCAGTAAGAAAGAGCATGACTCTTCTGCTGAGCACACTCGGCCCTCAGAGGTGTTTTGGAGCTGTAGAACAGTTGTCAGCATTCCAACCAGGAACAGCCTGCATTAAGGGAGAAAGAGTGAGGGACAAGATGAGGTCAGAAAAAGCCTCTCTTAAAGAGAATGAAAAATTTGGTGCTTTTGAAAATATTGGTATAGATCCAGAGATCTTTTCAGAAATGTATGTCCTTTTACTCATAAAGAGGGCAAGACCGATCATTTATTATTTTTAAAACTTTTCATTGACACTCAATACATATTGAAAACAAAACATTTTTTATATCTTTTAGAATCCTAAAAGTAACGCATGTTTATTTTTTAAAATGTAGAAACTGTGGAAAAATGGGGAAGAATAAACTTCATTCTATAAACTGTATCACGTTTTCCTTCAAGTATGTTCCTATATTTGCAAAATACACTGAAAAAAATAAGGCTCTACTAAAAAGTGCTGTGAAACATCCTATTTTTCACTTAAAATATACCGTGAACACCCTCTAATATATTAAATATTAATGAAAGCCATAATTTTTTAAAAATTTAAATTCAATTAAATATAGTGTTACTAGTTTCAGAAGCAGAGTTCGGTGATTCATCAGTCTTAGATAATACCCAGTGCTCATTACATCATGTGCCCTCCCCAGTGTCCGTCACCCAGTTACCCCATACCTTCACCCCCCCTTCCCTCCAGCAACCTCAGTTCATTTCCTGTGATTAAGAGTCTCTTATGACTTGTCTTCCTCTCTGGGTTCTTCTTGTTTCATTTTTTTCCTCTCTTCCCCTGTGATCCTCTGCCTTGTTTCTTAAATTGTGCATATCAGTGAGATCGTATGATAATTGTCTTTCTCTGACTGACTTTATTTCACTTAGCATAATACTCTCTAGTCCTATCTGCGTTGTTGCAAATGGCAAGATTTCCTTTTTTGATGGCTGAATAGTATTCCATGGTGTGTGTGTATATATATATGTATATATATATATATGTGTATAAACCACATCTTCTTTACTCATTCATCTGTTGATGGACATCTGGGCTCTTTCCATTGGTTGTAAAGCCATAATTTTAGTAAATTATTAATATTCTGTTTTAATGAATTACTGAAATTTATTTAACTGGTCACTTTTGTTCGACATTTATTTTGATTACTTCCAAATTTTCAGTATTTTGTGGCAAACTTACATGGTATGATTATATATATGTTATAAACATTGATTCATATTCTGTATTCTATGATAAACTTGTTTGCAAATATCACATCTCTGATTATTTTCTTAAAGTCCATTCTAAGGAGTAGATCTATAGCAATAGATCAAAAAGTATGAATTATTTCCAAGCTCCTAGCATACACTGTCCAATTTCTATAAAAATTATTCCACTTCGTATTTCCACCAGTGGAGATTAAGGATGGCTGTTTCACTTCAGTCTCTCCAGAACTGGTTATTATCATAATGCAATAGAGAAACATCATTGCCTCGGCACTTTTGGGTAACACTCTGTTGGAAATTGTGGATGATTGTTTTTCCAGAAAAAGAGCCCATGTGATTAAAGGCAATGGTTATTATCATAGCAGCGGGTTGTTTTTCTAAAGGCATCCCCTGGAACCTTTATTGTTAAGAGATTTCTGGACCAAAGTCATAAATCTTAGTATGTGGGAACTCAGCTTTATTCTTGACAGCAGATATGCCAACAACATGCCGAGGTCAGCAATTGAGCCAATTTTAAGGGAAAGAGAAGAGAATGGAGGCAAGACCAAGGGTTGGTTTCCACTTACATCCTCTCCAGCTGATCCCTAATGCTGGCCCTTTGGTTGCCAAACATCCTGTCACAGGATACAGCAGCAGTTTCCTTCCTTTGCCTGGATAGACCCCTTTTATTTATACCAACGCCTGTATTACCTGGTCTTTGAATGCAAAATGACTGGTTTTTTCTGTTTTCTGTACTTCGCATCACTGCACTGCTTATAGGTCTCTTATGGCTCCCCAGTGCCTTACAGTTCAACCTAAAGAGACCACCACAAACCCTTGCTTATCTCTTTTTTTCCCTCCTAACCATTAGATTGGTGGTTCTATATTTTTTTTCAAAGTCAAGTGAATTCCCAGGTTCCATTCCAGACCTATTAAATCCATATCTTTGGCATGAGGCCTAAGAAGTAAGTCTTTTTTGGAAGTTCCCCAGATGGTCCCCGTACCCGGTGAGCTTTGAGAATCCCTGCCCTACATGCAGAATGGGGCCACTCGTCGCGGAAGCTGTTGATAACCTGGTTTGAACTGAGGCACGACGCCAGTCCTCTGAGGCACGAGGCACATTTATTCCCGTGCTTCAGGATACTCAGCTAGGAAGACAGAAAAGTAGGAAAAACACTGAAAGTACTTTCAGCTTTGAGGTCTCGTCAAGGACTCCCCCAGTGGCTGGAGGTTGGTTAGGTATGGATTAGATTTCTCCCAATGAGATAACTTTATTCATAAATGCCTCATGGAGAAATTCTTGCTCATTTTAAGTTCTCCCAAGACCCTACTGGAGGGAATTGTACAGACAGTTTGAAAGGTAGTGTTGTTCCTTGTGGGCCCCATGTATGAGGCTCTGAAGTCGTCAGAGTTATACAGAAGTGTGACACAACGCCCCGCCTTCGGGGTTGACCCATAGACCAAGGTGACCCTCCTCACAGGCACAAGGGCACATGAATAACCTTACAGCAGACACATGACCACCATGGAATTTCTTCATGTTCCAGACAACCCAACCCAGTGGGTCGAATCTGAGAAAAGCAGGGAAAGGATGTGACTAATAAAACACAGGGAGGCATTTGTGCTGGGTATGCACTTACGAAAGTCCCAAATAGTGTGTTGAGCTTAATGATAACCACAAAGTTACCTCTCACTGAGAGCCTACCTTGGGCAGGGTGCTGGGTGCTTCCCGGATAGCCCCACCAAGTAAATAGTAACCCACTTTTTTTTTTTATTAAAGATTTTATTTATTTATTTATGTGACAGAGAGAGAGAGAGATCACAAGTAGGCAGAGAGGCAGGCAGAGAGAGGGGGAAACAGACTCCCTGCTGAGCAGAGAGCCTGATGCGGGGCTCGATCCCAGGACCCTGAGATCATGACCTGAGCCGAAGGCAGAGGCTTAACCCACTGAGCCACCCAGGTGCCCCAATAGTAACCCATTTTTAAGGTGAAAATGGAAGTTGAGAGACATTGAGCTAGTTTTTCCAGACCACACAGCTGGAAAGTGGCTCTCTAACATTAAAGCTAGAGCCCATGGGATTTGTCTGGATAGAACAGAGATGGAATTGTAAGGGTGCATAAGGACATGAGGTCAGTTGGTCCAGGAGAGGCTGGCGAGTGGGAGTCTTGAAACCACTGATTGATTTGCAAGGCACTGAAAAGCCCCTTGGAAGCTGAGGAGACTTTTTCTTCAAGGACATTAGTTCTGCTCCCCGTGCAATAAATTGGATTGGGGAGGCTTGAAGGAATAGGCTAGCAAAGAAGGTATTATAGTTGTGTCAGTGGGGGAAAACCCGGGAGATACAAGAAACACTGTTTGTCTATCCATTTGTTGAAAAAATATTTAGGATGTTAAAAGTGCTTATCTTATGCCAGGCCCTGAGCATACATTATCAACACCTGGTGTGAATATTTTTTCTTTCTTGATCTTTAATGTATAGAGGTTTTCCAGCACAGTAGAAATCCCCAGGTTAACCAGATGTATTTCTATAACCCATCACACAGTCTAACAGTTATCAACATTTTTCTGACCTCTTTCATCTAAGTCACTTTTTTTTTTTTTGGCGTGTTTTCAAGCAAACTCTAGACAGTATACTATTGTACTTGTAAACCCTTCTTTATGTATCTCTAATGGGAAGGATTTGGGGCCTTTATTGCTAATGCCTGGCTTTGACTTCCAAGTTTTTGTTTTTTTTTTAAGATTTTTATCTATTTATTTGGCAGAGAGAGAGCACAAGTAGGCAGAGAGGCAGGCAGAGGGAACGGGAGAAGCAGGCTCCCCGATGAGCAGGGAGCCCCATGCGGGGCTCTATCCCAGGACCCTGGGATCATGACCTGAGCCGAAGGCAGAGGCTTAACCAACTGAGCCACCCAGGTGCCCTCCAAGTTTAATTCTGAAAAGGCTATTCATTCCTCAAAAAAAAGAAATGTAGCTAGATTAGTTAATACCAGTTGTTAATGAAACCTAAGCTATTACATTAGTACATTTTGCCTGATTTAGATAGATGCCTTTTTTCTCGTGCTTTTGCTGACATTCCTAGGAGTAATAACAGCTACTATATAATAGTTGTTTTGCCTATGTAACTCACAGACTCCTTACCCAACCCAAAGAGGTAGGAATAATTTTCCCTCTTTTGCTGATAAGGAAGCTGAGTCTCATCAGTTTTCATGAAACTTCTGTGGAATGTGAGACTCGCATCCCTATCTGACCATGAAATTGTAGCCTCGCTATAATACCCGGTTGTCAGAAGCTGTCTCCTTATAGAAGCCAAAGTTTTTAAGTTTATATTAACAGACTTGTGGATTTCGGGGTTTGGTTTGGTTTGGTTTTGTTATTATTATTATTATTAAAGATTTTATTTATTTATTTGACAGAGAAAGATCACAAGTAGGCAGAGAGGCAGGCAGAGTGAGAGGGGGAAAAGCAGGCTCGCCACTGAGCAGAGAGCCCGATGTGGGGCTCGATCCCAGGACCCTGGGATCATGACCTGAGCTGAAGGCAGAGGCTTTAATCCCCTGAGCCACCCAGGTGCTCCTGTTTTGGTTTTTTAGAGAGGGAAAGGGAGTGTGGGGGAGAAAGAGGAAGAGAGAGAATCTTAAGCAGGCTTCACGCCCAGCGCAGAGCCTGACGAGGGGCTCCCTCTCACGACCCTGAGATCATGACCCGAGCTGAAATCAGCAGTCAGACACTTAACTGACTGAGCCAACAGGCACTTCAATGGTGTATTTTTTAAAGAAGATGCTCTAGAGCAGGTGGCAGGGTCCCATAACTGTGCACGTGGGCAGGCACCCAAGTGGGCAGCAGGTGAAGGAGTGGGGAAAAGTGGCTTCAGGGTGCTAGGTGGTGAAGGCCTGCTTGGCGGTGGGGCAGTTTCTCTGCCCCTGGAGATGAGGAGCCACAGTTGCTGGAACCTCTGATTTTTTCAAGAGAACTCAGCAGTCATTATTTTATTTGAATTGTCCTAATTTTCAAAATACTGTCTTTGCCAAACATGCAACCGTCTCTCTAGCCTACTGGCTGCCTCTTCATAACTTCTACAACTTTTAAAACAAATTTGGGGCTCCTGGGTGGCTCAGTCAGTTAAGTGTCTGCCTTCGGCTCAGGTCATGATCTCAGGGTTCTGGGATCGAGCCCTGCCATCAGGCTCCCTGCTCAGCATGGAACCTGCTTGTCTCTCTGCCTGCCACTGTCCCTGCTTGTGCTCTCTCTTTCTCTGTCTGACAAATAAAATCTTTTGAAAATTAAATCCATTCATTCGTTCATTCATTCTAGGTAAATATATAATGATAAAGGGCATTGTGCTTTGACTTTTCCATGCCCTATCAGAATCAATGATCACGGGGCACCCCGGTGGCTCAGTGGGTTAAGCCTCTGCCTTCAGCTCAGGTCATGGTCTCAGAGTCCTGGGATCGAGCCCCGCATCGGGCTCTCTGCTCGGCAGGGAGCCTGCTTTCCCCTCTCTCCGCCTGCCTCTCTGCCTACTTGTGATTTCTCTCTGTCAAATAAATAAATAAAATCTTAAAAAAAAAAAAAAAGAATCAATGATCACAAGACTGAGAGTCAGGTTGTATTTTTCTGCCCATTTTGCAGATGATAGAACTCAGAGAGGTTAAGTAGCTTGTCCAAGGTTTCCCGGGATGTTGGAGCTGAGATTGAGATCTCAGTTCTGTTCGTCTCTACTGCTCTCGTCACTTCTTATGTTTTAACTACCAGGCTCGAGCTAGCTGATAATTAATCAGTTCACCTGAGCTATTTTACAATGAAGCTGACCAAAGTGTTTTTTCTACAAACGTTTTCTCGTATGACCATGGCTTGCTTTTCTAAGCCTTTCTGCTAGGCAGAGATCTCGAGAGAATTACTACCTTAAGGAGCACAAATTTGGTTATAAAGTAAGGCCCTGCTTTCTGACAAGGCTTATGAAGGTGTTGCATGGATATGAATACTGTCCCGAGCTGAGAGTTCTTTAAAGAGGACTCTAGAGAGGCAACCCATTCAGCAAACATGCAACTCCAACAAGCAAAGTGTTCACACTGACTTCGTGTCCTGATTCCTTCTTATCTTCCTCCTCATCCTTCTCTTTACTCCACCTGCACACCACCGCCCCACCCCAGACACACATGCACGGGACAGACAGATGCCACTACTCCCAGAAGAAGGCAGGGGGCAGTTTGGGGGAAGTCCTCCTTCAGCTGTTTGAGAATCTATCACCCATCCCTTGGTCCCGGCCTCCCACAACTTCACGCTGTTTTTTTCCAAGCCCAGAGGCTCACATCCCATCTGTTCCTCCTCTCACCTCCAGCCCATTCTTCCAAAGCAAAGCCTCACTCACCTAGACGTTTGGAGATTTCGGACCAAAGAAAGGACCCTCAGGTGTGAATGGGGTTCAGTCCTTTGGCTAATCCCAGGAAAATAAGTACCCATAAATTAAGAAACATTTAAGAGCACTTTTGAGCATAGTTTCAATGAAATACTCTTACACAAAAACAAAAGGTGTTTTAAAATATTTTTATTTATTTATTTGACAGAGAGAGAGAGAAATCACAAGTAGGCAGAGAGGTAGGCAGAGAGAGAGGGAGAAGCAGGCTCCCCGCTGAGCAGAGAGCCCGATGCCGGGCTCGATCCCAGGACCCTGAGATCATGACCCGAGCCGAAGGCAGAGACTTAACCCACTGAGCCACCCAGGCGCCCACAAAAGCTGTTTTAGAAATGATGCTACCTTTTTGTTTCCATAAATTTCCCTGTGGTAGGCAGATTTGTTCAGATCCTTCCGTGGATTTATGGCCTGAACTAAGTTTTGTGTTTGTTTTGTTTTTTGTTTTTCGTGGGGTTTTTTGGTTGTTTTGTTTTGTTTTGTTTTTAGGCTGCAGCATTTGAATATTTCTAGCCCTCTCTGGAGGATTTAGAAAGGAGGAGCCTAGGGATGCCTGGGTGGCTCAGCTGGTTAAGCCTCTGCCTTTGGCTCAGGTCATGATCCCAGGATCCTGGGATCGAGTCCTGCATCGGGCTTCTTGCTTGGCAGGGAGCCTGCTTTCTCTCTGCCTCTGCCTGCTTGTGCTCTCACTCTCTCTCCCTCCCTCTCTCTGACAAATAAGTAAATAAATAAAATCTTAAAAAAAAAAAGAAAAAAGAAAGGAGGAGCCTATTGAAGTTGGTGGAGACTGGACCTTGTAGTCTCTTTCTCAAATCTGTCTCTGTTCTCCATCATTCCTGTCTTCCCAGCAATGCAAGGGAGAGCTTGGGAGGATGAAAGAAGTCACAGGGAAGGCGAAGGGAGCTCTTGTCTGCTCAGGAACCATGGTGGAGCCGGGAAATGCCAAAGAACATGAACTGGGAACTTGAGACAAACTGGTCCCCACATTATTCCTTTATCTGAGCTACTTGCTCCTTGTCCCAAGTCTGCACAGCGAGAATGGGAACATGTGCACACAGGAGGGATGAAGTGGTATGAAATGATAAAAGGGCCAGATGCCTAGCTGTTAGCTGGTCTAGGCAACCCTGGGGGGGGGGGGCAACGCAGCAAAAAGGGGAAGCTCTGCCTGCTTTGAAGATGCCTCTCAGCTCATGACGACGTTAGAAATTTGGAAATTTAGAAACAGGCTACAGAAATATTTGGATAAAAATTTAGTGGGAGAAGAGACGTACATGAGATGGATTATTTTGTTTAGTGTCTAAAGAAGAGTAGATTTTTAGAAAAATAAAATAATTTTAGGCTCCTTCACCTCCATCACTAAATTCTATATGTTAGAAAAGGATTGTTACATTAGTGAATTAGTTCTTTTCACGGAACTGAAATGTGCCACGTCTGGGAGAGAGTATTACACCTGGGCCCTTGTTTCGGGTAATGGGAAATGTTGGCTCCAGGATCTACCGAGCCACCTTTTGTTTGCCCTGTCTTTCGCATTTCATTCTGTCAGAGCCCCTGCAAAATGTGGGAGAGAAAGGGGGAGAAGGGAAGAGAGAGGGACCCAGTCATTCTCGTTGCTCATTTCCTTGAGACACCCTCCAGAAATAGCCAGTCAGGAACTTGGAGTCTGTGGTTTCCTTTTAGGTTGGGACTGTTTGCTTCAGATGGAAGAGTTCTTTTATTTCCATTGTGTTCCATCTGCGGCCAGTCCCAGAGAGAGGGTCCTGCCTACCAAACCGCATGATCCATTTCTAGTTGAGGAATAACTAGATCTAGTTAATTAAATATAAATATATAGGGCTCTTTGAAAGTCAGGCTTGGGAGGAAATAATTCTTTCTCAAGCAATCTGCAAAGATTATCAAGTCAGTGTTTAATATTGGTTACTATTATTGGTAGTTTATTTTTTAAATTTATTTTTTATTTTTAAAGATTTTATTTATTTATTTATTTATTTATTTATAAGAGAGTGAGAGCATGAGCGGGGGGCGGGGGAGAGGGAGAAGCAGACTCCCTGCTGAGCAGGGAACCCAACGCGGTACTCAATCCCAGAACCCTGGGATCATGACCTGAGCTGAAGGCAGATGCTTCACCAACTGAGCCACCCAGGTGTCCCTATATTGGTACTTTAATACATCGATATTGATACTTAATACATCTGTCTCTAACAGCTGTTGTACAGAACAGTTTTGGGATCTCATTTTACAGAGTAACACACTGAGGTTCAAAGGACACAACTGGATTGTGTAGAGTCAACGAACATGAATCTGAATCAGATTTTGTATAGCTACAAAAATCTATGTTCTGATCTACGCAGAGACAGGGAAGAACTTACCGTTGGAGAGAATGGTAGGTGGTGGAGTTATGAACCTGGTGTCTGGACCTCAGACTTGCGGCTCAGCCCCTCTGGAACTCTGGGTCACTTATTTAACCTCTGTGAACCTTGGTTTTTCCATCTATAAAATGGATATGACAGTACCAACTCACAAGGTTATGGTAAGGAGCCCATGACATGGCCTATAATGGCTCTGCCAGTTGTAGGTACAATAAAATTGAGTTTCCTTCTGTCTCAGAACAATGTTTTCTCGTTGTTAATCAAAGGCATACTATGGCCCAGTTTG
This sequence comes from Mellivora capensis, assembly GCA_004024625.1. Classification (NCBI taxonomy): domain Eukaryota; kingdom Metazoa; phylum Chordata; class Mammalia; order Carnivora; family Mustelidae; genus Mellivora; species Mellivora capensis. The sequence goes on from PISX010000947.1 coordinate 125,886, forward strand.
AAGTAACCCCAGCTCTCTGTCATTAGCATGTACATTTCAGTGAATACTTTACCAGCTCTGTAGACGGGAGAGTTAATAGTTTCTGTTAAACTTGTGATTGCTTGTCTCTGAAATGGGGAGAAGGAAAGCGCTTTCTTCCTGGTATTATCATGAGGATTCAGTATGATATTCAGCGACTAGTTGTCGAACACTTACTAAATCAGCCCTGTCCTCCGCTCCAGGGGACACAGCGTCTGCCCTCATTTAGTGAGCAGGGGTCGGGGCAGGGGAGCGCAGTATAGGTATAAGAAGTAAAAACCAAACATAAGGTCAAATGATAAATTCAAGGAGAAGCACAGCAGAGTAAAAGGTACATGTGCTGTTTCTCTGAAGGTTGTTCTGGTGAAGTGACATTTAGCCAGGACCCAAATGACATGGGGAAGCAAGCCCATGGATTGCACGTGCCAGGTCAAGGGGTCAGACAGCTCCCAGGCCCTGGCTAGCCAAGGGAGCAGCAGGAGCCCGCTGTGACTGGAGGAAGGAGCAAAGGGCTGGTGGCAGGCGATCGGAGAGGTAGCTGCTGAAGCAGGGAGAGCGTGTGGGGCTTGTCAGCCTTAGTGAAGACTTGGAATTCGACCTGCTGTAAAGCACCTGGTGTTTTCAGCAAAATAGTGTCATCAGACACAGGTTTTAGACAAAACATTCTTACTTCTGGAAGAAATAGAAAGGTGCAAGGCTTCAAGGGAGCAAGATCAGTTCGGAGGCTATGGTAAGAGCAATAGAGGCTTAGGCTAGCTGGTGACAGGAGAGGGGGTCAGCAGCGACTGGGAGTCCCCAGGGAGTAGGTGCTGATAGAAGAGGTCTAAAGACAAAATCCTAGAGCTCCCCAGGGTTTAGAGAGGGGGAAGTTGTGCAAAGGAGACAGAGAAGTAGCCAGTGAGGAATGAGGAGAACCGGGAGGATGGGATTAAGTGGAATTAAGACAGAACCGTAAGGGGCACCTGGGTGGCTCAGTGGGTTAAAGCCTCTGCCTTCGGCTCAGGTCATGGTCCTGGGGTCCCAGAGAGCCTGCTTCCCCCTCTGTCTCTCTGCCTGCTTCTCTGCCTACTTGTGATCTCTCTCTCTGTTAAATAAATGAATAAAAATCTTAAAAAAAAAAAAAAAAGAACCGTAAAATTTGCCAGGCACTCTAAGAAGCAGCTTGTAAGTAAGTGTTAGACCTTGTATTACTTGGAATGCAGAGTAGGCAATTGTAACAACCGACTCCAAAATAGAGTTAAACAGATAGAAATTTGTTTGTCTCTCACTTTTAGTCCGCGTAGGTGGCCCAGGGCTGGTGTGCAGCTCAGTGGTATCAGGGACCCAGGCTTTTTCTTACTCACTTTTTAAAAAAAAATTTTTTTTAAAGATTTTATTTATTTATTTGACAGGCAGAGATCACAAGTAGGTAGAGAGGCAGGCAGAGAGAGAGGGGGAAGCAGGCTCCCTGCTGAGCACGGAGTCCGATGCGGGGCTCGATCCCAGGACTCTGGGATCATGACTTGAGCTGAAGGCAGAGGTTTTAACCCACTGAGCCACCCAGGCTTTTTCTTACTCACTCTTAAGAAATGTCTTACCCCACAGGAAGGAGATAGGGTGGGTGTGCTCCGCTCCTTTCATGGGTCCTTGTCCATGAAGTTTCTACTCACATCCAATTAGCCAGGATCTAGTCACCGGGGGAAGCTGGGAAATAGTCTTTCGCTGAACATCTGGGTACTCACCGAAATTTTGAATTATATACACGAAGGGAGAACCGATTGGGAAGACAACTGCCAGTCTGTGTGACAACCATTAGGTATGTCTCACAATTGCCATGGCTAGATAACGCCAGCCTTCATTTCATAATTTCAAAAATGCAGCTCTCTCTCTACCAATGTTTTCTTAAACTCAACGGTAATTTCTCAACTCCCTGATTATCACTCACTTTTCAGATTATCACTCACTTTTCAGATTGATCCATCATGTCTGTCCTAAAATGTTACACCATAACTTCAAAGCCACTCTTTCACTTAGAAATAATTATAGATTCAAGGGAGGTAACAAAGAATTGTACAAAGAAGTCATGAGCACTTTTCCCACAGCTCCCACCCCACCGCCCCAGTGCTAACAACCCAAACAACCTTATTCAGATCTCACCAGTTACATATGCATCTGTGTGTGTGTATGTGTGTGTAGCTCTATGCAGTTTTGTCACGGGCATAGCCTTGCTTAACAACCACAATAGTCAGGATACTCAAGTATACTCAAGTGTACCATCACCACAAGACTCTCTCATATTACCCTTTATAGCCACATCTACCCTTCCCTCACCCTATTGCTAATCCTGGCACACATTAATCTATTCTGTCTCTCTATATAATGTTATTTCATGATTATTACATAAACAAAATACATGATATGCAGTCTTGAGATGTCTTTTTTCTTCATTATAATTTCTATGAGGTTCATCATCCTAGTTATTTTGTATAAAATACTTGTGGGTTGTTTTTTTTTAATCCTATTTCTTGGGCAGCTTTATGTGGTACGGATGTCCATAGGCACTGTTTAAACCCTCTGTTTAACATAGTCCTATAACTGTTACCCAGATCAATACGAGCATCCTATAAATGCCCTTTGTGTCCTCTTCCTGTCACCGTCCATCCATCCAAAGTCAGTAAGTTTCCTGACTTTTAATACCGTAGGCTAATTGTGTTTGCATTTGAACATCCTTCACAAATGTATAATTCCATTTAGGTTGAATGAGCTCTTTGGGTTCTGGTTTATTTTGCCTAACATTATGATTGTGAGGTTTATCCAAATGGTTCATTTTCATTACTGTGTAGTAATCTATTGTGTGATAATGCCACAATTTACTTATCTACTCTGCTGTTAACAAGCATTTTAGTACTCACTTGCTTTTGGCTAACAGTGGCATTGTGAATATTCTGGCATATGTCTTTGATAAAAACATATATACTTTTGGGGGGAGGTTCTTGGGAATTGGTGTGTCATAGGTATGTATATCTACTCAGATTTAGTAGATACTGCAGACAGATTTCCCAAATGGTTGTACCAGTTGATGCTCTGAGCGGCAACATGTGAGGGTTTTGGTTGTACCATAACCTTGTCAACATATTATCTGTCAACTTTTTCTTTATCCTTCCAGTGTGCTGAACCATGGCAGCCATTGCTTCCATGGGTCACGTTTCCTTCTTTAAGCAGAACTTCTTTGTTTTTCTTTTGTACCACTAGGAGATAGAAAACTTTGTATATTCTTTCGCAGTCTTCAGATTGAAGGGCTCATTTGGCTTTTGAAGTTTCATTCAACAAACATTTGGGTCATAGGAGGCATTTTGGAGTTGGGAAAGGTAGCTAGCCCACAGTGTCTGCCATCCAGAGGTAATGTGGGTTTCTGACTGAGGACAAATGCTACTGAGCTGGAGAACAGGAACAGGGAGCCTCACACAAACATTTCTTCTGACTTCCCAGGCTAATAGTAAGCTTCAGATACTTCCTTTGTTCTTGTCAAGAAAATTCTTCCTTTGGAGCATTTTTTTCTTACACAAATGGCCCTTGTTGGCTTATTTATTTTTTATTTTTTTTAAAGATTTTATTTATTTATTTGACAGACAGAGATCACAAGTATGCAGAGAGGCAGGCAGAGAGAGAGGGGAAGCAGGCTCCCCACTGAGCAGAGAGCCCGATGCAGGGCTCGATCCCAGGACCCTGAGATCATGACCCGAGCTGAAGGCAGAGGCTTTAACCCACTGAGCCACCCAGGCGCCCCCCTTGTAGGCTTATTTAACCTTTTCTTCCCTATTAAGTGCTGTCGATTTGAGCAAGACCCATTTGACTTTGACATGTATTTCAGTTAAGAAGCATGAGAATTTCCTGTTATTTACTTTGGTTGCTAAATTGTTTTTCAGATAAACGAAGGTATAGTCTAGGATGCCTGGCCTTTCACAAGAAATGTCTTCTCTGTATCTGGATCGTGTCTTCATAAATCTTGCAGATATGGTACTATGTACTTTGGCAGAGTTCTCAGAAATACCACTGTTGCTCCTTTCTAGAAATTTGGAACCATCCGGGCAGATCTGATTGAGCAGATGAGATTCAAACAGAGACTGAAGGTGATCCAGACGCTGGAGGATACTACCAAACGGAATGTGGTAAGTCCTTTGAAAAACAGCAGGTGCCCTTCTCGCTCCATAAACTCCTGCTGGACAGACTGAGATGGTTTAAAAGAAGAAAATCAGAACTTTTGCAATATAATATCTTTGAAATTGTGTGATTCATCGTGTCTGCCTTCTTATAGGTCCGAACAATTGTGACGGAAACTTCCTTTACCATTGATGAGCTGGAAGAACTTTATGCTCTTTTCAAGGTGAGTTTCAAAGCAAATCCATGTACAGCCAGGGGAATGAAAGAGTTCACTTTAATGATTCAGTTAGTTCTAGGGTTTTCTGTTAAATTGATAAGGGACAGCATGAAGATCAAAATGCATAAATATGTAGAGCTGAGAGTAAAAAAACAGAATGCTTAGTATGAGAAGTAAACATATTCTTATCAGTCATTTAAGCCAGTGTGGTAGCTCTGTTCCACTCCATGTAATATTCTAGCTGTTTCCTTGGACTTGACCAAAAAGGGTATTACTTTATAATACTCATGGGAATGATGGCGATTGAGTTTAAATGCTGCCTGAAGTTATTGTAAATTGTGATATGTATTTTTTCATTTTAAGCTATATTAAAGCACCGTTAGAGCTTTCCTATCTTAAGCTATGTTAAAGCACACTGAAAAAGAACTATGTAGCTAGAGTCAGAATAAGGCTGTACAACTGTCTAAGGAAAAGCTGGTTGGTTAAATTTCTGTGGTTTTTATTCCATAATTCAGTCCATACCAATCTTAGTCCTGAATGACAAAAACATTTTATTAGTAAATAAAACAAAGTAGATTTTTTTTTCTTCTAGAAAAACATACTTTTGTCCTAACTATCGTTATCAACCTCATAGGCAAAAATGTGGCAGTGAGCAGGAGAAAACTTTTAAAAAGATATCTTTTATGCTGATGCCATGTTTATCCTGATATCTAATTGGGCAGCTTCTTTTTTGTAGTGCCTTTTAATGCCGGAGCTAAGCTTGACTGTTTGGAAGACTGCAAAGATAGCAGGAAGCATAAAACAACAAAGATCTGGGTTGAACACTAATAGCTCTTAGAATCGGAGGGTGTGATAGCTGAGAATGTTTTTGCTGATATTCCTGCCTGCTTGTTAGCTACTGAAGAGCACCTCTCCTTTATTTTACATTTTCATCATTTTTAAAATATTTTATTTATTTGTCAGAGAGAGAGAGAGGGAGCACAAGCAGGGGCAGGTGCAGAGGGAGAAGCAGGCTCCCCACTGAGCAGGAAGCCTGATGCGGGGCTCAGTCCCAGGACCCCGAGATCATGACCTGGGCTGAAGGCAGACACTTAACTGACTGAGCCACCCAGGCGCCCCACCACTATTTTATTTCTTCTTGTTTCACTGGTGCCTACTGTAGTGTCTCTGCCCGGCAGGTGCTCTGAACATGTGTGTTAAATAGATAAATTAGTGATCAGTTACTCATCTAGCATAATCTCTGCTTGTTTCTGATGTGGGTGCAAAGAGATTGAGGTCTCACAGCTGGTTAGTGATGCCCGTCATGTAGCCTGGCAGTGTGACCGGCAGAGTGGGCCCCACCCCCTCCCCCACCAGCCTCCATTTGGCACTTGGTGGTGAAGTCTTTCTAGTGTGCCAGCCCACTCATATTTTATCCATACACCGTAACTAACTGCTCAGTATAAGCTGGTTATACCTAAGAAAGGGTCCCTCTTGGTTTCACAAAGGAAAAATGCAGTGAGCCAACCTGGATCAAAACAAAAAGATACAAGGATCCAGTTAAGATCAGATTTTAAAGGGATGCTGAGGACCAGAAGAAATGTGCTGGGTGGGGTGTTAGGGGTTAAAGTGTTAGGGGTTAAAGGGGTTAAAGGGGTTAAAGTTAGGGGTTAAATGTGCTGGGTGGGGTGTTAGGGGTTAAAGCTAGGGGTTAAAGGGGTAAGTGAACAGAAGTGGGAGTAGCAGCTGGAGGCAGCAAGACCATGAACAGGTAACAGGAAGGGCACTGACATTAGAAAGAGGAGGCTGCCCTTGGGGGACACCCGGAAAGGTGGATGAGGCCGGTTGTGTGCAAGTCCCAGATGTGGAGTTTGCTGAAGCCATGACTTCTTACCTGGGCGCTCCTGCACTGTCTGGTCTACACACCGTCAGGTATCAGGTGTGTCCTGTGGACCCTGAGGATGTGCCTGAAGAAAACACACTGTCCTGAGACTCCAAAGCCCTGCCCTAAGCCTGTGTTCACAAACAAGAGTTCCCCAAATCTGCCCAGCTCCCCAAGAAAGAATCCAAGACTCTGTGTTGGGGCTGGGAAGGAGCCTAGCTACTGTCGAACCCAAGATAAAAACTTCAGTTATGGACTCTCTTTTGAGTCTTCGAAACACTTTAATTGGCCTTAAATCACTAGCACAAACATTGAGGCATCGGTATGCATCAGACCCTCTGCCAGTCTCTTTAGTCCTTCAAACAGCTGGTTTCCGGGGTGGAGTGGGGGGTTTTCTGCAGATAGAAAGGAAAGATGCAGTCCTTTCCCGAGGAGCTCAGAAACTTGGCAAGCCACTAAGCCTACACCTGCAACTAATGTAACATTGTGTGTCAACTATACTAAAATTAAAAAAAATAATAATAATAAACTAAAAAGTTAAACTTGGAGGAAAAAGGTGCAAAGGCTGCCACCTTGAGGCACGTTTGGATGGAATGGATGGAAAATGTAGTTCAAGGCCCCTTGGCCCTAGTTTATCTTGAACTCTCTAAATACGTCCTTTGGTCCTTTTTGGACATCCATGTCCCTGGTCTCCCCATGACAGAGTATGGGGGCTAATCAAGGAACAGGCTCGTATTCTCCTGATGGTTGGGAGCACCGTGAAAGTGCCTGGACCCACATTCAAGCCTGGTTGCAGAGTAACTTGAATGCTTTAGTTAGAAGGAAATGCTCTGGGCAACCTTTATCCATAGCTCAGGTAAAGAGGACCCATGGGGGGGTGGGGATCACCAACCCCGCCCCACCCCCAACAGAGGGCTTTCGGGAATCTCCTTCCAGCTCAGTCCTCTCTGATCTCAGCTTCACCTCCCTCTGACAGCCCGCCCTGCCCTCCGACCTCACCACCAGGAATGCAGTCCCCAAGCCCTGGTGAAATCTGACCACTTCCTTCATTCTCCAGAGGCTGCCTTGTGGAAACCTGGCTTTGACTCTGCTTCCCACCTCTCCTCCTTTCCTCTCTTGCCTACTCCCACTTCTCTCTCTTTTAGTTCATTAGCTGGGATTCCCAGTAAACAATTGTGAGGAGACATTTGGGCTTTGCTGCTTTCGAAGTGAGAGCAAAATCGAAGTACCACACACAACGACTGACTCCCCCCTTACACAACTCCCAGGCAAAGGGGAAAGATCGGATTTGAAAGTGCTTTTTTTCTATTGCAATATTTATACGTTATTGTTGTGAAATGCTCAGATAGTACAATAGGGAATAAGGTAAAAATAAAGTCCTCCTTTTCATGCCCCTCCCGTCTCTCCCATCTACCATCCAGAGCTAACTGGACATGTCAGGGGAGGGGTGTCCTTCTGGGCTTTTCTGTTACGAGTTTTATCTTTGTGGTCTTCCTAGAATGGGTACATATATCTATCAGATTTAATATGACTTCATGAATAAGAGGCTGCCTTGTTTCCAAGGACAGAAACAGGAAGCTTTTTGTTGTTTCCAGAGGTCTATTCTCCTTACCCTGGTGGCTCTTACTCATAATTTTTCTAGAGCTCTTTTCAGATGTGCGCACTAAGAAGACAACATATTTGTAGCTTGAGTACTATGCTATTTATGTCACTTCGGTGACCAAGACTCAGGGAGTGCATGGGACAGTGAACTAGGAATTCAGAAACCCCCGATATCATCATGCTTCTGCTCTGAGGAACGAGTTGACCTTCTGAGAGCCACTCAGCCTCCGGGCTTCCTCATCCTCACCTAGAAAACATGGTGGTCTGATTAAATTACAGAACCTTTTCACGTTAACATTCTATCTGACTTTTTAAATAACAAAAGTGTGTGTATTTTCACAGGAGTTATTTTTTTTAAGTGCTTGTGAGTGTGTGTGTGAGGAGGAGAAACAGAGTGATGTGGGGTGGGTGGGACGGTCCCTTTCTTCACCTGCCTCCAGGAATGGAACTGGACCTTCCATACCAGATGTAAGTTGCAGAGGGGGTCCGCGTGGAGTTAGTGGGGTGGTCGGGCAGAGATCTGTGTAAAGCAAGGAGAAGACAAGGAGCCCTGACACCAGAGCACCGTGCCCCAGGAGATACACACGGGTTGATGGGTTGACCGAAAGCCCTTTTCCAAACATCAGGCAGGGCCTTTTCTTCCTGTTACTTGCTATGAGATCGCAACCCCAGCAATCCTCCTGTTCTTTCCTTTTCCAGGCGGAGCATCTCACCAGCTGCTACTGGGGCGGGAGCAGCAATGCACTGGACCGGCACGACCCCAGCCTGCCTTACCTTGAACAGTATCGCATTGACTTTGAGCAGTTCAAGGGGATGTTTGCTCTCCTCTTTCCTTGGGCCTGTGGAACCCACTCGGAAGTGCTGGCCTCCCGCCTGTTCCAGTTATTAGATGAAAATGGAGACTCTCTGATAAACTTCCGAGAGTTTGTCTCTGGGCTAAGTAAGCAGTGGCGTTTTTGTATGACTTTGGAGGGGACCGATGGGGCAGGAACACCTGCCCCACTGCTGGAGGCTCTTGGAGCTGCCCTCAGGGCCCCAGCCCCACATTGCCTCCAAAGATTGGGTTTCTAGGGCAGAGGAACACATTTTAAGGTTTGCAAACTGCCAGTGACATTTTCTGTTGTTTTTTAAATTATTTATTTGATAGAAATTGCACAGGCAGTGGGAACAGCAGGGAGAGGGAGAAGCAGGCTCCCTACTAAGTAAGGAGGCTGATGTGATCCAGGGACCCTGGGATCATGACCTGAGCCGAAGGCAGCCGCTTAATCGACTGAGCCACCGAGGCGTCCCTGCCTCTTTATTTATTTTAGATTTTATTTATTAGAGCGTGCACATGTGCACCCATACACACACAGGTTGGGGGAAAGGGCAGAAGGAAGGGAAGGGGAGAAGAGACTCCTTGCTGAGCAGGGAACCCGACGCGGGGTTCGATCTGAGGACCCTGGGATCATGACCTGAGTCGAAGGCAGACGCTTACCTGACGGAGCCACCCAGCCACCCCTGCTGCTGACATTTCTTTTTAGTGAATGGAGGTATCTACGATTAAAGCATTGCCTTCTACATGAGTTAGTTCTCAGCCCTCGTTAAAATATATTATCAGGGAATTTGCAAGACAGTAAAATGCCAAGTTAAACACAGGCCATGATAACTTTACAGAGAAAAAGAAATATTTGGGTGGATTGTTTTTCTTTGACAAAAACTATATTTACATTATATTTCATAAAATGTTATAAAAACATTTCATAATGTTTTTAATAAAGGGTTGAAGAAACCACAGCAGTGCTGCAGTCTAAATGGAGGTCTTTTCTCCATTTTACTTGGAGGAAGGATGATCCATCACAAGCGAGAACACCTCATCTCACAAGCAGTGCGTGGTTTCTGCCTGTCGGCCTCCCTGACCATGATTCTGCATTAGCAGGACTGCCCTGTGTTCTTTTGAACTCTTGCTCTGTTTGTAACTGAGCAGAAGATCAATAGCATAGTAGAGCCTGGCCTGCCAGATAGGAGGTTGTGGTTGTAGTGCACATTATGGCAGGCTGCCAGAAGGAGAGAAGGAAAAAAAAAGTTGATTCTAGTCGTGCCACTCTGTGACCTTGGCCATGTACTTTAAAACGATATGCCCTAGGAAAGATGAAGGGGTTATTCATAGAGCCAACGATGATGCCAAAAAAGTGCTCTAACTCTTTAAGAATAATGACTAGAGGGCTTAGAGGCCAGAGGAAGCTGATGGTTTTTAAAAAGGCAAAGGGGTATAGCTGAGATGCCCTGAGGAAGGAAAAAATTATTTGTGTAAAGCACTCATGTATATGCTTAAAGGGGGACGTGGAAAAACTAGCCTTTTTTTTTTAAAGATTTTATTTATTTGAGAGAGAGAGAGAGCACGAGCAAGGGGGAGGGGGAGAAGCAAGCTCCCTGCTGAGACACGGGGCTTCATCCCAGGACCCCAAGATCATGACCTGAGCTGAAGGCAGCCACTTAACCAACTGAGCTATCTCTGCACCCCAGAACTAGCCATGTTTAAGTGCAGATGCTGTCGGATGCTCTAGAACTTGTACTTGATCACTAAATCCAAACAGGGGCCTTTTGAGGGGATAGTAATGGTAACTACTGTTTACCCAGCATTTACTCTCCTCCAGGCGCTTATCCAATGCTTTGTGTACATTTAATCTGCCTCGGGTGCACAGTTACAAAATTGGAGTTTGGACCCAGGCACTCCAGGGGCACAGTTTGTGCTGTCACTCTAATGCTTTATTACCCACCTGCTTACTGTTATCATCCCCATTTTCAGTTAAAGAGATGAAAGCTCCGAAAGGTTCAATAACTTGCTGGGACATTAGTTTTCAGCTAGTCGATACTTAACCTCTTACTGAACTGAACAGCACAGCTCGTACCTGCTGGGCCCAGGATTCAGACAAGGGTATGTCTGTGTGGATCGCTCACCCTTTTTCCATTACTCTGTGCTGACGACAGCAACAGGATATTTTTTAGGGAAGGGGGAGCTATCAGTTTTTAATTACACAAGTAGCACATAAGTACCTTCCACTTTAAAAAAAGAAAAGAAAAAAGAAGAAACAGTCCAAACAGGGCTAAAGGCCCCTTTGCCCCTTTTTTCATCTTTTCCACCCCAAGGTAACTACTTATTACCAGATTGGTGGCTCTCAAAAGGAGATTTTTTTTTTTTTTTTAATTCGCTTTGGACAAGGATAAAGAGGAAAAGGAGACCAGTGTGGCATGTAGAAAGTGATAGAGACAAATACTTAAGTTCGGTGACTCCAGTAAGGGAAATTCCCTTTAAAATCTTCAAGAAATGAAAGCTGTCCGGGATAGTGAAAACACTGGGAAAGAGTATTTAGGCTTCTCGGAATGCAATCGCGTTCTTGAGCAAAGTAAGTAAGCCTCGCCCTAGATACTGGGAGAACGCTCAGAACTGTTGCTAGTTATGTGGATCAATTATTAGTTACAGAGACAGAAAAAAAAAAAAAGAGAAATTCTGTTCAGCCTTTAAAAACTAAAAAATGAATTGTGGGAAAAGATGCATCAGTAATTTTAATGTCAGTCCCCAGAAGGTTCCCTCTAGAAATTCATGAACAGATGGTCTACATGGAATTAGAAATGAAGGATTACTATCAGAAGCCATGAATGAGCTGTGTCTCCTTTTCCAGTTGTGTTGCTGAAAGGCAGTCTCTAAATATGTCATGACACAGCTGGTCATTTGACAGATAACTCATTATACACTAAAAAGGCAAGGGGCAACTGAGTGGTGCAGTTGTTAAGCATCTGCCTTCAGCTCAGGTCCTGATCCCAGGGTCCTGGAATCGAGCCCCGCATCCAGATCCCTGCTCAGCAGGGGAGTCTGCTTCTCCTCTCTCACGCTATTTGTGTTTCCTCTCTCACTGTATTTCTCGCTGCCAAATAAATAAATAAAATCTTAAAAAAAAAAAAAACCTTAAAAAAAATAAACCGAAAAGGCAGGAGTATATTGAAGTTGGTGATTGGGTGACGGGCTGAACACTGCCCGCCATGTGGGATGGTTAATGAAATCAGTTTCAGGGGAGAGTTTTCTAGTGCACGGGCCTTGATTCTTAACCTCTGACCGTTTCTTCATTTGCAAATGAGGTACTGTCAGGATTAAATTAAATACTTCTAGTAGAGTTCCTGGAATGGTGCCTGACTGAAAAGGCTTAGTTATTACTGTTACTGTGATTACTCTTCATCCCCCTCTACTGGACTCAGTCCGCAACTGAAGTCATAGAAAAGGAAAAAGCCAAATTAAAACTTGAAAGAAAAAAAAAAAAAAGACCAATACTGCTCACCAATGTTTCTAACTACGTCTAACGTCTGATATTTTGAGTATTAGGGATCTGAAAGAATGAGTCCCTATGTGAAGTTGACTCAATAAAGGCCAATCCTGGCAGTTTTATAACTGGAAAAAAGAGAGAGAGAGGTAAGAGGCCTATTCAGCCGACGTGTGGGCTACGTGAAGCTGAGAGACAGCCAAACCATTAGATGACAAAATGAGATTTAAAAAATAGGACAGGCAGAAATGATTGGCAAAAACAAAATTGGTAAGGATAAACCAGAAATCCTAAATTTTAAGAAATGATTATTTTAAAAAAAAACAAACCCAGGGGTGCCTGGCTGGTTCAGTCGATGGAATATACAACTCTTGATCTTGGGGTTGTGAGTTTGAGTCCCATGTTGGGTGTAGAGTTACTTAAAAATAAAAAATCTTAAAAAAAAACAACAACACACAAAACCCAAAACTAGCTAGAGTTTTTACATACAGTATGGTGGGTTCAAGCATGGGATCTAGGGTCAGACAAATCTGAATCCAAATCCTGGGCTCGCTACTTACTAACCTATGACCTTGAACACAGTACTTACCATCAACAAGCTCAACTTTCCTCATCTGTAAAATTGGGATAATATTTATGTCCATCTCATAGAATTCTTGTGAGAGAAAAGTGAACTGACATGTTAACATGAGACTTAACACAAAGCGAGTAATTAATAAATGTCTGTCATTTTCATGATGAGTATTAATTGGTGTGCAGACATCTTGGGATTTAGTTAACCATGTGGCCAGTATGAAACTCCACAGTGAAAGAGTATGAAAAATTGAATGCAGACTCAGGCTCTATTAGTAGAAGAGTCAAGAACAGCTCCACTATTCTCTGAAGTAGACTAGAGGCTTCTGGAACTCTCTCTCCAGAGAGATATTGATTGACAAGTTGACCCATAAGGTGGGCGTGCATAAAAGTAGGGAAGGTGGAAGTGGAAAATAGACACACTTGTCTTGAAAAGAAGCTTGAGGGAGACAGGTGTGTTATCCCCAAAATCTGAAGGGTTGTTGTATTGAGGCAATAGACCTATTCTGTTTGGCTTTCAAGAGTCAAATAAGGGGAAGAAAAGCAGTTCTAAATCTTTTTTTGAGGCATGGACTCTTGGAGATCTAATAAGGACTATGGACGTTTTCTCCCCCACAAAAAGACATATGCACATAGAGACACAATTGTACATTTTAGGGGCTTCATGGACTTTCGAAGTTGAGATTTCAGGTTAAGGATCCTAAGACTAAAACAAAAATTGCAGAACTTTCAGTATGTAAAGAATACATTGGAATGGAATGCCTCTGGCGGTGCTGAGCAACCTGTCTCTGAGAGTGTTCAAGCAGGTGCTAGACTCTCCTGGCTTTCATGGAGGAGGAGAGATGCCTACCTTGAGGGGGACACAGACAAGACAATCCCTGATGTTCCTGCTAACCCAGATTCTGTGATTCTTCTTTTCCCAAAATTGAATAATCTTCAACTAGGTGCTCTGAGACTAGATACTTAACCGAGGATTTTCTGATTCCTGAAATACTTATGGACCTTAAAGGAAGAAGTGACAGGGTTCTTTTGATTGAAGTGATGGTGATATAGTGGCAGGTAGATTAGGATGAATTAAACTGAAGAAACATTAAGGACATCCCGAAAACAACTAAAAGGGATTTCTTTTTTTTCTTTAAGATTTTATTTATTTATTTGACAGACAGAGATCACAAGTGAGCAGAGAGAGAGAGAGAGGAGGAAGCAGGCTCCCTGCTGAGCAGAGAACCCGATGCGGGGCTCGATCCCAGGACCCTGAGATCATGACCTGAGCCAAAGGCAGAGGTTTTAACCCACTGAGCCACCCCAGTGCCCCTAAAAGGGATTTCTACAATGACTTATTGGAAGCAATCTCAAACATATTTTGAGATTATTTCTGAATTCCGTTAAGAGTGTTGAGACCCAGTCATATGATTTTTCTTATTAGTAACGCCTTTATTATGTGCCAACCACTATTCTAAGCATTTTATACATGTTAGCATGTTTAATTCTCGCATTCCTTTGATCCTGATGTCAAGACCACTGGTAGAATCCTCTCTTTATCATCCAGCCTTATATAGGGGAAACTGAAGTAGAGAGGTTAACTCTCTGAAGGGCATATGGTAAGTACAAAGGATTTGAAACCAGGCATCCTGGTTCCAGAGCTCTTAGCCCAAATACGTGCTGGCCATACCTCCTGTCACCCAATATCTTGATTTCAATTTGCAAAAAGTAGGTTTTTCAGGGAAATGTTAAGCCCAGAGGTGTTAGTGGTGCACACAATCCATTTCACATTGGTACTTACATGATTCTAGGTGCTGCGTGCCACGGGGACCTCACAGAGAAACTCAAACTCCTGTACAAAATGCACGTCTTGCCTGGTAAGTGAGCTACACGAGGAGCCGTAACTATGTACCTAACTATAACCTGGTTTGACATCTTTTTTGTATATATACATCCTAGTTGACACACACACACACAAAATCACTCACTGGTCACTAACGGTGATCTGAATAGTAATTACTTACATAGGTTCCTGAATCAGTACGTGCTTGCGTCTGTGGTCATTTACCTGTCTGAGCTACGAATTAGAAAAGAGCAGACATCTGCAAGAGCGAGAACAAATAGCATTTGGTAACTTATAGGATACAAAGGTTGTAAAAGAGAAGAGAGGGTAGGAACCTGAGATTTTTTTGAGTTTAGAAGGAGCTGTTTTAACATTGACAGAAATAAGTAGGAAAGATGGAGAGGTTTTGAGCTCAGTTTTTTAAAAAGGTTGGCCTGTAGCTGGGATATAGCTAGCAAATACTTTAAAAATGGGGGATTCACATTAAAGAAAGACAAAGGGTAGAACTGTAGATTTGAGAATTATCTTTAATTGCATACAATTTCTGAGATTTGGTTTGTGACGCAGTATTTCACAGAATTTAGGGAAATCTTATGAAAAGGAAGATGTAAAGGGACACTTTTGGTGTGAAGTTGTTAAAAAGGAATATGGAGTGAGTCCCCCAACCCCCATAAGGCGTTCAGGGCCCCTGGTGATGTGCCCACTCTACCTTTGTACCTTCAGCTTCTCACCCTCCCCCTTGTCATTTCTGTAACAACTAAAGCACATTTTCATTGAGTCACAGCTTTGCCAATATGACAGTTACCTCTCCTCCTCTCTCTAGAGCCATCCTCTGATCAAGATGAGCCAGATTCTGCTTTTGAAGCAACTCAGTACTTCTTTGAAGACATCACGCCAGAATGCACACATGGTAAGTGGCTTTCCTCGCCAGGGGTATTGTATTTCTTTTCTACAGAGCCCTCTGTCACTGGAAACAGTTGCCACCAGAGCTAGTCAGTCAGAGAAGTATACTAATCCAGTGGCCTGTGTTACTTTCTTTTCACATATCTGAAGTCAGGCAACCACCTACTGGGGAGTGGGTCCCTGGCCCACTGAAGGGACCATATACACCTTGTTCCCTGGCTTAGAGGAAACATGGCCCAAAGAACTATATATTCTGCTCCCCTGTCCCTGCTCTAGTCAGGCTCATTAAGAACATCTTCCTGTTATTAGGCTGCTCTCCAGAATCAGGACGTGACTGCCAAAAAGAGTTCCCTTGTTTCTGTCTTTGCCATCAGCAAACTTCAGCCCATGGGCCAAATGTGGCCCACGATTTGTGTGCACAACCTGTGAAGACTTTTTTTTTCCTTTTTTAAAAATTTTATTTTATTTATTTATTTGACAGAGCAATCACAAGTAGGCAGAGAGGCAGGCAGAGAGAGAGGGGGAAGCAGGCTCCCTGCTGAGCACAGAGCCCAATGTGGGTCTTGATCCCAGGACCCCGAGATCATGACCTGAGCTGAAGGCAGAGGCTTTAACCCACTGAGCCACCCAGAAGCCCTGGTTTTTACATTTTTAAGTGGTTTTTAGAAATCAGAAGTGGAATAATATTTCATGATGGGGGAAAATTACATGAAATTTAAACTTTTGTGCCTAGAAAGAAGGTTTTATTGGAACACAGCCAAGCTGCTCATTTGTGTATTGCCTCTGGCTACTTTCATGCTGCAGGGGTAGAATTGAGTAGTCGAGACAGAGACTGAATGGCCTGCAAAGCCTAAACTATTTACTCTCTGGCCCTTTACAAAAAAAAAAAAAAAAAGTGCTCACTTCTGCTTTATGTAGTTGTCAGATCTACACAGACATCATTCAACTCATTGTACACATCTCCAAATTTTATATATCGTCACGTACTATTTGTCCTGTTGAATTTCAGCAGCGTCACTCAACTTGTTGCTGCAGTGAGTTACTCACCTTCTCCTACATCACCAGTGAAGCTTCGTGGCTTCACCCAAGTCCTAAAGTAAATGTGGTTCCACCCTGGTCCCTTTGGCTCTTAAATCTCACCATTCCAAAATAAGTGCAGTGTAGACCAGCTTTTTTATTATTATTATTATTATTATTATTATTATTATTATTATTATTGGAGTATAATTAACATACAGTGTTAATATTAGAGTCAGCTGGACAACATGATTTATTCTGTTTATCACTCAGGGCTCATCACGGTAAATGTAGTCACCATCTACCGTCAAACTACGTTACTCTGATTGAGTAGAAAGGGGTGCACCGGATCCAACCTTATTATTGGTGGTAGGAGTTGAGGGTAGGATCTGTGGACAGAATGTACTCTCCTGCTCTGTATATTGTTACCCAGGAGACCTCAGGTGGGTCCTGGTATTTCCGAGTCTCCATTTCCTTCTGTGAAAATGGGGATGACAGCTGTCCTCTTGGGTATAGTATGGATTTAATGAGATCATGTAGGAAGGCTTTTAGCATGGTGTCTTAGCGTATCCTACCCTGTTCTTAGCTTCGTTAGCAATAGTATTTTGGCTGCAAAATGTGATCCCTATCTTTCTTCATAAACACTTATTTCAGAAAAGGATCTACTTGTTTCAGAATCCTTCAACAGTGCTCACATGCCAATAGGACTTAATCATCACCAAAAGTTGCTTTTCTAAAAATGGTTTTCTAACTCCAAAACTACTATTGCTTTGTGTTGAAATTCTAAAAATATAATATATAAAACAAGCTAATCTTAAAATTTTGTGATACAAAGATGACAATATCTTGAAATAATTTTTCTTTCATTTTTCTCTAGATAACAGGTCATTATAATAATATGTATGTCTATAAATAAAAAATCCAGTGAGGGTGTTGCCATGTCATGAGACATTCTCTGAAAACGTTTTTTTTTTTTTTTGCTTGTCTGTTTGTTTTGAAAACATGGTTTTTAAATGGCTGCATTATATCTATGGCATGAACTTACCATATATTGAGTACTTTTTTTTTTTTTAAAGATTTTATTTATTTATCTGACAGAGAGAGAGAGATCACAAGTAGGCAGAAAGGCAGGAAGCGTGAGAGGGAGGAAGCAGGCTCGCCGCTGAGCAGAGAGCCCGATGCAGGGCTCGATCCCAGGACCCTGGGATCATGACCCGAGCTGAAGGCAGAGGCTTTAACCACTGAGCCACCCAGGCACCCCTATTGAATACTTTTTAATATCTGCTGGTTTCCTAAATCATTTTCAATATTAAGAGAAGGACTTCTCGGTGACATATAGTACGTTGTTCTCACTCTGTCTTAAAAGCTGCTGAGATTAACATGATTCTGAATTCACCGAAGGTCCCGTATCTGGCAAACCAGCCACCTTCTGGATGAGGGAAGAAGTGCTGGAAAGGGTTCTGACAGCTGACAAACTGGGAACTGGGAGAAGGTTCCACACCTCTCTCTTTTGAAGGCTTCATGTGCCCTGTGATGTTCCATTTTAAGAAGAAAAAGGAAAACAGTTACAAGTGGTTTCCTTGAAAGTCATATCTTTGAAATGCCAGATTATGAATGTAAGGAATTTTGTAGGATTTTTTTGGTTTCCTTTTTATCCACATAGATTTTTATTTCTTTTTTCAAAAGTTCTTGATCTTTCGCAGGGCTTGACAGAAAACCAGACTCGTGTTGGCAAAGTTGAGACGATGATGTAACAGAGAAGGAAGGGAAATCAACATTCACTGGGCCAACACCACCGTTTTTTTAAGTGCAGAAGACCACATGACATCGTTCCTTTAATTCCTAATTCTACACTGAACCCCAGTTGCGAAAAATAACTCTGGGGGAAACCATTACCGAGAAATAGAGCTTGTCAGATAAAACATGGAGCACCTAGTAAAAGCTAAGTTTGTGAGATAAAGAAAAGATCATTTGTTTAGCACGTGTATGTTCCATGTGCTATTTAAGATTCACCTCTACTGAAGCATTATTGGTTATTTATCCCAAATTCAAATTTAGCTCCAAGTACTGGGTTTTGGTTTTGGTGGGGTTTGGTTTAGTTTGCTCAGTCGGGCAACCCGACCTCGAGGTTTCTCTATTCCCTACGGCAAGTGCTGGACCTCTGGGTTTACTGTATAACCTTTGCTCTTTTTCTTCTGTTTCTTGGCAGTGGTTGGGTTGGAGAGCAGAAGGAAGCATGGTGCAGATGACGGCTTCGTCACTGTGAGTCTCCAGCCGGACAGAGGTGAGGACGCTGTCCTCCGCATGTTTACCTTCCTGCGGGTTGGACGCTTGCTTCTTGGCCTTTGAATGCTTATTTCTCAACACTTGGGTTTTAGGGAAGAGGGCAAATTCACAAGAAAATCGTAATTATCTGAGACTCTGGACTCCAGAAAATAAATCAAAATCAAAGAACGCAAAGGATTTACCCAAACTGAATCAGGTAGGTGTTTAGCATTTCAGTTTCTTCATTTCGAACCTTGAAGCTCTGTTTTCCAGTCATAGAAAAATGTAGCAGAAGTCCCCCTCAAAGAGAATGTAACTCGGGGTGTTAGGATCTGTTTGGATCCATTTTGTTCATGTTTTTGTGAATCAAAAATAGGCTCTGTTGTGAGAAGGTGAACCCCACAGAGAAAATGTGAGTCACAAAATACTCAGTTTTGAGAGTACAGGCATTCTCATTTCAGGTATTAAAAATACCCTCAGAGGACGCCTGGGTGGCTCAGTGGGTTAAGCTGCTGCCTTCGGCTCAGGTCATAATCCCGGGGTCCTGGAATCGAGTCCCGCACCGGGCTCTCTGCATGGCAGGGAGCCTGCTTCCCCCTCTCTCTCTGCCTGCCTCTCTGCCTACTTGTAACCTCTCTCTCTCTGTCAAATAAATAAATAAAATCTTTAAAAAAAAAAATAAAAAAATAAAAATACCCTCAGATACTCAAAAGACACGTTCATGCTGTTTGCAAATCACTGTGCTTGGCTATAAAGGTATTTAACACATTTGCTCCTTAAAAAGCTGAAACGTCAGGCGACAGATAAAACAATGTAAGTAATTGTAACACAGGATGACAATGCTGAGTTTCCTGTGGGGAGAGCAGATAAACCATGTGGGTGGGGCGTCCAGGGACGGGAGCAGATGTGTCATGGGGGAGAGGATTGGAGCCTCCCTGTGGGCTACGAACTGAAGTGTGTAGATGTGAAGTGAGATGACGTCTGGGATTTATTTATGGTACTTGAACAGAGGTGGAAAGAGTTAGTGGAGCAACTGTCTGACCGTCATTCTTGACTCCAGGTGTCAGGTACAGGAAGAGTTATTATCTCATTCTCTCTATGTTTATGGATGTTGGAAAATTGTCAAATTAAGTGGAATGCAAGCGTGAGTAAAGAGACTTTAAACAACCCATCAATTCATCTGACATCTGGGACTTTTCCAGAGTCTTTCAGGAGCCCTAATATTTTTTTCAAAGATTTTATTTATTTTATTTGACAGAGAGAAAGAGAGAGCACAAGCAGGGGGAACGGCAGGCAGAGGGAGAGGGGGAAGCAGGCTCCCCGCTGAGCAGGGAGCCCGATATGGGGCTCGATCCCAGGACCCTGGGATCATGACCTGAGCAGAAGGCAGAAGACACTTAACCCACTGAGCCACCCAGGAACTCCCAGGAGCGCTAATATTAATAGCTTCGCAGTTCGCGTCAGTCCTACCTCTGTGCCTCCCATGAGATGCTCACATCCTTTGTGTTTTTCCAAATCACTTTTCAGGGCCAGTTTATCGAGCTGTGTAAGACAATGTACAACATGTTCAGCGAAGACCCCAATGAGCAGGAGCTGTACCACGCCACGGCAGCGGTGACCAGCCTCCTGCTGGAGATTGGGGAAGTCGGCAAGCTCTTTGTCGCCCAGCCTGCAAAGGAGGGCGGCAGCGGGGACAGCGGGCCCACCTGCCCCCCGGGCATCCCGGGCATGCTCTTCCCCAAGAAAGGGCCCAGCCAGCCCTACCTGGTGGAGTCTGAGGAGCCCCTCCCGGCCGGCTTGATGGTGGGGGGTGAGGAGCACTCCCTGGGAAGCCAGATGGAGGACATTAAGCTGGAGGACTCCTCTCCCCGGGACAACGGGGCCTGCTCCTCCATGCTGATTTCCGACGACGACACCAAGGACGACAGCTCCACGTCCTCGTACTCAGTGCTGAGTGCCGGCTCCCACGAGGAGGACAAGCTGCACTGCGAGGACATCGGGGAGGACACAGTCCTGGTGCGCAGCGGCCAGGGCACAGCGGCACTGCCCCGGAGCACCAGCCTGGACCAGGACTGGGCCATCACCTTCGAGCAGTTCCTGGCCTCCCTCCTGACTGAGCCGGCCCTGGTAAAGTACTTTGACAAGCCCGTGTGCATGATGGCCAGAATCACCAGTGCAAAAAACATCCGAATGATGGGCAAGCCCCTGACCTCTGCCAGTGACTATGAGATCTCCGCCATGTCCGGCTGACACCTGCGCCTTCACTGGGGACGGGTGGGGTGGGGGAGGGGGGGGTTGTTTTGTTTTTAAATGTTCTGTGCTGGGGTTTCTTTCTTCCTTTTAAATTAAATATTTATTAGTACGTGGCTTGAAGCCTCGTGTTTTCCTAATATAATACAATGAAAGCCGTGGGAGAAGTATTTAAACGCCTCGTTGTAGGTACACTGTCTTGGGGGGAGGGGGATTTACCAGATACAGTTTATTCCGTGAATTCCAAACAGAGATGAGTCTGTCCGTGATATGTGTGTATTTTAATCTTGCTGTTGAGCTCTATACGTGGTTTAAAAAAATAGTGCTGTTGATTGCTAAATAAGGCGACGGCCATTTGTGTATTTGGGCTTCCTGAATGAACCTGGATCCATAGGAAAATGAAATGCCACGAACACAAGCATGTTCCCAAAAGGAAAGGGCGGTGTCAGCTGAGGGAAGTCCTATACCATCTGAGGGAGCATTCAAAATGTTTTTTAAGATTTGAAATACATTTCATAAAATTCCTCTATTCAAAAATCATATTCGACAGATGTTTCCTTTCGAGGGGGATATGTTTGAGGTTCTAAACAATCATGAACGTGTAAATGTTTTTTACATGATGCCAGAATGATACTTCTAGTTGATCAATCTGGACCAATACCAGACTGATTTTTGCATTGGAAACCTGTTCTGATTATTTAAGTCAGCTGACCAGAATTCAGGGAAAATGAACAGTCTTTTGTTACAGAGAATCTGAAAATGGCAACAAAGATGACAGAGGGCTTGGGATATTTTTTCTTTCTTTCTTTCTTTTCTGGAAGGAGTAAAAGTACTGATGCTTCTGATACTGGACCTTCAGCTTCTTGTTACTGCAAATAAAGCAAAAACTAAAACAATAAACTTTATCATTTCTATACTCTACATAGATTAAAGAAATTATGCCATGTATCGCTTATGATCATCTTTCCAGTTAAATCAATGTAAAGTAGAGATCATGTAAACTTTTAAAAAATCTGCAAGATAACGTACCTGAATGTTTTAAAGCAGAACTTGTCACTTTATTAAAAGAATAGTATGCTCTATCTATTTCCTGAATGGATGTGGAAAAGAAGACTAGCACACCTGCACTTTGGATTCTTGCTTTTTTTATTATTATTATTATTACTATTACAGTTTTGCTTTTTACAGATGTTGAAGGTGTTCTCTCCTGTTGAATCATCATCATGGTCACATTTTCTTTGCTTATTCAGCGTTCCTGTCAACACATTCCTTTATGACTCCTTGTGTTTTTATTTTAGTCTTGCTGCTGTTTTTTATTTTGTTTACAGAATGATTTTTAAACTGTCCAATGAAGTAGTGTTAACCTCAAGTAGGACCAATGTGAACAAATAAAATACATCAGATATTCAGATACGGCTTTTATCTCAGTGCTTGAGTTCCTGCTTAAGGCAATAGCATGACTCTTTCCACCACGTTGTGGGTGGCGCTGGGTGGGGTCGCGATTCTATTTGGGCAACCATTTTAAGTAAACCAGGGCTTACAGGCAAATATTTTGAGATAAGAAATACTATGCAGTGATCTACGTTTGAATGGGTATATTTAAAATAAGAGAATGCTTATCAGTTACCTAATTATTTAACTTAAACTGCAAAAGATTAAAGGGTGAAAAATCCCTCGTTTCATCCTCATTAATACACTGTAGTACCATTTGGTTTTTATCTAGTTGAGTGACTTGAATTTTATTTCGTTTAACTTTAAGATGGTTACACATTATTACATCACGTGTTTTCTAGGGGCACCTGGGTGGCTCCGTCGGTTGGGCGTCTGCCTTCGGCTGGGGTCATGATTCTAGAGTCTTGGGATGGAGTCCCACGTTGGGCTCCTTGCTCAGTGGGGAGTCTGCCCCTCCCTCTCCCTCTGCTCCTCCCCCACTCATGCTCACTCTCTCTCACTTACTCTCTCAAATAAAAGCTAAGGAAGGAAGGAAGAGAAAGAGAAAGAAAAATCCGATATTCCTGCTCACCTTGCCAAAATCAAAGCTGGATTTAGGAGGGGAGTAAGAATGCGTTTAAATGTCTTGCCCCAGATAAACCAGAGGAGTCAGGATTCTCCAGGACTGCTGAGAAAGGAGCTTTGAACGGTGCGTCCTTCGGAAAGCGGATGTCTCTGCAGGTGCCGGGTTGTTGTGCCACCTTCACCGGTTCAGACCCGTCACAGTGAGTCGCCGCAGGAACACACTCCGTAATGGCCGTATGTAGTCCACCTGCATCTCGAGGCTACACACGGAGGAGCCCTGAGCCTTGGACCTGGTTATTTACAGCTTAGCCCATGAGACATACATGCCTATCAGCCCACCCTCCTCAGCCTCCAGAAGGCAGGCAGTGCATTTCAAAGAGCATTTTCTGAAAAAAGATTAAAGGTTTTTTTTTTTTTAAGATTTTATTTATTTATTTGACAGAGATCACAAGTAGGCAGAGAGTCAGGCAGAGAGAGAGGAGGAAGCAGGCTCCCTGCTGAGCAGGGAGCCCAATGTAGGGCTCGATCCCAGGACCCTGGGATCATGACCTGAGCCGAAGGCAGAGGCTTTAACCCGCTGAGCCACCCAGGCGCCCCAGAAAAAAGATTAAAGTTTTAATAGTTCTGTTGTGTCTTTTTAGTTTCTCCTCTTGAGCTGACGGTGATTGACTCTGAGTGGTCCCCTTTGAGCTGGCTCTGTGATGGCGAGATTCCCAGGCTAATGTTCATTACACCCTCCAGATGGTGGCTCTTGTGTCTACCCTCGTAGGCTTGACCAGGCATCCCCATAGGCTTGACCAGGCATCCCCATGGGCTCCGAGCTACAGAGCCCTGGGCCTTGGCCTCAGTGTAGCTTTTACCTATGAAAACCAAAGAAAAAGCTACTGCCTGGGGAAAGGAAGAAACCACTTGGGGCCTGGAGGCTAGGGAAGTGGGTGGGCCAGAGAAACCACAGATCTAACCTTGTTCCATCCAGCGTTACTTCAAGTGTGATTCCGGAGAGGAAGGGGACAGCTAAGTGGAAGTGCCAACAAGGCAATGAGAAGGATGAGGGGCCCACAGCATGCTCCTCTCCCTCCGAGGTATGTGGTGTGGGGACCCAGGCAGCCAGGCAGATGGCAGCTCTCAGTATGTCCTTGTACTTTTCCCGTCCCCAGAGATTTGATAACTGCCTCCCAGTTGTGAGCTGATCTCTGCCTGAAGCTTTGTCTCAGGGGCCAAAACGTAGAGCTACTTTCGTTCTTGAGTCTAATGGAGAGAAACTCACGGGGAATGTCGAAGCTGCCTCACTTCGGATACCTCTGGGGGAGGAGCCGCTGAGTGGGCTCTCTTCACTCCCCATCCCGGAGGAAGGCGCTGCTGTTACAGCAAACTCTTAGCAGTTGATGTGGTGAGTACAAAGCGTCGCACACAACTTTCTGCTTTAAGATGACTGTTTACATAATGTTCAGGGCCCTGTGCCTTTTGTTGAACACATTCTTGACAGTCTAATTCCTTAAAAGGAAAGCTTAGGGAGCCAGACAAAGGAATCAACAGATGGGCACAGGCTGAGCTTAGAAGGTAAGGACCAGGATTCTCTACCTGTGGTCTTTGTTGATGTGCCTGATCTTTGTTGATAGCCGGAGGAAGCTAGAAGCAGCTAGAAACACGTGGCTGAGGGCAAAGCTATAGATGAGGGCTTTCTGGGTTCACAGCTGCTTCCCCTCCTCCCCCTTCACAGAGAGGCCAGATCTGACTCTACAAACTGAAATCCTTAGAATCCTTGAAGGGCAGGTACCAGCTAGACTGAAGTCACGTCGCTGGGACTGGGCTAGAGAGAATCGTTTGTGCCCTCGGGAAAAGAGCTAGTGAATTTACGTTATTTCATGATTACTGCCCAGCTCCTATGCTGTTTTAGGCACCCAGAGTAGAGCAGCGAATGACACAGATCAGAAATCCCTGTCCTTAAGAGAAATTTACACTCTGATAATGGAAATAAGACAGTAAGCGAGATAAATGCCATATATGTTATGTGAGTGACATGGGCAATTGAAAAAAAAATAAAGAAGCGGGACTTGAAATGCTGGAATGCTCGGGGAAGACCTCACAGAGGTACCTTTTGAGTGAGCCACGCCCATACCTGAGGGAAGAGCATCTCAGACAAAAGGAACCACAAGTACAAAGGCCCCTGAAGTAGGAGGCTGCCGGGCAAGATGGAGGCCTAGGAAGGATCTGTGGGTGAGCAGAGGGAAGACGTTAGCCGTGCGGCAGAGCGGTAACGGGGAACCAGAGCTCACAGGTTCTCCGAGGCCCGTGAAAAGACTCTTGCTTTTCGCTCCGAGATGGAGCATCCCAAAGACGGGCGGAGAGGAGGCATGTTCAGACTTAATGTCAAGAATAATTCTGAGCACGTGGATGAGAATCATGGCAGAAGCGCAACAGTGGAAGCGGGCGGGCGGCTTAAGAATCACTGTCATGATTCAGGATAAGAGCGGGCCATGGCTTTCTCCTCCGCCCTCACTCCTGGAGTAGGGGCCCATCCACGCAGGGGTTAACGCAGTCGCAGGCCAGGTCACACCGAAATGGAGGGAGCTAGACTTTATGCCTCAGGGAGAAGTGTGTCAGAGAACTGGGCCCCCTTGTCCCCTGTCGCCTCTACCAATCTGGGTTTCCCTGAGTCCTCGCCAGCATTCACCAAGTACTTGGGGTCCGCATCACAGACGTCCTCTCTGCCCCTCCCCCCCCCCTTTTGCCACCATCAGGGGAACTTCAGCATCTGTTGAGAGAACACTCCAACACACTCCAGCCAAGACTCCAAACTTGATTTCTGTGGTTTCAACTCCCTGCTGCGTCTCAGAAACATCAACCTCCTACCGCCGCAGCAGCTCCGCGCCTCCCGCTGCGCCTGCGCCCCGCCCCGCACCCCATGCCTCTAAGCCTCGGTTAGTTTGCCACGTCTCCCGCTGAATTTCCTCACCAGATTCGATCCTGTCAAAATCTGTGAGCCACACAAAACAAACTGAGGGTTGCTGCGGGGAGGGGGGTCGGGAGAGGGGGGTGGGGTAATGGACATTGGGGAGGGTATGTGCTATGGTTAGTGCTGTGAAGTGTGTAAACCTGGCGATTCACAGACACGTACCCCTGGGGATAAAAATAAATACTTTATATGTTTATAAAAAATAAAAAAAAATTATAAAAAAAAAAATCTGTGAGCCATGCATGTGACTTGAACCCCTCCCTCAACTCCTGTGGCGACTTTTTTAGGTCTAGAGTGAGATGTAAAGGAAAGTGTTGATTTTTTAAGTTTTGGAAGTGAAAGTGAAAGAGATCTTGGTATAAATTAGTATGTGGTGAAGATGACATTTCATCAGGAGCCAAAAAGGGAGTATTTGGTATTTGGACATTAGTTTTGTATAAATTGAATACTTGTATAAAAGTATTTGTATTTTGGGGGGCACCTGGGTGGCTCAGTGGGTTGGGCCTCTGCCTTCCGCTCAGGTCATGCATGACCTCAGGGTCCTGGAATGGAGCCCCACATCCGGCTCTCTGCTCAGCCGGGAGCCTGCTTCCTCCTCTCTCTCTGCCTGCCTCTCTGCCTACTTGTGATTTCTCTCTGTGTCAAATAAAATCTTTAAAAAAATTATTCATATTTTTGTTATTTGTATTTATTGTATAAAATTAATTATATAAAGTTAGTCTTGTATAAATTGAAACATCAGATATGCCCAGCGGGATATAACACAGTATCTCTTCTCACAATGAGAAGTAATGAACTGTACATCAGAGCAAGGGAAAAAAAAGAGAAGTAACACCTGAATTCACTGGGTCTTTCTTTTTTAAAGATTTACTTATTTATTTATTTGACCGAGAGAGAGAGAGAGAGAGAGAGAGAGAGAGAACACAAGCAGGGGGAGTGGGAGATGGAGAAGCAGGCTTCCTGATGCGGGGCTGGATCCCGGGACCCTGGGATCTCTACCTGAGTCGAAGGCAGACACTTCATTGACTGAGCCACTCAGGGGTCCCTCCCTGGGTCCTTCTTGAGAGAAGTCAAAGAAGTGCTCATTGAAGGTGAGAAGACATTTGAAAAGTTAATGAAAAAAATGAAAGCACAACACGTTTTGCAATGGGGCACTGGGTGATTTCCTCAGCAGCTGGTCTCATGAAGAAGAGGTGTTATGCAATCAGGGAATTTATAAATGCTTGTTTCGGTGGAGTTCACCGGAGTACAGGGACTTTCCAAAAGACTTAAGCAAAATGCAAAATTACAAACTCCTTATAAAGAGAAGTAGTCTGTGAAGTAGCTTTCATAAAACACACAGGTTGACATGGAGATTTCAGAATCTCCTTTGGAATTCCTTCTTCTTTCTGAATAGGAAAGAGCAAAATGGAGGATTTTTGTAGAGCAAGTTGTCTCCTCAGTGGAATAAAGAGGTTCAGGGGTTTGCTGTGAACAGGCTGAGGTCCTTGGGCTGGAATTCTGTTGCCACCTCGCCCACCACTGCTCAGTCTAGAGCCCCGGGTCAACAGGGCTGACTTGGGCAGTGACCAAGCCAGGAAACGAAACCGACGGACTCTCTGGAAGATTACAGATTCACACATTTCTCCAGAAAAATGTTTACCACGTACTGAGATTTCTTGGAAAACGACACTTGGTGGAAAGACTTGTCACTGCACAGCTTTCTACTTTGTTAAATCGAAACTCTCTATACAATACAGTAAAGAAGGCTCCAGTAGACATTAGGGCACCTGCATGAACATCACATAATAACTATTTTGTTTGCTTTTTACATGCAAGGAATACACAGATGCAACAACTGAAAATAAATACCCATATCGAACAACAGAAAATTAAGTGGAAAGAAAGTCTTCCTCTACTAGCACCTCAAATCCTACTTCCTAACGGAGGTAGGTATCCTTGACGAATTGAAGCTCATTTGTTCTATGAATTTATAAAACGTCTATCCACATGCATTTCAAAAAAGAAGAAAATGAGGTGAAATTGAAAGTTATTCTGTGATTCCATATTTTTCCACCTAAGTGTCAGAGAGAGCTATTCTTGTTTGAATATGTAAATCTACCTCGTTTATATTCATGGCAGCCCAATATTCCATAGAAAAAGAATATCCCCTACCACACCTGCCTTCCCCCTCCCAGCTGATGGGCTTTCACTATTTCACTGTTTATAATAAGTAGAGTCTTCTTATTATAAACACTGTGGGAGTGAATATCACTGTAAAGAAGTTGTGGCATATATAAGAATATTTCCTTGGGATAGAATTGAAGGAGTAAAATGCCCATTGAAAATAGTAACAAATAGCCACCAGACCACCTTTCAAAACAATCTACTTGCTCACACACTCCTACCAACAGCCAGTCCTGTCTTCTCCTATCTTCAACTTTTGAAGTCAACAACCTTTTTTTATTTTTTTAAAATTCAGTTTAATTTTTTTCAGTGATCTATAATTCATTGTTTATGCACCAAACCCAGTGCTCCATGCAATAGGTGCCCTCCTTAATACCCACCACCAGCCTCACCTAACCCCCCACACCCCTCACCTCCAAAACCCTCAGTTTGTTTCTCAGAGTCCACAGTCTCTCATGGTTTGTCTCCCCCTCCGATTTTCCCCATCTCACTTCTCCTCTCCATCTCCCAATGCCCTCCGTGTTATTCCTTATGCTCCACAAGTAAGAGAAACTATATGATAATTGACTCTCTCTGCTAGACTTATTTCACTCAGCATGATCTTTTCCAGTCCCATCCATGTTGATATAAAAGTTGGGTATTCATCCTTTCTGATGGAGGCATAATACTCCATAGTGTATATGGACCACATCTTCTTTATCCATTTGTCCGTTGAAGGGCATCTTGGTTCTTTCCACAGTTTGGTGACTATGGCTATTGCTGCCGGCCATTGCTGGCCATAGCTGTACCCCATGAACATTGGGGGTACAGATGGCCCTTCTTTTCACTACATCTGTATCTTTGAGGTAAATACCCAGTAGTGCAATTGCAGGGTCATAGGGTAGCTCTGTTTTTACTTCTTTCATTTACTTATCTGAAGGAGAGGGAGAGAGCACAACCCCGGGGAAGCGGCACTGGCAGAGGGTGAAGCAGACTCCCCGCTGAGCAGGGAACCCCCACCCCCCAATGTGGGGCTCAATCCCAGGACTCTGAGATCATGACCTGAGCTGAAGACAGACACTTAACAAACTGAGCCACCCAGGGGCCCCTCCACAACCTTTTAATTTGTATTAATCCGATCAGTGAAAGATGATATTTTATTTTAAGTTGAATTTTTCTCATAATAGAGATAGTTGAATATTTCTTAAAATGTTTACCAGTCCTTTAGATTTCTTCTGGATTTATCTTCCAACCTTTGGTGTCTTGCATTCTACAATATTGCATCATTTCCATGATATCAGATCTGTTTTTTCTTTCTCCAATTCTTATATACCATTCACTATGGCAACAACAGGAGGATAAAATGAAAGAAAATGAGCAGGTTATTAAGCATAATAAATTGCTCCACCTTCTCTGAAGCCTAGTGACTTTCCAAATGGAAAGTATATATTTTTTAAATATTTTATTTATTTGACAGAGAGAGAATGAGCAGAGGAGCAACAGAGGGACAGGGAGAAGCAGGCTCCCCGCTGAGCAAGGAGTCCCATGTGGGACTCTATCCCAGGATCCTGGAATCATGACCCGGACTGAAGGCAGATGCCCAACCAACCAAGCCACCCAGGCACCCCTGGAAAGTGCATTTTTCAGTGGTATTCTTGGGGCACTTGGGTGGCTCAGGCCATGATCCCCGGGTCCTAGGATCGAGCCCTGAGTCTGGCTCCCTGCTCAGAGCGGAGTCTGCTTCTCCCTCTGTACCTCCCCCGCTCATACTTGCATACCCACTCTCTCTCTCTCTCTGAAATAAATAAAATCTTAGAATAAATAAATTGCATTCTTAAGAGCCCCAGTATTTGCCATAGAGCAGACGCAAAACCTCTAGTTACACCTGCTTGTTCACATCCCATATACCCCGGTTAGCATCTATTCTTTTGTGTCCCACTAGGGGGTAACGTTGGGCCAAAGACTGTGACTTTTCCTGTGACTGAATTTCAGACCCACATTTAATACGTTCCAGTTAAAGTTTCACTTCTCCAGTCAAAACTAAATGGGTACATTTCCCCTTAATGCTCCAGACAATCAGGGCGGAGAAGGAGGGCAGAGCCTCAAATTCAAGTGTAACTGAAATGATATTATCGAGAAGAGCTTGACACACGCGTTCCTCAGACGGCACTCCGATACCAATGCCCCGTATTCTGATATGAAGGAACGGGAAGCCACAGGACCAAAGGAAGAAAAGATTAAACAGAAGGGAGGTGATCCCTGATGCAAACATTACCTAACATTAAATATTTCCACAGCATTTTATTTTTGCTTAAAATGTAATTTCCTCTTGGGTTCATGGCCCGAAGCTGGCAAAATTTCCCTTCGCAGCCCTGCCAGCGCCAGCGGGTCTCATGGGACCCGGAGTTCATCCTCTCCAGCTGTGGTGCTCTGGCACGTTCCCATCAGGAGCTGGCCCGGGGCACAGGTGATCCTCTGGTGGCCTCCCCTGACAGTCATAAGCTCAGAATACAGTGGGTAGAAGCCGGTTTTCTGTACAAAAGCATGTAGTAAAGTCATGTTCCAAAGCTGAGCTAGTTTGGGTGACTCTTCAGCCTTTGAAAGATCTTCCATGTCTCCAAGGTCACTTCCTTTCGTTGCACACTTTTTATCTTCTCTGCAAAGGAGGCCACTTCAGTTGCTTTCGTAAAAGCTCCTTTAAAGATTTTATTTATTTATTTATTTGTCAGAGAGAGAGAGCGAGCAAGTGAACAGCCAAGGAGAGAGGCAGGCAGACAGAGGAGCAGGCTTCCTGCTGAGCAAGGAGCCCAATGCGGGACTCGACCCCAGGACCTTTGGATCATGAACTGAGCCTAAGGCAGACGCTTAACCGAGTGAGCCACCAGGCATCCCCATACAAGCTCCCTTAAAAGCTGGAAAAATCTGAAGAAACTTAAAGGTCAAGATGATCCAAATTAAATGAGACAACTCTTTAAGGACTCAAAGGTGCTACTTTGAAAATAATAAGGCCTTGGAGCACCTGGCTGGCTCAATCAGTAGAGCCTATGACTCTTAATCTCGGGGTTGTAGGTTCAAGCCCCACGTGGGGGATAGAGCTTACCTAAAAATAAAATCTTTAAAATGAAATAATATCTTGCCAGAATATCGATATCATGTCAGCCTTCAGCATGAGAGCTCACAGACGGCAACACCAGCAAACAAGCTGTGAATGTTCTTTCCCAAATGTGGAGACAGGGGAGGGGGAGAGAGAGGTAGAAAGAGGGAAAGAGAACATATGTGAGATGACATATGATCTCGCTGAGTAAAACAGCCATGCCAAGTTTCAAAAACATCAAGAGTCAGGGAGGCTGGCCCCCTTAATAATGTCCGTGTTCTTTTTCTGATGGGCACCCCTGACCTTGAGGAGCCAGGGTGTGGTAGTGCTGAGGGCCAGGTAGCCTCAAGTAGGGCAACCACGAGCCGACACGCCGCCATGTTTTCTCTGACTCTCTTCCCATGCACAGATGGAGCCTTTGGAAACCGGAAGGGAAATTGTTCCCCAGCATAGAGTCTGTTACCTGAGAGCTTGGTGGGAAAAAAAAAAAAAGACTAACAATGAGGCCAGGGAGTTGGCAAGCAGAGGGCAGATTGGTGGAGCCACTGCTTATGGGAATAAACATCCTCCCCCCACACACCTCTGCCCTTTCCAGATCCACCCCCCTCTTAATCGTCTTTCTCTCCGGACCCCAGGACCCCCCCCCCCACTCCCCCCACCCCGACCACCAACTGCAGGTGCCATTCAAACTCTTGTGAGAAAAAAACTAACCTGGAGATTTTAGTGACCCCTCTGGTTCCTAAGAGGAAGAAAGGAGATTTGGTAAAACCACTCAGAAAAGCTAAACTTATGGGCAGACTGTACCCCTAATACTCATCCTTCCTCTGCCTGTATTTAAAAATACATATTGTTAATATAATGTGGCCTGTAATGCCATGAATCAGAGAGCCATTTGGATCCAGTACTGTCCTCAGACAAGGGCACTTGGTATCCTGTCCGGGGTCCCATGCTTTAGTGCGCCCTGCTTTGTCCACCCACTCAGGCTGTACGGCTCCCCACATACTGCTCCAGAAGAACCCCTGAGACTGGCCCATGGGGCTGCATTACCCTCCCCTTCTAGAGCACATTCCAGAACCCACCCCATTATTCCCTGCCCACACAGCCTTAAGCCCCTGCCAGGGCCTGGCAGGTCCCCAACCTCCTGAGAGCAGATCCATGTGTCCTAGATGTGGGCATCCTAGAGCAGAAGGTGTCTGTGAGTCGTCTGTTGGGAGGATTGTTTATGGAGCCCCTGTGTATAAGACGGAGCATCACACCACACACACAAGGCCACTCATGGTGAGCTATGGAGGGGGTGATAAGAGAAGGGGATAGGCTTAAGGCAGCACCCCAAAATGCTTACAGTGCGACTCTCGGGTTGACAATCTTCCTTCAGAAAGGAGCCATAATTATTTACTCATTACTGTGAAATCAACTTATAAAGGACCCATTAGACCATAACAGGATACATAAGCGGGGCAGAGAATAAAAGTGAATCTGGCAATCTTCAGCTTCAAACTTGTTTTATTTCCCAGTGTTTAAAGAAACTCAAAGAGCTTTGGACACTTTGCAAGTTGTCAAAACATATGTTAGGCACAGATATGAGCAGTCAGGTTTTCCCTTTGAGAAGTGCCAGTAGCTCACAGTGCTTTGCTCCACAGCCCTGACGGGAGACCCCAGGCAGCCTCTCCTCCGGAAGTTTATGTCCCAAGTTCTCTCCCTTAGCACACGCTAGACAGCTGGGAGTGGGTGTCAATTATCCTCTCACTCTGACGGCAGGCCACCGAGCCCCCAAGACGTCAGAATTCATTTTATAATGGAAATTTAAATCTCTCTGCTGCTTCTTACTATTTACGGTAAAAAGAATCCTGGCAGCAACAATTGCCCAGTTATCAAGTTACAACCACCGGACGTGTAGGACGGTCTAATTGCTTTCGTATAGATTTTGATTTCGAATGCTTCATATGTGCAAACAAAACATTCAGAGAATGCACGTAAAAAGACATGCTTTACCTGAGTCAGATTATTTGATGTCCTTAAGGGTTTCCAGTACAAATCATTTGTTCGAATTCGGATCGACTAATTTAAGTTTAAAAGTATCCGTCTGTTTTCATTTTTATAGTTTCATAGTGGCTTTCTGATAAAGCAGCCGCCCACCCTTCTTCACTCTTCTTAAAGAACATTACTGAGGACTTCTGCTTCTAAGTACTGAGATGGGGTAGTTTGTGTCAGACCCACCCTATTTATTGAAGGACAACTGGCAAAGCTGGGTGAAATACCAAAAACCAAAGAACAAAACTGTTTGAAGGCGTAAGAAAGCTATCAAGGCAACTAGGACTTCAAGGACCAAAGTTCTAGAAAGAAGGAATATGTATGGAGCTGATCCCAGCTCCCTTCTCAGGCTCTCCCCTTAAGGAATTTGTCCATTAATCAGTAGAGGGCCGGAGAGGCGGAGAAGCCAAGCAGAACATGGTGGCAAAGAGGAAAGGTGCTGAATAAAGCATTTGGTAGTCTCTTGAGGCTGGAGAGAAAAAATGGGAGTGCAGGAATGACGAGGCAGCAAGGACACAAGGAGCCCAGATTCTGGACAGAATGGCAGCAAAGAGAAGTCAAGTCTACATCAGGTGCTGCTCATTGCAAAGCAGCATATGGCCAAGAGGTTAAGAAGCTGAGCAGAACTTCCAGCATTCTCACTGAACAAGGGAAATAAAAACCAGGAAGTTCAAGTGGAAATCCCAGAAGGAATTTTTTTTTTTAATTTTTGACATATTTTATTTAGGGTGCCTGTGTGGTATGCACATTAATTTTTAAAAAGTACTATTGCATACTTTTAAAAACTACTATTGCATACAGTATAAGCATAACTTTTCTATGCACTGGAAAACCAAAAACTTAATTTGACTAGCTTTTTTTTTTTTTAAAGATTTTATTTATTTATTTGACACAGAGAGAGAGATCACAAGTAGGCAGAGAGGCAGGCAGAGAGAGAGAGGGAAGCAGGCTCCCTGCCGAGCAGAAAGCCCTATGTGGGGCTTGATCCAAGGACCCTGAGACCATGACCTGAACCGAAGGCAGAGGCTTAACCCTCTGAGCCACCCAGGCGCCCCAAATTTGCCTAACTTTATTGTGACATTTGCTTTACAGCAGCGGTCTGGGACCCAACCTGAAATATCTCTGAGGAATGCTTATATATCAATTACCATGTTATACACGTTAAAAAAATATTTTTTTTATTTATTAAAGAGAGAATGCACATGCACGAGAGAGAGAGAGAGAGACGAAAGCGGGGGTGGGGGGGAGAGGGAAAGGGCAAAGCAGACTCCCCGCTGAGCCAGGAGCCCGCTGCGATGCAGGCTCGATCCCAGTACCCCAAGATCATGACCTGAGCCGAAGGTAGATGCTTAACATACTGAGCCACCCAGGCGCCCCCATCATGTTGCACAACCTTAAATATATACAATCTTCATTAGTGAGAAAATAAGTGAAGTTATTAGGGGGGCCCTAATCCAGTAGGACTGGTGTCCTTATAAAAAGGAAAATTTGGACACAGACACACACATGCAAGGACACCATGTAAAGGTGAAGGAAGAGATCAGGATGGTTCTTCCACCTCCAAATTGGCAGCAAAGCACCAGAAGGGTGGGGAGAGGCATGGGACAGATTCTCACTCATGGTCCTCAAGACTTCTACCCCGAAGCCACGTAAGTCTATCTCAAACATAAAACTAACTTTGTCCATTCCATGTTTAAAACCTCCTCATTTATTAGGAGATGCTAGGATCAAGGCCTCCCCAATTTGCCCTGCCTCCTTAGGCTCAAGTCTCATCTCCTGCTTTACCCCACTTTGCTTTTATGGTCCAGAAACACCAAGAGGCCTTTATTTCTCCAGACTTACTAGGCTGTTCCTTGGCTCCATGTCTTGGCTGTGCTGTCTCATCTGCTTGGCATGACCTTGCTGTCTGTATCTCTTGCCTGGATAATTCCTACTCACTCTTCAAGACTTGGATCCCATCTGTGCCTTCTTCAGGAGGCCTCCCAAATGGCCGCCATCTGGGTTAGATCTCCTTCTTCTCTGCTCTCCAATCACCTGGGTACATCTCTAACACTGCGCTTAACACAGTATATAGTAATCACATATTAATGTGTCTGTCTGCTCCTACCTTAGCACAGTGCATGCAGATGGTGCTCAATAAATGCACGTGGAGAAATCACATTCATTGCATAAACAAGAAAGGTAGAACAGCTAGAATGGTGGAACAGCTCTGCCCAGTGAATAGATACCCCAAATGCCAACCCCCTTCAGTCCTTCCAAGAACTACTCAACAAGGGAGTTTAGCAAAGGATCTGAGCAAAGAGGGCACACCTGAAAAGGGACAGGCCCAGAAATGCGGAACAGAGCGTAGTCCTAAAGGAGAGCTTCTAAATAAACGAAACTCCAAGACAGTTTTTTTGTTACAGAACTCAGCTCAGCAAAGAAGCCATCTGGGAGAATTTTCAAAAGGTCATTCTACAGATCAGAGGGAAATAATGCAGAGGAAGCTATATTTTCTTATCTGTGAAATTCAGACATTTAAAAACCAGTCACCTGTGTGTTCCCAAATGATCATTTTCACCATACAAGGAAAGTGTAGAAGAGAGAACGTTTACAGAATTGTGAATGCACAAACATGTTTGCAAGTGATCCAGGGTGCCTCCACTCCAGATGCTCTCCCTCGTCTTCTTCCCTCCAGACCCAGCGCCCTGGGTGCCTCAGGTGTGGGTGATCTCCATCCTCCCCTTGGCATTTCACGACACACCAGACTCAAACAACAAAGTGAAAATTCAATGTGAAAGTTCAAGATGGTCATTTCTTTACTTGGCCCTGCTCTGCCACGCCCTACATGAAATAAAACCCGTCTTTTCATTAGCGTCAGGGCTGTGTCTTTCCCAGACATCTTGCCAACAGGAACGGCAATGGGGCAATTCACCGTCTGGCCAAGAGGACCTCTTGGCATGTCTCTGCCTTCTGTGTGGTGTTGGAAAACAGGCAAACCCAAGCAACAACCGCAGACCTCACAAAGAATGCTTCCAAACTAACCTCAGTTAGTCTTTGCTCCTTCCCCTGGTGTCCCTGTCACTAGGGCTGCAGTCCCTGACCTTTCGCCGAGTCCTCTCTGCCAGGCAGAATGCCCTGCACTGACATTTCCATTTGTCTGGGAGATTGGGAGGAGGGATGGGGGAGGGAGAGGGTCCTGAACCTGGGCTGTGACCTCTAGCCCGGTAACCTTGACACTCTGGGAACTTCAAGCCTGACTCTCAGCTACAATGGCCCCATTCATTTCACCTTCATGCAGCTCCTGGCTGTCCTCAGTCAAGAGACTTGGGTTCCAGTCCTGCTTCTCCTTCGGAATAGCTGCATCCAGGGTGGGTCATGGAATCGGGAACTCAAGATCTCAGAGTGTGAAGGGACCTTTCACATCTTTCAGTAAAACCTTTTAGTTCAATGCCTTGGTCCCCTAGGACAGCCTGCAAAACGGTCATGCAAACTCTACTAATAAAATGTAGCGGTAGTGAACAGATATTATGCCTTTTCTAGGTGCCACTCATAGTTTTTGTGCCAAGATCTTACTAGTATTAATTATATCCTCACAATACCACTGTAAGTGTAATTATGATTACCATCCCCATTTTACACACAGGAAAACACATGTAAAGAGATTAAATAAGTTACCTGAGGTCACATCGATAGCAAATGGCACATTCAAATCCAGGTCCTTCTGACAATCAGGACAATAAGGTTGTTGCTCCTAAATGATATTACACCAAACTGCTTAAAACCCAGTGCCTCGAGTGATGAGATCTCTTACCTAAAGTAGCAGCACCTTCTATCTCTGATCACATCGACTCATAGAGTATTTTTTACACTTAACTGAAGTCCGTTCACCTGTACTTTCCGTGACTCAGCATTAATGTTTTTCCTTGTGTACAGAACAGATCTCACCATCCCACTGCATATGCCTTCAAGTGTCTGAGGACAAGAAATGTCCTGTTCTCGAAGTCACCTCTTCCTCTTCATTCTCTGGTCCCTCCACTGGGCCTCAATCCCTATAAATCATATTTTTCTAAATCTCATATATCACCTTTCGTACGTCTTCCACCAGCTTCTGAAGATGAAATGAAAAAGGTGATTTTAGGGGCGCCTGGTGGGCTCGGTTGGTTAAGCACCTGCCTTCGGCTCAGGTCGTGATTCCAGATTGAGCCATTTCAGGCTCCCTGCTCAGAGGGAGTCTGCTTCTCCCTCTCCCTCTGGCACTCCTCCCTCTCCTGCTCTCTCTCCTACTCTCTCTCTCAAATAAATAGAATATTTAAAAAAAGAAAGTGATTTTTAAAATTAGAAGTGTTGCAATGTTTATTCTTCCTTTGTAAATCCCTCGTAATGTATAGAAACCAAGTAAAGGGTATATATTTCATGTGACTTTTTGGAAACTTTTTCTATGACCTATTAAGAAAATATATGAGTATACCTAGCCAATCTACACCTTCAAAGCATAGGAAAATATCATGTCATAAATATGTTGGGAAGGTGGTTTGGGTATCACATAGTGACAGGAGGGTGAGACAAGCCCTAAGTGTACCATTCAGTGGTTACATGATTGAGAAGCTTCTTAACCTCCCTGAGCCTCTGAGTTTCCTCGCCCGTGAGGTGAGATAACACAGTACTTTTTCCAAAGGGCTATCATGCAAGGACTTACGTGGGTTAAATCTTGTAAAGTGCTTAGAACAGCGTCTAGCACTTAGAGGTTCCGTACATATTGGATAAGTGAATGAAGTGGGTACATCTTTCAGAGGCTTAAGACAATTAGGTACACCTGGTGCCAAACACAGAGTGATCCATTAATAAGAATAACCTAATGACGCAGGAAGATTCGTCGTAAAAGTGAAGAATTTCAGTTCAGAAAAGTACTTTGTCCCCACTCGCTCAGCTAGTGAGCCTCTTGGATAGAACTGGGCCGTGGGCCTCTTTCTCTTATTTACTGGGCTGTGCCACCTTGGAATGACAATGGAGTGTTTTCTTCCTTAACACGCAGCTTGATGGTCTCTGTCTTTGGGCTGGGCTGGACCAAGAAAACCCCCTGGGGTCCTCTCCCTGCCCAGTTCCTAAGGGCAGCCTCCCTCATTTACATATTAATGCATACACACGTAGACACTAACGGATCACTATTATGCATAATTCTTCAGACAAACCCAGATAGACACATCTGGATCCCAACTGACACAGGTGCTCCCGGTAATTTGCTATTATAAATATTAAACTGTAATGGGCACCAACCTATATAAGACTTTTTTTCACATTTTGGCTAACAATTTTAAGGCAGATATCCAGAAGTAGAATTACTACATCAAAGGATATGGACGTTATCTTTGCTCAGTGGATACTGTTAAACTGTTTTCCAAAAGAATTACGCAAATTTATAATGCCATCATTAATACAGTACTGCTATTATAATCATATTTTTCACATTCACAATTTGTAATTAAAACAGTCATTTATGTATATTTATAAATTAACTTTATGATATGAAAATGTATATATAAATGTTATTATAATTTTGGTAGAGACAAGGTATTAATTTATTAGGTAAAGAAGGTACATTACTTGATTAACGATGTAAAATATATCCCCTCTATTTGTATAATTTGTATTTCTTCTTTTATAAATTGTCTCTTCCATCATTTGCACAGTTATCTATACAATTACAACACGTTATTTCCTACTGGTGGTGAAAGAGAGAATTACGGGCAGTTGTATAACGTTATTCAAACGCACAGTGTTACCCTTTTTTATTTAATATGGAGACATTTTGTTCAGGGATTCCTGACCACAGTTTGCACGAGTCCAGTTGTAAATGTCGCTCTACATTTTCAAAGAGGAAACAGGTGTTTAGTACATGAGGAACCTGCTGCCACTCCTTAGCTACTTCATAAAAGGGCTGTTACCCTTGTTCACACTGACCTATCCTTCACGTCTTCTTTGGGCCAGAAGAGCAGCCTGATCCTTTGGGGACGCCACCCTCTACCCTACTGTTCTCTCCAACCTGAAGCAAACTTTCTCCTACTTCCCTGGGCCTCTCAGAAAGGGCGAGGTAGCCTGCTCCTTGGAATCCAGAATCATTTTCCTCTTGAACTCCTGCAACCCTCCCTTGAGGGTCTCCTCATATGAGGCCTTTGACTTCTGCTGCTTCTTTGGCCCTTAGTATTGGCATCGTGTCTGGTACATCTCAAGTGCTCGGTCACCATTGAACTAAACTGACACTGTCTTCTGCGGAGTTCTCTGACCATGTCTATTAATATCCCAGAAGCTCCGGCTGTCCTTCTTCCTATGGTCTCAAATAAGTCAGTTTCTTTATCCCACCACAGGTCCCCTCTTTCCACCTGCTCTCACTTGTTCTCACCTTTCCTATTTCTAATGGATCTTTTCCTCGTATTTTCTTTCCTTCTAATGACTTTCATTTCACCCACTCATCTGGTTTATCATATCCTGCCTTGGAAACATGGAAACATGTGCCCCATGAAGCAAAACAACTTTCCATTTACCCTGTTCCTCCTTCAAAAATGTAGTGTATAGTACAAATCCAAAATTTGTAGTCCAAATCTAAAAATTCTATACCAGTCTACCGCCTCTGACGCTTCATCAGGAAGGTAGGTAGGTAGTGTTGGAGGAAAGGGCAAAGAGACAGTCCACTCCCCTCCCCCATTTTACTTCTCAAAAATAAAGGTTGTGTTCCCACTTCAAACAGCCACCATTCCATCATATCTCAGAATTTCATGAGTCAAAAATTTGAGTTGTGCTCAGGTGGATGATTCTTCAGTCCTACCGACTTGGACAGAGGTGACTCAGTGATATCTAGCTGGTGGGTGGGTTTATCTGCAGAATCCAAGAGAGCTGCATTCTTATGTCTGGTGCCTTGATGGGGAAGACTGGAAGGGCCTCCATGGGGCCTCTCCAGTGTGAGAGCCTCGGAGGAGCTGTATTTCTTACATGGAGGCCCAGGGCTCCGAGTGTTCCAAGGGACTAAGAAGCTGAAAGGGCTTTTATGATCCAACCTCAGAAACCGCAGAGAATCATTTCTGTCTTATTCTGTTGGTTCAAGCATTCACAAGCCTGCCCAGATGCAAGGGGAAGAGTCATGGACCCTCACCCTTTAGTGGGAGAAATTGATGATTATGCTTTAAAACCACTACAGATGGAACATCGTGAACAATCTAGGTTAGGGTTGGGTTGTGGGTTGGGGACTAACCCGTTGATAGCAGCTGTTCACTAGAATTAACCAGGAAAAATGCCCTCGCCCCTTTTATATCTAGTCACACCATATTGAACATAAGCAATCCCTGCTTAGCCATCAGACTCAACCTAATGACTCCACTCCTGTGCACTCCCTAAGATGACCAATAGCCTTAGAGCCAAAGCCTACAGGCTTTTCTTCATTTTTGTCCTCCTTTGACATTTCTAAACTTCATGCTAGTCAAGACCCCACCCTTCCTTAAATTGTTTTCTCAAATACCATGGTTCCATGACTTGGTACACTATAATTTTACCTTTGAAGGCCATTCTTCCCAGACCAGAACTCTGGGTATCCCTATTATCCCTACATTTTGACCCATGACCTAGTCCTGCTGTTCTCAGTCCTGTTTCAAGTGTACCCTCTTTCATCACATCCATCTTGCTTACTCCCAAATGCCTCCCAGCCCTGATTTCTTGCTCCTTTATCATGTTATATGACGTTTCCTATGGTAACTACTTACCTATAATAAATACCCTTCTCTTCCAAGAATTCCAAGACTCTAAAGGCTGATCTCAACTTCTTGCCCCAAAATCACCTCTTCTTACCCTCTCATGACAATCAGCTGTCACCATCCCTGAAGCTACTACCCATGGTCTTAAAGTTAGAGTCATCTCTGAAAAATCTTTGACTCTATACCCAATCATTCATAAAGATGTACTGTCTACCATATTAAATACAACGTTTATGTGAGAACACTTTACAGTCTGTAAAGTACTGTCCATGCATAAGGTGATGATAACATGAATTCACATTTGGAGCAGATGTTCAAGGTCAACCCTCATGCTGGCCTCATTGGACTTCTACAGTCTCATCTTTTACCAACTTCTTATCCTGTCTGCCTCCTTCCCCAACATCCAGTGTCTCAGGCAGGCCAACAGATCACATTCCCATATATTCGCCCTGCTTTCCCCAAATCTCTGCCTTCATACGTACCACTTACTTGCCTCAATTGCTCTTTATTTCAACAGGTGTTTTCAGAGGAGAAAACCCACTGTCGTCTTCTCCTCTCTGTTTCTCCAGAGCCCATCCTACTTTACAGTTGACTTCCTCGACAGACCTCCGGCATCCCCTAGGGATGGCTTCTTGAACAGCTGCACAGTACCTACAACCTGTTCTCACAGAGTATTTGGAAATTATTCTCTAGGGGGGTTGAGCCTCATTTTCCCTGCTCTTCAACCAAAAGAATAAATGAATGCTCACAACAAATCTTTGCACAAGGACAGAAGTAGGAAAAGCTCCTCCTCCCACAACAAACACACTTTGCAATATTTAATTTATCAATATAGGTAAGTTAGCAGTAGATTTCACACCTGGGGATGTCTCTGGATATTTTACTCAGAAGGAAGCCAAAAGTGGGAGTAAAGGTGATTTCCCACTGAGGGGAAGCCTCAGAGCTGCACCTGCTGCCAAGGGACCTGCCAATGTCTTTTCCAACGCACTCTCCTAAGAAAAGGGAGGGGAAGGGAAGGGAAGAAAAGGAAAAGGAAGAGAAGGGAAGGGAATGGAAAGGAAAAGAAAAAAAAAGAAAAAACGAAAAGGAGGGAGTTATAGCTCACATTTTAGAGCACTTTAGCAATTTACTATTTGCTTTCTAGTATGTCAATGATCTCATTCGACTTCCTCTTACAAAAAGTGTTCAAACGAAACACTTTATGTCTTTTAAAAGTTCTGAGTGTTCTTGGTTTCTGCCTGGGAATTTCCGGGTCTGGATTTGGTAGTTGGAAAGCAAAAAAGAGGATAAGTTAATAGGAGAGAAAAGGAAGCTGAGAAGATGCCTGCAAGGTTCCAGGGGAGTCAGAGGGATAAATGGGGCGCCCCATTCTCGCTTGGGAGAGCTCCAGCTGGGCAGGACCTTTTTACCAGGATCCCCGAGAGACCGCGCTTGTCACGCTGCCCCAGCCAAGGCACGCAGCCAGGCTCGGGGTGGCGGTGGGGGGCTGACGCGGTGCGCCCTCCCTCGGACACGCCGGGCGCAGACGGTCAGGTGCGCGGCGAGGGCTCTCGCGAGGGGAGCGGCTCCCCAGGCGCGCGGCGAGGATGCGCGTGGGAGGGACCAGGCGCCCCAGGGCACGCCCCGGCCAGCTCCCAGGCCCGGGTCCGCCGACCGCAGCCCGGGAGCGGCCAGGTATATAAGTCACCCGGCGAGGGTAGGGCGCACGGGCGCCGCCAGCCTGCGCGTCCTGGGTCCTCCTGGCACTAGGGCGCGAAGGCGGGAGGCGTGGCCCGGCTCAGCTCCAGTGTAGCCGCTGCCTGAGCACCCGCTCCCCCGAAGTCAAGGTAGAAGCCGGTTTGCTGTCCGGGAAATTCCACCTTGTGGGGGCCCGAGTCCATCAGTCCTTGCGCCCGCTTGTCGCTCCGCTCTTTGAGTGAATATGGTGGGCCCCACAGCCTTGGACGTGCCCCCGACGATGACGGTCAAGATCTTCTCCGCTGGCGTGGCGGCCTGTGTGGCGGATGCCATCACCTTCCCGCTGGACACAGCCAAAGTCCGGCTCCAGGTAGCGAGCGGGATGAGGCTGGGGAGGTGTCTCAGGGCAGAGGCGGGACACGTATTCTGTGCGCTCTTTTGGGAATGGCTTTGGTTTAACCACTCCGCAGGTGGGGCCGGTGGCCACCTTAAAAGTGTGGGCTTGTCCCCGACCTGGATGCGTTAGGGTGGGGAACTGGAACTTATCTGAGATTAACTGAAGAACCATAAGAAGCCCCGGAAGATGGGTTGACCATGACTACTGCCAGAGCCCTCAGAGTTAGGGTGTACTATGTGTTCTAAAAGCCAAGACTATCAGCCTCTCCCAAGTCTACATGCCAAGTTCTTTGCCTCCCTTACTTTGGTGGGGGCATCTTCCCATCAGCTACTTAGGGGTTCTGGAGGATTTGTACAGGGAGGGTGGGAATGTTCAAAATGGGCATTGTAGCTAATCTCTCTCCATATATGTACCTAGCGAGATATAGAGATATCTAGAGGACATGTTGCTGAGAAGGGAAAGGAAACTGGGAGCAGGAAAACAGTGGGGAAAATCTTGGCTGCAGGTTTCTCCACAGAGAACAGCCTGTTGCCAGTCTTTGCTTTTTCCTCACCAGTTAGGACCTCCTTACTCAATTTTCACTTCCCTCTGACCTGTACCTTTCTCATTTCCAGATCCAAGGCGAATGCCAGACCTCCAGAGCCATCAGGTATAA
The DNA here is from genome assembly GCA_004024625.1 of Mellivora capensis. Taxonomy (NCBI): domain Eukaryota; kingdom Metazoa; phylum Chordata; class Mammalia; order Carnivora; family Mustelidae; genus Mellivora; species Mellivora capensis. The sequence goes on from PISX010000947.1 coordinate 169,544, forward strand.
AGGTGTCCTGGGGACAATCACCGCTCTGGCAAAAACAGAAGGGCCAGGGAAACTCTATAGTGGGCTGCCTGCTGGTCTCCAGAGACAAATAAGCTTTGCCTCTCTTCGGATCGGCCTCTACGACACCGTCCAGGAGTTCTTCAGCACAGGGAAAGAAAGTAAGCAATGAGCATCCGTGGGTGGGGCAGACAGCCAGAGACATGCCCTGGGCCCAGCTCTGTTCAAGCAAATGTTACATGCGGGGTAGTGGTCTTCGTAACAAACTGGCAAGCAGACATCCCATATTAGCTTGGTACTCACTGTTCGTACAAAGAAGAGGAAATGTGCAAAATCAGTTTTTCAGATGCAGGTGTATACTTATAAAAATCACCTGATCAGTCATGGAAGTTTGGGGCATAATTTGGATATCCATCTGGAGAAGACAGATGGGCTGTAGAGTAAGGGGTAACTCGAGGTTCCCCAAACGGTGAAGTCTCACAAGAACATCTAAGGAGCGTTTTGAAAATCCAAGTGCTGAGGCCTGCCCTGTTCCCTGTTCCCTGAATCTGAACTGCTCAGGTTGGGACCAGGGGATGGATGTTTTCACAAGCTTCCTGGAAATTTTTGGCAGGCACAAATTTGAAAACCTTGGTTTGAAGGGCAGAAAACCAGACCGCATGAGGAGAGCTGAGAGGACAGGGAAAGGGGTTCCTCATTGTTCTCTAAGAATTCCTCTCAGTTTAGTCAGCATTTATTTGAGGCCACACTATGAGCTGGACTCTATTCTACGTGCCTCAGATACATCACTGCTGGAAATATACTATTATTTGTATCCTTGAATAAGAGGGGAAACTGAGGCACAGAGAAGTTTTAGAACTTGTCCAAGGTCCCACAGTTGGAAAGGGGCAGAGCACCAGTTCAAACCCAGGGAGTCTGGCAGCTAACCTGTCTCTCAACCACTTCACTGTTCTGCCCCTTACAGTTTCCATGTGATTCTGGGCATCATTTAATCCAACAGAGTTGTGAGATACAAAGTGTTATCCCCACAGTCAGGTAGGGAAACTGAGGATCAGAAAAGTTAAGTAACATCAAGATCACCCAGCTAGCATGTATCAGAGTCACATTCTTATGGAGCAGACAATCCAGAGAGAAGATGGACTGATGATAAAATGAATATGTTAAGTGACTACGTGGGCAAAGTTCACCATTTCTGCTTTAAGTAACTTTAGGATGGATGCGAGGATGATCGGGCTGCGGCATCTGTCACCCCATTGATCCAGCTGGCTAGACGGGTGTCCCTTTCCTCCCTCACTGCTCTGTGTGTGTCCCTCCCAAAGCTGCACCCTTGATCAAAGAGGACAACGTTCCCCGATACAGGAAGACCATTCTTGAGTCAAGGGTATAGGAGTAGCTGCATTCCCCTGCTAGAAACTTCCAAACAAGCTCTCAAGGTCCATTGGAAGGAGTATGTAGCTTCCAAGCTTCCAAGACATCCAAATGAGGCACTGGTGGTGGTGGTCTGTTTTTCTTTAAAAAAAAAAAAAAAAAAAAGTCACCTTAGGATTACATAACTTTATGGGACAAGTTATACGTATTAGTCATACAAATATAGAATGAGTTTATTCTATACAGTTTCAAAGTAAAGTCTAGATGCTTTGAGATCAATACTGCATTGTCCTGTTTGTACATGTAACAAGAGAGGAATCACAAAAGACATAAAGCTGCCTATTCTGGTAGTTTCCTTCGCAGTTGATTGTCCTGCCCAATTGGTGAGTACTTCGATATTAAATTAGTAGGACTTATCTTGGCAGGATTCTCTGTTATCCCAATTCCATGCATTTCATTAGCTTTATTGAGCTGCCATGTGCCCCAAACTGTGTTCGATGCATGGATTATAGATTTCTGTCTAGGTAAGACCTGTGAGCTTTGAGTAGGTCGGTACATGGCTATGTACTATGACACATGCTCTTTAGAGCATTTAGAAGTAATGACAGGATGTTGGGCACATGGAAAAGGAATATTTTACCGAGCCTTGGGGCATGCTCAGGCCAGATTTTCCTGAAGAACTGACGTCTGAATCGAATCTTGAAGGATCGATAAGCCTAATAAGGTAAAGTGGTGAGGAAAGACCTTCCAAAAGATTGAAGGTCGTGTACAAAGGCTCAGAGAGCAGTGGTAAGAACACACAGGGCAGAGAGGGAGGACTTGTTGGCAAGGAGGGAGAGGCGAAGCCCAGGCAGGAAGGAGCCAGATCACAAGGAACCTTGCAGACCATGCTAAGAAGTTTAGATTTTGTCCTTACAGTGATGGGAAGTCATTGAAAAATGTTAAGCAGGAAAGTGGCGCAAACCATTTATATTTTTAAAAGATCACTTTGGCAGTAATATCTAGGGGATTTATAGAAAAAGGGCCAGAAGGGGGTAAGTTAGAAAGTAAGAAACAATTGGGGTAGGCTACAACAATGGCAATAGGGAAGGAGAAGAGAGATCAGAAAGATTCAGGAATTGTAGCTGACTGAACTTGGTAGGCAGCTGGCAGTAAGGCATGAGGGAAAGCCTGTGATGGAGATGGCCTCTGAGGTCCTGGCTAATAGTTCCATTCATGGAGGGAAGGAACATGGAAGCTGTCTTGGGGGAAGGTAAACCTTAGGGAAGGTTGACACTTGAAGATGTGTCAACAAGTAACATCCAGTCAACACATGAGCTTAAGAGAAGTGTCTGGGCTAGACTCCAGAGAGTTACAGGTGGAACCATCAGTAGGGTCAAACAGAGCATAGAGATCTAGCGTGGAAAGGACTGAAATGTGATGGATGTGACTAACAACAGGAACCCATGGGTTTCCTTTGCCAGAACATCGAAGGGGGAGTAGTAGAGACGGAAGCTGGATTGTAGAGGACTGAGGAGGAACTATAAGAAGGGCCATGAGAAGTGAAGACAGAAAACAGAAAATATAGCCTCTACTTCAAAGGGCTTGACAGGGAAATGAGAAGGGGACTGGTGGACAGGATGAGTGTCACAAGATAAGATTATGAATGTGGCCCCAAGTGAAGGGGATTGTAATTGTCAGATCTTGCCCATTAAAAGATGGTTATCTGTTGTATGCTCAGCTCCTGGACAAGCGTGAGGAGAAAAGAGTACAATCATATGGTTATGAAAAAACTTACGTACTTTCTATGCAGGACAGTATGTTATATGCTGTACTGATATTATTTTAACTCACACGATGACTGTATGAGATAGATGTTATCTCTATTTTACAGATTAGGAAACAGACAGACTGAGAAAGTCCTTGATGAGTACATGTTCTTGAGCCATACTTTAATGGATCCAAGACTACTTATAGTTTATTAAATAATATCTATCTTGAGTAACCTAAGCTAATTTTTCAAATTTTCAGGTCAAAAATCACTTTCTTCACTTCTTTCTTTTTATTTTTATTTCCTTTGTAATCTGTTGTAGCCTAATACCACCGACATCCCATATGGGGGCTGTTTGTCCACTTGGGATTTTCCTAAGACCCTGAAGCCCTATAATTAACATTACCATTGACAAGAGGAAGGCTAAGCATCATTGGTGACTGGTACCTGCTCCCAGTTAAAAAATACTGGAAAAGAGAGCTAAATATAGAAGAGAACTAAGCACGGTTTAAATAGGCATTGCATTTTCTTTGTCCTTGAAAGTCTTTATTTATTTTTTAATTCTAGTCAACTTCGAAGTTTCTAGACCTAAAGTGATTTAGCCCATACTCAGTACGTGATCACAGCATGCACAAGCATTAAGGAAATAGAAAAGATATAGAGATACAGTAATAGTAACCACTAAAATTAAAAAAGACATAGAGTTGCCCTCTGGGTCTTTTTTTTCTTTTCTTTTCTTTTTTGCTTGATAAGTATCTTTTCTCTCTGGATAGCAACAGCTAGTTTAGGAAGCAAGATCTCAGCTGGTCTGACGACTGGAGGGGTGGCAGTACTCATCGGGCAACCCACAGAGGTCGTGAAGGTCAGACTTCAAGCGCAGAGCCATCTGCACGGTCTCAAACCTCGCTACACCGGGACTTACAATGCTTACAGAGTCATAGCGACAACAGAAGGCCTGATAGGCCTTTGGAAAGGTAATTGACTTCAAGGTGAATCTGATCATTATTAAAACACCTATATCTTAGGGGGCGCCTTGGTGGCCCAGTCGGTTAAGCATCTGCCTTCAGCTCAGGTCATGGTTGGGATGGAGTCCTGCATTGGGCTCCCTGCTCAGCGGGGAGTCTGCTTTTCCCTCTCCCTCTTCCCCTCCCCCAACTTGCGCTCTCTCACTCTAGCTCTCTCTCAAATAAATAAATACATTTAAATTTTAAAAAAAAGAACACATATATCCTGTCAACACCTTATCGTATAATGAAGCTATTATACATTTTCTTTTTTCTAGGAACTACTCCCAATCTGACAAGAAATGTCATCATCAATTGTACAGAGCTGGTTACATATGACCTAATGAAGGAAGGCCTTGTGAAAAACAAACTCCTGGCAGGTAACTTCCTCTTAGCTACGTAACCCGTGGGTCTATACATTTACAGTTTCATCCTGGAGCTCCTCCAGGGATGTTGTACTGAATCCCTTAATTGTAACAGTTGAAAAAACTAAGTAATTTTGAACACTAGATAGAACTTTTAAGCAAACAAAACAGAACAAAAGAAAAAACAAACCAAAACACTAACTTTTAGAAGTTTGCTGCAACCAATTTTTTTTCTGCAACAAAAAGTGTAACTGTATTCTTACATCAGCATTATACTCATGTAATACTAGTATATGGGACTTGGTTAGCATCTTATTCTTTATATAGCATAGCATCCCACACTCTATCCAGATGAGCTGGTTAGATAGGAGCCCATCAGTGTTTTCATCCAAAAGTAGTACCATTGGATAGGTTCCTAAGATAGTCTCACAGGTTCTAGAGACATTGAAATTCTCCCTGGACAATGACTTTAATTCAACAAAAAAAGTATTAGATGCCTATATCTCAGGCATTATGTGATACCCTAAGGGCACAGAGCAGACTCACAGGATATTTTCCTAAACCACTAACAATCCCCTGTGCCACATACTCTTTGTCATCTTTTTGGGTAAGGGTAAGTGAAAGCTTCCTTGGGACATTTTATTTATTGATGAGACATCCACATTGGTCTTCTGATATCATCAGGTTTCTGAGGATCTGATAGATAACTAAAAACTAGAAGCTTCTTCCAAAAGTCTGCTGCTGATTTGTTTCATTGATCCGTTTTAGACGACTTACCCTGCCACTTCGTGTCAGCCCTTATCGCTGGATTTTGCACAACGGTCCTGTCCTCGCCGGTGGATGTGGTAAAAACCCGATTCGTTAATTCTCCACCAGGCCAGTACACGAGTGTGCCCAACTGTGCCATGACAATGCTCACCAAGGAAGGACCGCTGGCTTTTTTCAAAGGGTAGGATATGGTCTTCTCAGTCTGTAATGCTGTGTTCAGGCTGTCTGTGTCCTTTGGGAGGCTGTCTCATCTAAACAGTTGACCAGCCTTAGTCTATGCCGTATGTTTAGTGTTTATTTCCCCTTGCCATAACTATCACCAATTCCTCTGGGCCAGAAAACTATGATATTAAAATGTTCTCAGCCTTGATCAGAGGCTCGCTTAAATTCAGTGACCTCTCTCTTGGTCCCAACCTATTGGGAATTGGACAGAATTTTGCTTGATCAGGACTAGAGAACTATAAAGTGGAGGGAAAGCATAATAGAGGGCTACACAAAAACAAGATGTGATTTTTGCTATTAAAAGAATTTTTTAGAGGCACCTGGGTGACTCAGTGGGTTAAGCCTCTGCCTTCAGGTCAGGTCATGATCTCAGGGTCCTGGGACTGAGCCCCACATCGGGCTCTCTGCTCGGCGGGGAGCCTGCTTCCCCCTCTCTCTCTGCCTGCCTCTCTGCCTACTTGTGATCTCTGTCAAATAAATAAATAAAATCTTTAAAAAAAGAGAATTTCTTAAATTTTAAAAATCTGGACTCAGATTTTTTTATTGTAATAAAGTAAAACTAGAGAAAAATCATTGCCACTGACCTAGAAAAGTCATGCAGAAAATGATGTGGTTTGAATAATTATTATGCTCACCTTGAAACCAGTATTGCATAGTAGACCACTTTTCCTGTTAAGTAGTATTACATTGGCTACTACCTTCCTAAGAAAGTACAGTATGAACTGCTGTATGGATGCACTCTGTAAGGATTAAACTGGTGATAATATAGCCATTTCTATAACCCTTTAAAATTGTAAGGTAATGCCTCAAACTTTATGAAATAAACATAAATGCACCATACACATTATACACAAGCTTTTCAAATCACCATAAATAGCACTAATGGTATATGAATACAAATGAGTTATATTATAAATTAATTAGGAATGGATATCTCAGTTATTGACCATTAACCATTTAACAATACTTTCATTTTTTTCAAACTTGAAACTTTTTGGGTATATATGCTGCAGCAAGGATGAACCATGAAAACATTATGCTGAATAAAATGGGCCAGACACAGGACATATATTGTATGATTTCACTTATGTGAGGTATCTAGAGTAGTCAGATTCATACAGACAGAGGTGGAATGGTGATCACCAGAGGCTGAGGGGAGGTGGAAGGGGGGGGTAGGGAATTATTATTTTTTTGTTTTTAGGTTTTATTCATTTATTAGAGAGAGCATGGGATCATGAGTGAGGGAGAGGGAGAATTAGGCTTCCCTACTGAGCAGGGAGCCTGACACAGGGCTTGATCCCAGGACCCTGAGATCATGACCTGAGCTGAAGACAGATGCTTAACTGACTAAGCCACCCAGGTGCCTGGGAATTATTGTTTAATAGGTACAGTTTCAGTAGGGATGACCAGAAGGTTCTGGAGATGGGTAGTGGTGACGGTTGCTCACGATGTGAATGCACTTAATGCTACTGAATTATACACTTAAAATGGTTAAAATGGTAAACTAGGGGCACCTGGGTGGCTCAGTGGGTTAAAGCCTCTGCCTTCGGCTCAGGTCATGATCCCAGGTCCTAGGATCAAGCCCCACATCGGGCTCTCTGCTCAGCAAGGAGCCTGCTTCCTCCTCTCTCTTTGCCTGCCTCTCTGCCTACTTGTGATTTCTGTCTGTCAAATAAATAAAATCTTTAAAAAAAATGGTAAACTAATGAACTATGTACCACAATTAAAATAGACACACACGCACACACACACATCCAGGAGTCAGGAGAAATGTATTGAGACCTTAAAGTGACCAAAACCTTTGGGGCATGATTTTTTAGGCCAGATCTCTTTTAAAAAATCTATCCAAAACAGAGTTGACTGATGATACCTTTTTCTCTCTGAATGTCTTATTCCTGCAAACAGGCATTCAACATCAATCATTTGGCCTGCACAGTTTGACAGAATAACAAACAAAACAGAAAACAAACCACCCAACCCCCTCCCCCCTGCAAAAAAGAAGAAAAGTACACTTAGCTCCTTGACGGTCTAAGGCCAAGAATTGCCAAGATCGGGACAGCACTAATTCTTCACTTTAGAAAATGGTCCACTTACTCATCGATTTTTCTTGGCTTTCTCCTCTTCCTCTTTCAACAGATTCCTACCTCCCATTCAGAAAGCAGAGCAAAGGATAGCAATAATTTCCTTGCTCCTCAAAAAAAGAGTTACAGGGAAATGCCCCTTCAGAAAGGACATGGGCTTTGGTGTGGTGGGAAGGAAAGCCGTTTATGTATTTGGATAGATGTGATCATTCGGGGTTTTGTGGTTCTGAAGCAGTATTAGACGGCTACATAAAACATTATCTTAGGCACCGCTGGAAAGGGGAGGAATAGGTCATTTTAAATGTCTTTATTTGAGAAGAGTGGTGCAATGAGAAGCAGAAACTGTGAGATAATAGCTTTAAGAATTCCAACAAACTCAAGAGAATGATGACATGCCCTTTTCTAGATTTGTACCTTCCTTCTTGCGACTCGGATCCTGGAATGTCATCATGTTTGTGTGCTTCGAACAGCTGAAGCAAGAACTGATGAAGTCAGGGCAGACCGTGGACTGTGCCACATAATCACCTTCAGGAAAAGGCGGTAACACACCAGGGGGAATCTTTGCTGACCGGATAACTAAAATCAAAAATGAAAACAAAACACCTATTTCCCCTTAATTCACCCTAAAAAGATAAAGGAGTTCTGATAAAGAGTTTTGGACTTTTCAAAGAAAAATGAGTATTTATTTCCTGTGACTTTTATTCTCGGTGTCTCAGGAAGGAGAAAGCAAAATTCTCAGTATGCACCTTGGCTCATGCAAGGTGCAAATAAGTGACTGCATTTGATTGGCTGTTTTGAGAGGAAGGGAGTCTTACGATTGAATATGAAGAAATTTAACATGTTTTCATTATAATTCAAGTTCACTAGAAAGGAAAACGGCTGCATTTTTATGTTTGTAAATACTTAATGATGAACAGTTATCAAGAAAATGCTGTTTCCTTTTATTAACTCAGTTGTCAGTTAGTATATTCAGTAAAGTATTCCCAGTACCTTTGAATGTTTGTCATTTAGGGTCTATCTCTGAACGTAAAATTTGCGGTGCACTTCTAGCAAGTGAAGGTCTTTAGATTCAACAAGCATAAACTTACTTTAAATGTAATTGGTACAGATTTCTAATTTTGGGAGTCTGTGTTTCCTGGCATTTATAACAACCTCTAATCTAAGACACTATAATCTTTTGGGCATATTGTTATTACAATCATGATATCTGTGTCAGAAGTGCAGAATTTTTGAGGCAGAAGGTACCTTGGGTTAGACAGAAGAACAGTCTGGGATTCCTTGTGAGATAAAAACAAATCTTCATGGCATCTTTCCAGCCAAGCTAAATTCATCATTAACACCTGTAGGAACCTTTTTCTTATGCCCACAAACCGAGTGCAGAAGAATAGGGAAAGAATAAACAAGACGTTAGAAAAGAAGTGTAAGACAAAACCCAGGCTTTTGAGCCAAAACCGAAGAATGGCGGAAGGGCCGGGAAGCCTACAGGTTGTCAGGCGGCATTCTATTTGTTTTCATCAGCTCCGCATTCTATCTACTGTTGTGTTTCCCCCCCTTGACTTTATGAGGTTTCCCTGGTGCTTATTTCCCCTGCTGTTAACTGTAAAATGGTCTTGTAGCAGAGGTCTGCAGTACCCCTCGCCTCATTGATCGCACCACTCTAGCGCATGCGCGCCTCACTTCTGCTGTCCTGTCCGCATCTCTCCAGGGTCTTCCGCCGGCAGAGCCATCCCTGTGCGCCTGCGCATGGCACGCTCGAAGAATGGGAAAGAACACACCCCCTGGGAGCCGCCCTTGCCCAGTAACTGATGGGAGTTTGTATATAAATACTTTAGTCCCCTCACCCTCACCCAAGGACTCAAAATCCAGTTACACAGTGTTATTTTGCTTAATACAAAACCCTTTATGGGATGACTTCAGTCCCCTCCCTTACCAGTGTTTCCTGGGATCACCGCCCAAATGAATGACAAATCCTTATTCAAGGTCTGATTCTGGAGGAATCCAAACTAAGACAAACCATAACCTTAGAGTAGCATGTTTCTGTCAAATACAGAAGAAAACATAAAAGTTCATTTCTTTGCAGTTAGGAAGTAGGCTGTAGTGACAAGATACTGTCTCTTGATCAAACTATAGTCAGGCTTCTCTGAGCTGCCTTTTTCTACTAAATACTCCTTAGGCATGTCTTCAAGAGCCCAGTTTAACAAGAATCGGGCTAGACAGGTTTAGCCAGAGTCCCTCACCCTTCATAAATGATCACCCTTGAGAACTGATCAAAAATCCCTCCTCTACCCTCGATATTGGATCAATTCTCTTGGATTTTCTATGTACACATTTAGATCATTTATGACTAACTTTTCTTTCATTCCATCCACTTGTTTTATGGCACTGGGCAGGACTCTAGCACAATTTTGAATAGATGTGCTGTGACAATTTAGATTATTCATCAAATGTTCACTCTTTAGCTCTTCCTAATAGTATACATGTCCCTCCCTGTTCCATGGATGTTGGACTTGACCATGTGACTTGCTGTAAAACCAAGGGAATGTGAGTGGACATGATGTGAACAAAGGCTTGAAATACCTGCAAGCCATTGGACTTCTTCTCTTGTTTCTGCTGCACCATTAAAGAGCATACCTCAGGTAGCCCACTGGTCCCAGATGAGCAGATCACATCGAGATGACAGGAGCCAAAAACATGACCTATGTTTAAGGCCCACTGAACCCAGCTGAGTTTAGCAAAGCTGCCTGGTTAGCCTACCCATGTGTGAGGAGGGAATGTTTTTTTTTTTTTGTAGCCACTAAGATTTTTGTGTGATTGGTTGTTATGTGTTGTTGTTGTGGCAAAAACAGATACAAGTGGTAACATCCTTTCTTAATTCTGATCCCGATGTTTTACCATTAAATATATTAGTGTTTATTTTATAGATATAATTCATAAAATTAAGGTAACCCCTATTTATTTGTTAAGTTTTTAACACGAATGGATGTTGAATTTTTACCAAATGCTTTTTCTGCAACTTTTAAAATTATGTGGTTTTCAAATGTTAATGTGGTAAATTTCATTAATTTTATTTTGGGAATTAACCTGAGCTGCAATTGATCACACATTAAAACAACGTATCTATATGTAGTTCATTATTACTTAATATATTTATTTCTGGACTTCAGTATGTTTCTATTTTATTTAGCATTACAACATCTAAAATGACACTGGCATATAATTCTTCTTTTTCATTCTGTTCTTGTTGGACTTGAGTCATCAACACTATGAAGTTTCATGAAGGGTGTCCACCCTTCATTACGTAGAAGAGATTGTGAAAACTGTCATTATTTTATTCTTAAATGTGTTAACTTACCAGTGCAGAACTGTGGGTGTTTTTTGTTTAATTAACATATAATGTATTATTTGTGTCAGGGGTACAGGTAAACTGTAGGTTTTTTAATGGAAAGATTTTAAATTCCTGAATCCACTAACAGTGCTGGGACTTTCTGCTTCCCTATTTCTTCTTATACAGTTTTGTTTTGATAAGTATATTTTTCTAGAAATGTTTATATTTCATCTAAAGTTTCAAATTTTTGAGGTGATCCTTATATTTTCAGTGTTTGCAGGATCTGTAGTGGTGTTTCATATTTAATTCTTGATATCATTATTTGCTTTTCCTTATCTCACCATGGTTTATCAGTATTACTAGTATTTTTAAGCAACAGCTTTTTACTTTTGTTGATTCTATGGTATATTTTCTACTCCACACATCTGGGCTCTTGCCTTTAGTATTTCCTTCTTTATTTTCTTTAGGTTTATTTTGTTCTTTGCCAGACTCCTTGAGATGATTACTTTAATTTTCAGCCATTCTTTTTTCAATATATAAATTTAAAGCTATTATTAGTACTAACTTTAAAAGTACTGCTTTTGCTGTATCCAACCAGTGACATATGTGGTATGTTTGTTTAGCTTAAAATAAGATAGACACACAAACACACACACACACAGAATGCTCTGCAGCTGTACATAAATAGAATAAGGAAGCTATGTATTAATATAAAAATGTATCTAAGATACACTGCAAGATTAAGTAAAACATACTATAGTGCAGTATGAATTATTCCCATCCTTTCTAAGAATGGGAGATGGGAGTGGTAGCTTCTTTTCTGGTCTTATAACAACTGTTGTTACCCAATAACATCTTAAATAGGTAATTAGTGGATGAGTTAAAGTCATAAAAATAAAAATTTCCTGTATATTCTGATAAATCTATAGAACATGATTAAAGGATTAAGTAAGAAAGGCACTATTTCATGAAAATAAATGACTTAAATAAGGGATAGGGAGGAAGGGAAGAGACGGAAGGATTAGCAGAAAGGCTTATAACAATTTTGACACTTTTTTTTAATTTGTTCACAACATTCTGAACAAAATGACATCACATTTCAACTATTGCTTTTACATAAGAAGTTAATTGTTTTATCCAAAGTAGACAAAAATCTATTTCTTTAAGTTGCCAACCAGCACTTTTTCCCCCAGGGAAAGCCACTGCTCTTTTCTTGAATACATTAACAGAAACATTGAACTGCCCTATAATTGGGAAAAAAAAAAAAAAAAAAAGAATTCCCCTATAAGAGTTGGTTCTTAGCTGAAGTATATTTAATTTTTTTCTTGTCAAAAGCTGAAGCCAGAAAACAAAACAAGCTCACTCATGATTTCTCTCATATGTTTAAAGTCCATTAATCTTCGTTAACAATCTGCCTGTGTGGAGAGGTTGCTAAATGTGAAAATGGAAAGTAAGCCTCCCCAGACTTATTCATAGAAAAGTTGAGTGGACCATTTATCCTGAGAAAATAGCTGCTGGCCCCCAATCATTACTTCAAGGAAGACAACCATTATTGCTCTCCAAGCCAAACCTCTTCTCTTCTGTGCCATGATAGTGTGTAATATTTCCTGCTCTGGCAATGAGCATTCCACTTTTCACTTGTGTAATGCTGCTCCTTTGAGCAATCTTTGACCAAGTTCAATTTCACTGAATGCTAAGGGGAGAAACAGTAATATAAACAATTATTAATACTGGAATAAAAATGAAGACTACACATAAATTTCAGATAGAAAAATACATACAAATCCAAACAGTTGTTAAGAGGAAAAAAAAATACAGGATGGGCGTTTACAAGAAAAAGATTTTGTTTTCTAACTGGTGCCAGTAAGACACTGATTTTATATCTAACTCTACCACCATATGTATATACAAAGAGAGGCTGGTCTAGGTTCACTGATATACTGATATCCCCTGATTTCTCCTATTTTCTTAAAGATTGTCTTTCAGAACATATTTGAACTACAACCAGTGTAACTGTGTTTATACTATTCTTGTCACTGGCACACTCTCTTCGATCTGGCACATACAAAAATTCATTTCCACGTTGATTCACTTTTCTGATGCTAAAGCAAACATAATTTTTCTGCTACTTCAATTCTATCACTACTTTGGTATTTCATTCATTATTATAGAAACAGGTAAGATTCTAAATATGGATTTTAAGACTACATAAAATTCTAACATACATAGGTCGAAAGAAAGGAAAAGTAGGAAGGTTGACACAATTATGTTTTTCCTTTTCATGTATGTCACTATGTTACATTCTACTTTACAAGTGGCGACACTTAGCTTGGCTTCCAGATTATCAAATGTTAGAATTTATTGGTAGCTTTTAGACCAATTCACTACAGAATTTCTGAAATGGTTACTGATTATTTTAAGCAAAAACAGGACAATATCTATATTGTACCAACAGAGATGACTTAAAGAACATATTATTGACCAAACTTTCTGATGACATGCTTTTTAAAACATGAAAGTTACTTTCCTCCCTAGAAGGGGAAAAACTTGCTTAAAAAGTTTCCCCATCCACAGCTGGATCATTCTTTATTAAGCATATTGACAAAGGTTAAATCAGTTCAAGATCTCAGCTATTGAAAGATCAAAATATTAAGGTAAGTATTTTCAGCTTGGAAATTAAACAAACAGAATTGCTTTCCATGTAAGAGTAAACACTTAAAACTTTAATGGTTAGCACCTGACCTTTACCAGGATTTTCCTCCATCTCTTAGAATTCTAGAGTTGGATAATAAAGCACCAAAAACATAAAAATAACAAAATAAAAGAAAGATAGTCCCAAGGTTGAGAAGTCTCCTACAAGAAGCCAATTTTTAAATTCCTGTGATACTGAGATGCTAGACCACCATGATTATAATAAGATGAATCCAATTTTTAAAAGTTTTATCCTGTTGAGAAAATAATAGTTTTAATGCTGTGCTCTCAATGTATGTGCCATACAATACCGCATCTGTTATTTTCTGCTCAGGTATTTTTCATCGCTCTTCTCTCTGGCAAGTTTACAGAGAGAGGTTTGTCAACAGACAGGAACAAATATTGCAAGTCTCAGGTCTTGCTATACCACAGGCATCAGTCCTGAAACACTTGATATTCACATTAAAAGATCCACCAGCTCTCATCATGTTTAAATGATGTCTCTAACAGGCTGCTTTCTGTAGGATTTGAGAACTTAGTAATCAGACAAACCTATCTTTAAACTCTTGTAGTTTTGCTAGGAGTACAGATTTCTAAAACACACAAGGAAGAAACTATTCCCGTTAGAATTTCCTCACTATATAATCCTTGACAGCACTTGATGCCCTCCTGAGATTTGAGGAGAATAAAGCTATACGAAATGCACAGTCATCATCCTCAGGCTACTTTAGAGTCCCACAGACCATCAACTCAAAGAACACCCATAAAGTCCATACGCCATTATCCAGAAACACTATGGAGGCAAAGCAAAAAGAAGCAACAGTTAACAGTGAGTAAAATAAACCAACCATGTTTCACGGGTATTTTTAAGAAGCTTTAGGTTTTCCTTTTGTTTCGGTTCAAAGACAGCTTTATGGAAAGTAAGCCACTGTCCTTTGAATACAGTCAAGATTTTCTTAGCAAATACATCTCTTTTCATAAACACAGCCAGAGAAGCCTCATAAAAGGCCCTCACAATGAGCACTAACTATAGTTCTTTCCTACAACAGACTGAAAAGCAAATACTGAAGATGAGAAAATGCCTTTAAGCTTTAAAATACCACTGTGATATTTTCAAGTATGGTATTTAAAATCAAAAAAGCTAGTCACCAATACTATCATTCTCTCATTAGCAATTATGCTAATAAGCATTTTGTAATAATTGTATATTATATATATATTATATATATAGTTATATATATATAATAATTAGCAATTATGCTAATGGGAGAAACCAAAAAGAGGCCTTGTTTCTTTATTTTGTTTGACACAGCTCTGCTTTCTGCTACTAATGAAGCAACATTAGGAATGTGATTGAGATGCAAAGAAAGAAAGAAAACCTTGAAGAGCTACTCTTCCTGTTAATTAACCTAGGGAGAAAACAAGACAAAGGAAATAAAAAACAATCCTTTCCAAACTAAGACACAAAAAATCTGAAAAGAGCTCTGAAAAGAGATGGACTTGATAGTTAAAATACATAAAAATGAACACTGAGTTTTACACATTTTAATCAACCAATTTAATACAAATACCTGATTTATACTTTTACACTAAATGGGCTAAGTCCCAAGTTCCAAACTGTAGTTTGCAAGCCTCTACAGTAGGGATCTTTGGAAGGATAAGGTACCTTTGGAGGACAGTGTATAAACAACTGTAAACATACACTGATTGTCCACTAGCTTTCTTAAATAGAATTTCTGAAATATTTTAGTAGGAAATTATATATAATGAGTGTAATTGATCAGATAATTTCTATTACAACATATAAATTCTGTTGTGTGTGCAAAATGTGGTAGAAATAGAAGATGATATGGAGGAATCATATCTTTAAAGTTAGTGATACATTACAATCCAGTAAGAGTCCTTTAATCTTTTCATGAAACTTCTCTCTATACATGTTGAAATACATAATGCTTTCTGGCTTTTCTTCAAACCAAAACTTGTCAAATTCATAGACAAGGTAACCTGCAGTGAAAAATAAAACATAAATACAGTGCTCAGTAAAGGAAATCACAAACAAAGCATCTCATTTTAAAGTGCAGAACCAGGGGTGACTGGGTGGCTAAATGGGTTTTAAAGCCTCTGACTTCAGCTCAGGTCATGATCTCAGGGTCCTGGGATTGAGCCCCCGCATTGGGCTCTCTGAACAGCGGGGAGCCTCTTCCCCCCCACTCTCTGCCTGCCTCTCTGCCTACTTGTGATCTCTCTCAGTCAAATAAATGAATAAAATCTTACAAAAAAATAAAGTGCAGAACCCTCCTTTAAATTCCACATGAAGATATAATAATCAGATCCTATGATCCCGCAATTGCACTACTAGGTATTTATCCAAAGGATACAAAAATAGTGATCCGAAGAGGCATCTGCACGCAATGTTTATAGCAGCAATGTTCACAATAGCCAAACTATGGAAAGTGTCCAGATGTCCACTGACCCACTGACAGGTGAATGAATAAAGAAAAATTTATATATATATATATATATATATATATATATATATATATTGATATATATATATATATCAATCAATATATCATGGACTATTACATAGCCATCAAAAAGAATGAAACCTTTCCATTTGCAACAACACAGATGGAACTAGAGGGTAGTATGTTAAGGGAAATAAGTCAGAGAAAGACAAATACCATATGATTTCACTCAAATGGGGAATTCAAGAAACAAGACAGATGAGGATAAGGGAAGGGAATGAAAAATAAAGTAAGATGAAAACAGAGAGGGAGGCAAACCATAAGAGACCCTTAACTATGGGAAACAAACTGAGGGCTGCTTGAAGGGATGGGGGTGGGAGGATCAGATAATTGGGTGATGGGCATTAAGGAGGGCACTTGATGTAATGAGTACTGGGTGTTAAAAGCAATGGATGAGGGGCACCTGGGTGGCTCAGTGGGTTAAAGCCTCTGCTTTCGGCTCAGGTCATGATCCCAGGGTCCTGGGATCGAGCCCCGCATTGGGCTCTCTGCTCCACGGAGAGCCTGCTTCCCCCTCTCTCTCCCTGTCTGCCTCTCTTGCCTACTTGTAATCTCTGTCTGTCAAATAAATAAATAAATAAAATCTTAAAAAAAAAAACAGAAGCAACGGATGAATCACTAAATTCTACCCCTGAAACCAATTTTACACTGTATGTTAACTAAACGGAATTTAAATAAAAAAGTTTTTAAAAGATATAATAATCAGAAATCATATTAATAAACTACTACTAGAGGGATGCCTGGGTGGCTCAGCTGGTGAAGCACCTGCCTTCGGCTCAGGTTATGATCCCAGGGTCCTGGGGTTGAGTCCCACATTGGGCTCTCTGCTCAGCGGGGAGTCTGCTTCCCCCTCTGCCTGCTGCTCCTCCTGCTTGTACTCTCTCTCTAACAAATAAATAAAATCTTAAAAAAAAAAACCTACTATAAACCTGGAAAAACCTTTTTAAAGAAAGGAATTTTTTGGTATGTTCAAAATAAGCCGGAATTTCAATAAAATATTTAGTATATCTACCGTTTGTCTCAAATGTCAATAAAATCCCTCAAATGTAAAGAGATACAGTACTATCAAAAAAATACCTTGGGGATAGGAAAAAGTTATCCCCAGAGATCCCTGAAACACAAATATGAAAGTAATGAGAAAACATTAGAACGCATAAAGTACATGAAAACATTAGATAAGGATAAAGTATAATGAAGTCTACTTCATTATAAATCTAAGAATTATTTCTGCTTTCCTCAATAAACTAGTCAACACCTTCATTTTTTAAAAAATAATATATGGGGGGAACTCGGGTGGCTCAGTTGTTTAAGCGTCTGACTCTTAATTTTGACCTAGGTCATGATCTCAGGGCTGTGAGATCTAGCCCCACATCGGGCTCTGTGCTCAGCATGGAGTCTGCCTGTCCCTCGGATCCACCTGCACCACCCCTCGAACCCCAACCAGCTTGTGCACTCACTCTCTCTCAAATAAATAAAATGTTAAAAATATATATATGCACTCTAAATAGTAGGCTTAACATTTTTGTTTTGCAATATCTTCATAAAAGTAGCCAAATAAACCATCAAAGTGTTAACGGTACTTAATAAAATATGCATATAGATATATTTACAACCAAAAAACATGAATTTAAAATCATTCCTAAACTGTACTTGGATTCAACCAAATATATTTAACAAGTGTTATCATAGTGCTCGCCATGTGCTCATGTGCAGATGTACTCTCAGGGCAATCCTATGACGCAGTACTACCTTATCCCCATTTTACTGAAGAGGAAATGGAGTGTGCAGAGAGCTTTTACTTTTCCCCAAGTAATTTCTATGCTCAGTGTGGGACTAGAACTCACGACCCTTAGATCAAGAGTTGCATGCTCTACTGACTGAGCTAGCCAGGTGCCCACAGAGCTTAAATAACTTGTCCAAATCACATAGTTTACAAGTGGTCTCTATTATGTTATGTTATAAGTTAGACTTTGTTTCCACCAGAATTTCATTTTCTCTTCTGAAAGGGCTTTTAAGAAGGGATAGAAGTGAATTATTTAAGATTTTTTTTTTTTTTAATTTGACAGAGAGAGAGAAAGAGAGCACAAGCAGGGGGAGCAGCAGGCAGAGAGAAGCAGACTCGCCACTGAGCAAGAAGCCGGATGTGGGACTCAATCCCAGAACTCTGAGATCTGAGCCAAAGGCAGACGCTTAAACCCACTGAGCTACCCAGGTGCCCCAGAAGTGACTTATTTCAGATAAATGGAGCAGGGAAAGACAGTGACTGCATAAAAGTGTGGCAAGACTATCATAATCACTTAATATGAAAACAAAGTAAATTCTATTTTTTTTAAGATTTTATTTATTTATTTGAGAGGCGGAGATCACAAGCAGGCAGAGAAGCAGGCAGAGAGAGATGAGGAAGTAGGCTCCCCGCCGAGAAGAGAGCCCGATGCGGGGCTCGATCCCCCTGGATCATGACCTGAGCCGAAGGCAGAGTCTTTAACCCACTGAGCCACCCAGGCACCCCACTAAATTCTATTTTAGAACATCAATCATAAATAAAGCAAACATTAACAGTTAAGAACCATGACATTTCAACATTGAAATATCTAAGAAGACCAATTTAAGAAAATATTTCAGATTAATCTCTTGATATGATAAAATAGATTTTTGTTAACTAGGATATGTTAGAAAAGTAAAGAATAAGGCCTTGTTGGGCAGAGGGATGCTACTTCCTTCTCATTCCCAAAAGACAAACTGAGAATGGTAATCTTGTAATTATTTTAAGTATATTTTTAATCTTTATTTCATTCAAAATTTAGCTTGTATATACAGTGGAATAATAGTACATCTACAGAAATTACATATTCGTGTATAAATTGAATCTGTGCTCCCCCCACCCTACTCCCATCACATTAATAGGTATGTACAATAAAAAATTCAGAGATTAATAATCTGGGTAGTATGAAAAATAAGACATCTATCTAAGCTTTATGATATTTTTGTTTTAGTATTTTTGGCTATTAAGTTTTAGCTATTTACCATTCATATAAATCCTTTAGATTGCTTTTTTTTTTTTTTAATGTGGGTTCTATACTGCGCATGGACCCCAATGCAGGGCTTGAACTCATGACCAAGAGATTAAGACCTGAGCTTAACCAACTTAGCCACCCAGGCATCCCAAAATTGCTTTTCACTACTGTCCTCGGCAAATGATTACTTAGGTCTGGAACAAACTGCTCAAGTATAAAGTACTAGAAATTTCTTGCTTCAGAGCTGGGTTATTGGTCTATAATGTAAATTGGTCTCAAAGAAAGACCTGCCTAAGGTCCTGAGACTGTAATGGCTAAGTTGATGAAACATCAAGGAACTGCAGGAGATGGCACCAAAATTATAGGAAGCTAGCGGGCAGGGCCTTACATGACATAGACTCTGAAATCCTTGCAGGAAAGGATGGAAAAGAGTTGTTTCCACAAAGCACATCTATTTTCCTCTTGACTCTAGGAGGTTTAAACACTAGCCTCAATGGAAATCCCACACAAAATTTCTAACCTTAAAATTCCCTGTGTGCTTTTACTGTCTCTAACCAAAGCCAAAAGAGCTCTGGATATTTTCCAATAGGGGTTAAAAATAAGGGAACCAGGGGTGCGTGGGTGACTCAGTTGGTTAAGCAGCTGCCTTTGCCTCAGGTCATGGACCTGGGGTCCTGGGATCGAGCCCCACATCAGGCTCCCTGCTCAGCAGTGAGCCTGCTTCTCCTCCTCCCTCTGCTTGTGCTCTCTTGCTTGCTCTCTCTCTCAAGTAAATAAATAAAATCTTAAAAAAAAAATATGGGAACCACAGGAATAGGGATTGACTGTAAACTGGCCTGAGAGACCTTGTGGGGTGACAAAAATGTTCTGAAATTGGATTATGATGTTGGTTGTGTAACTTAGCAAATTGACCCAAACTCGGCGAATCGTATACTTAAAATGGGTGAATTACTGGAGTGGTATCTGGAGGTGCGTGCTGCATGAAGGGAGTGTTTTGGTCTTGAAAATGAAAGCTTTCAAACTGCTAAGACTTGGGCCTCATCTCGGCTCTCTCCGCAGCGTCTCGAATCGCAGCTGACACCAAGCGCGTGAATAGCCTGAAAGCGAGGTACGGAGTCCTGTAGTCTGACGGGGATGCTCCCAAAGAGAGGGAAAGAAGAATAATGCAGAAATGGATAACCGAAGGGGCAAAGTCTCTGGTAAGACTTCCCAGAGAAGGTCATGTCTAAACTGAGATTTGCAAGATGCGCAGGCGTCACCTGGACAGAAAGGAAGAAGCAGGAAGGGCGTTCCGGGCCAAGTGAGAGGTAGAGAGTCAAAAGGGAGCGTAATACATTTGCACCACTCAAAGGCCTGCGTGCCCACATTTCAGACTGCGGGGAGTGGGTGTCTGGCAGGAGAATGAATCTGGAGAGGGTACCAAAGTATGGATTATGAAAGGCCTTGTAGTGGAACCTTTTCAACAACTGTAGGCAGTGGAGCAAAATGATTTGATTTTCATTTTAAGTCATTCTATCTGCAATGTGGAGAAGAACCGGAAGAAGGTCCTCACAGAGAGGCCACTCAAAAAGCCGTCACAGTAACCCACTAACAAAGGCCTCGTGGTGCGCAGTTACAGTGGGGACGGGAAAAAGTAAAGAGAGGCGACAGCACCTGACAAACCTGGGACAAGGGATTAAGTGAAGGCAGAGGAGGCTGTGGGAAGGAGAGACTTGGATGATGCCTTCAACGTGGAGATGAAAAAGTTAGGATTTGGCCGTTTATTACCAGATTAGTTTCCTACATTCTGCCAACATGCAAATGGCATTCTAAAGACACAAAGAGATCAAGAAAAGTAGAATGTGGAACTAAGCTAGGTTTAAAGTCTTTGCTTCTGAGCAATAGCTTCACAAGATAAATTCATTTAATTAAACCTTCAGTGTGCAAGTCACAAGAAAACTTAATGGAACAGTGATAATAATGACTGCATTAGGAACCAGTTAGTAAGTACCCCCAACCTAACACAGGAAAACCTGGCCTTGAAGTGGGGGATGGGGGAGAATGTTCCTTTAAATTTGATTTCCTTATAAGACTAACAAAATAATCTGCAAATGGATTGTCCTCGACTCAACAGCAGTCGCTAACAAGTTTTCAAGAGGGAAAATTCATTTTATAGTTGACTGGAAAATGGATGTCTACAGGAAAACTGCATAAATCCTAAATTAACATATATGTGAAAAAATGACCTTGCTGAATTTTTTTATTCAGCAAATATAGAAACTGATGATAAAATATTCTTGGGGACTCATCTTCCATTATTTCCTTCTTTTCTTTTTTCTTAAGGTTGATTTATTTATTTGAGAGAGAGCAAGAACATGAGCAGGGAGGACCAGAGGGAGATGGGGGAGAGAATCTTAAGCAGACTCCCCACCCAGCATGGACCCGACATGGGGCTCAGTCTCACGACCCTGTAATATACCTGAGCTACAGCAAAGGGTCAGACGCTTAATCGACTGAGCCACCCAGGCGCCCCCCTTATTTCCCTGTTTTTCGAAGAACTTAATAAAATAAAATGTCAAGCGTAAATTACATATTTAGTAGAAATATGTCTAGAAATATCTAGTTTTGACTCATTTTAATACGCACAATAAAACTGATGAAAGTGTTCCATCGTTGGTATACCAGGAACAAAGTTGTAGAGATGAAACTTCAAAGCTTCACTCTTCAGCAAGCTATAAGCCATCTCGGTAAGGTTGATTCCAACTATTGCGTAAGAGTACCTACTCAGAGACATTACCAGTTACATCAGCTAGCCAAATAGCTCATGAGATAAACTTAAAATTATGCAAGAAATTAGTGAAAAATTACTTTGATGCATTTCTTATACAGTATTGGTTTTATGAATAGATAAAAGATTTTAATTTTTTTAGAGGCCTCTGATTTTCTGGATATAATCTAAGAAGTAATAATGAAACTTTGGTCATGCAAATACTAAAAACCTTTTAAAGCCTTAAAAAAATTAAAAAGAGTACACTCTCATTGGTTTCTAAAATACACTGGGTAATCTGACATTTTCTCCTCCATTATCAGGGTATTTATTTTTATGATGTAATATTGTTATAATGTCTTTTCAAAGGTAAGTATCACTGGAATATAAAAACAAAATAATTAAGCTGATAATCGGACCTCAACTTCATTTCACTTTATAATTTTCTAAGCTATTTCTCATTTTCCTATATCTACATCAAAGCTATTTCCCATTTCTATTTTCAAACCTATTCCTCAAGAAACTTTCAGAAAGTTCCTTACCTCCATTTTCTAGACAAACTATATCTCGTGACAAAAACATATTGAAATAATACAAAATTGGTGTACAATCAATTTCACCTTAAAAATACGGATCATATATTTTCTTTATGAAGTTCTTATTAATAAAAATAATCTCACTTTTAAAAATACCATGAAATACTTTCAAATTCAGATAATTAATCAACATTTTAAAATTCAAGAATTTACAATTTCTTTGAAGTATCCAGCTTACCCTAATTTTGGATGATTTGAACGGGAAAGAATCTGGTGAGCTTCATTGGTATAATTTTCACTGAAATACCTTTAAAAAGTTGAAGAAAAATAGTAAAATTAACACGTTATTCAAATTGAAGATACCCAGAAGAAATTTAAAAAGCTAATGTCAACAGGATAGTCCCAAGACTTCCACAATCATCCCAATCTCCATCTCAAATCGCTTCTGTGACTCGGAAATGCTTGTGAATCAACATTTAATTCCGAGGGATCAGGCCTATCTAGTTAGTACAGGACATGGGCCCTTGACAATGCTTTCAAGTATTTTAAAAATAAATGATTTAACAAGAGACTCTGTACCTACCTTTAAAAAAAATCTAGAGTCCTTTTTTGTTGTTGTTGTTTTAATTTTCTATAAAATAGTGCATGTCTACCTCTTGGGACATTCATCCTTTCTCCTAGGCTACCGCTTTCTATTGTAACTAGAGTCTGTACTGTTTAATGCCATTTTATGTGCAAACAGAGGAAAGGCAATAACCTTTCTTTTGCACTAAAAAAACCATCCTTGATCAGTGGTATAACTAAAATGCTGGCCATAAAACTCAAGTATTAGCAGGTACAATGGAGAAATATATGAAGCTACCTATTCGTAGGCTCATACATCCTGTTGTCTTATACTAATGCAACTTCTTTGAATTCTTCTAGAGAGGAACTAAATCTTCTGTTCAGCCTCCTGGGTCACCTCATGACGCACTGGTACTCATGCACATACACATGTATGATGACTGACTGGATGTCTGTATGAGGGTAAGAAGTAGAATAAACAGAGGGGCGCCTGGGTGGCTCAGTCGGTTAAGTATCTGCCTTCCGCTGAGGTCATGATCCCAGGGTCCTGGGGTGGAGCCCCACATGGGTTCCCTGCTCAGCAGGGAGCCTGCTTCTCCCTCTCTTCCTCTGCTTGCTGCTCCCCCTACTTGTGCTCTCTCTCTCTGTGTCAAATAAATAAATAAAATAAAATTTAAAAATCTTAAAAAAAAAGTAGAATAAAAAGTGGCTTTCCATGGCTCATTTAAATTTTAGAAGGCACAAGCACTGAAATTTTCACACAGCATAGAAATTTCTAACCAAGTTTTCCCATTTTCCTTCTATAGATTGATACTATAGACTTCTATTTTTCTTTACTAATTTTCAACCCATTAAAAAAAGGGTTGTTAATTTAGAACTCCATGAATGAAGAATCATTCATGAATGAAGGGGTATCCATGAACCACCTTAAATTATGCATAAATTTTTCTGTGTGTACATTTCCTGGGAAGAGAATATATAAAACTTTCACCAGATTCTCAAAGGTATATGTAATTCCCCAGACAGGAAAAAGTCCAGTTTTAGTGCAATGCTTTCCTTACATATACTAATTTTTCTCCTTTATCCCTAGGTTGACTCTAAGGATGCTCTTATTAAACTATCTTTCATTTTTTGTCATGCTACTAATACAATTCAGTATTAATATTTTTATAACCAAACTACTCTTAAAGTATTCAATCTGTAACACAGAACAACTTTTAATTTCCTTAATGAACTTAGTCAACCCCTACCTTAACAGCATCTATGCAAAAGGAAAAGTATTCCTTACAATAATCTGTAAAGTTCCGTTCCCCCCTTCCCTCCTTCCCTCTCACCTCTTGCCTGCCTGCCTTCCTTCTCCTTCCTTCCTACCCCTTCTCCTTTCCTACATACATTTGGCCTTAATTAGTATATTCAACTTAGCTGCTTCTATTTCCTCATCTATTCCGCTTTCTTCAGTCTCTCCTGATTTCATTTTCTGTACAATATCCTTTCTTCTATACCTGCCTCAACATTCATTTACCTAAGTATCATCATCAAACTGCCAGCTATCCTTTAAAGCAACAAAATACCTCAGGAGATTAGATGACAAAGGCCAAGAAAGTTAAAAAATAAATCACATAGGGTGTTTGAACAGCTTGTCTGGTTCTTGACTGTATCTTTACTTCAATCCTGAAGACTCATAGCTCCATACACAGGACAACAAACATAATTATAGAGGAATCAGAACGGATTTTTCATGTTTTCTACTAATAAATGTAGTCTTTGTCATTTTTTTTTAAATCAGTAGATACCAGCTCTAAATGTAAGTATCTGTAAACCACTTAAAGGTCTATCAGAATCCCTTGCCACAATCTTGAATCAAATCCTACTCACTTACTTAAATTTTAAGCTACATGAAATTTTTTCTCTGGCAAATGCTGAAAAATCTTGATTTCTTAGAAGCAAGGTTACTCATAAAAAGAAAGGAAACACTATGGGGTGCCTGGGTGGCTCAGTCAATCGTCCAACTCTTGATTTCAGCTAGGGTCATGGTATCAGGGTTGTGAGACTGACCCTGTGTTGGACTCCACATGCTTAGGATTCTTTCTCCCACTCCCTCTACTGCCGGCCCATCCCCCCCCATGCCCCAAATGCACTCTCTCTTTCAAAAAAAAAGAACCACCAGAATAGTGTCTGATTAACTGAGGTTCAAATATCTGTTTACAATACAACTACAAATACTTGTAGTTTACAAGTACCAAGAAGAAAGATGTTCTTTAAAAGCTACAAAGAATCCATGTGTTCTGAAATACAATGAATTTTAAAATATTTTATAATTTTTCCAAGTGGAAACAAACTGCATTTATTCTACTTCAATTCCAACTGGAAGTTTGTTTATCAAAGCAGAAAGCTGGCAATCTCATTTTTTAATTATTACTTTTTAATTTTTTTAAAGACTATATTTATTTATTTGAGAGATAAAGAGAGTGCACAAGTGAGGGGAGGGGCAAAGGGAGAAGCAGGCTCCCCGCTGAGTGGGGAGTCCAATGCAGGGCTTGACCCCAGGACCCCGGGATCTCAACCTGAGCCGAAATCGGACCCTTAACCAACTGAGCCACCCAGGTGCTCGTGTAATTGTTATTTTTGTATTGTGCTGTATCTTTGGCAGGTATACTTACAAGGAATCTTTATAATCTTTATACTTACAAAATTTAGGTATTACAGAAAATTAAATACTTTTATGACTGGAAAAAATTATAGATATTGAAACCCTACTATGTCTTCTATTTTCCCCCCAAATAGCTTTATCTATCCAGACCTATTAATAATATTAGCACAGCTTTAGGACTAATTTTTTCATAGTAACAATTATTTTTTGCTAATGGTTAGGTTTCCCATTCTAGGCATTTTATGGTCTATAAATCACAATTCAAGGACAGACACTAACAGTGGAATCTTAATTTGCATATCCACATCCATTCTTATCTTCCAGTTTACTTTCTAGAATAGTTTTGGCCATCTATTCCGATTTTAATTACATATTTGGGGATTTCATATGTATGCCCAAGCATAATAAGTATTAAAGGAGGAAAAAAAAAAAGAGAGAGAGTTCATATAGGCTCTGAAAAGTCAGGGCTTTAGATCACTGATCACAGATGGTGAAGAGTATATGTGAAGAGACTTTATTAGTATCAAGCTATATTTCCAAAATGGAATTGGAGAGCCAAGAGAGAAGTGACAAGAAGATAAAACGAATTAAGAGTATACATGCTTCCTTAAGAGGTTTCAGAAAGGAGGAAAGAGAAAGGAAGAAGAAAGATATCAGTAAGTAAAGAAATCACACACACACAAAATGTTTCCAATGTCTTCATATTGTTACCAGGACATTAGGAAATACTTTAAGCACCGTAGGTATTAATATTCAGAGATGGTATGAAACAACTAGATCAATCCTGATTAGAATTTAACAATATTGGAGGTTACATGTCATTTCAGAGAAGAAAAAATGTATTTCACTTACACAAGGTTGATTAATCCAAGTATCCCCATGCCTCTGAAGTCTGTTTTGGGATCATCACCCTGGAAACCAATGTCAGCCCACTGCTTGGAGATTCTAGCCTTCAACTTTTTTGTGGGCATTAGAAGATTCCAAAGCTGTACAAACATACTTCCATATTACAAATAATAGCAATGTTCTTAATTTACTAAGACATTTTTCTTCTCACAGCTGACATACAAGTAAGTTGAATGCTTTCAATTAAACAGCTTTAGTAGACAAATCATAGGAGTTCAACAAAGACTATATTTAGAGAACTTTTCAGTAACCCTTAAAAATGCACCATACTTATTCCAATTTAAAAGACCGATATTAAGAATAGATTTTAAAAAGTGACAAGTATATAGAAATCTAAAACAATGAGATACCTTTATTACTATGTATATAACTTAGTAAATAAAGATATATATATATATATACGTATATATATATATACGTATATATAAATACCAGGCCTGATAAACTGCCTCCTTAAGAAAAAACAAAATAAAACAGTGTTAGGTACTTGGCCCTTCACTCAAATACTACATACTTAAATAGGCTCTACTCTAACGGTGAGTGATTAGTCCCTAAACAGAAAACGGTAAACAGAGGGAATCATGGAGAAGTAAGACTGATAGCATTTCAATCCGTACAATTATTATTTTACAAATTTTCATAATTTTAAAAGAAAAAATAATATGGCTTGGTTTTAAGTAAATATGTTCCTTAACACGGAGCATTTAAAAACAGCAATCACAGATTAGCAACTAACTAACCAATGCAAAACAAAGTTTAAAAAATTTAATCTTTTTCTAAATTCAACACCACAAGTCATCAAACAAAACAGACTTATAAAAGTTGATTAAAAAGTGTGTAAATATTTGCAGAACAGAAATACTTGCATTTTTTTCCATTTCACTACCATTTCAGGCATTGTTGAGTAAAGGACTCCTAATGAAAGGAGTATCCTGTCACCTAAAATAAAATGTTAAGACTTGTGACCTTACTTTAAGACAGGGTCAGGACTCTGGCCCTGAAGCTAATCCAATCATTAGACTGGGTTTTTCTCTGGTCCCTTCTCTTTTTACTAACGCATCAGTGTCTCTCCATGAGTTCGGCAAGGGGTTTGATTATGCCAGTGATAAAGCCTCAGTGATGTGCGGAGAGACACAATAAAACCAGTAACAGTCAAGTTTAATATGCATAAATATCAAATTTCTGGGTTCTACCCCTGGAGATTCTGATTTCATGGGGCAAATGTGGAATCTTAAACTGTAAATATAAGACGCTGGTTAACTTTCATGAAGGTGGTCCTTAAATCTCAGATTAAGGAAACATGTACCTACTTAGCTCTTTACCCACGGACACAGCGGAGTATGTGCAGTGGCTGTGGGATTCACTGCCAGCAACTGGCTCTCTACCTTTAAAATGGAGTCTCATAATGAATCAACAAGATAAAAATTCCCTTGACTAATATGCTAGGATGTGTATCTTACCCCTTCTAAAGGGAAGGTATTGTGTAGAAAAGGTCAGAAGTTAAGGAAATAATGAAAACAATGAAGATATAAATGGTGGCCAACCTCCAGTTAAATATAAAGGTTCAGTCTACACCAACAGCCCTCTGAGGTGTGTATTTTCATTATCCCCGCGTTACAAAATCAAGATTCATTTTTAATTTTAGGTGAAGTGTATGTTTATACTTTCTCAGAAAAAAGAGGTTTTTTTTAAACTTGTCTGTTTACTTAGATATTATCAATATCTCTTTCCATAGCACTTTTAGATACAACAAACTCCTAACTCCAAGTACAATGTACTACGTTCTTTACTTTATCCCTTTCAAAATGAAATTGGCCCCAAACCAAATTACTTCATCTTCTCCGGCCTTAGAATCCTCATCCCTAAAACTAGAATGAAGCTGATAGGCTAGATGATCTGGAAAGCTTATTCCAGGTTTAATAATCTCTATTTTCATACTCTCACTGGCCTTATGTATTTATATTTTAGAAATAAGAAATAGGAAAATTCAATTACTTTCTTAATTTTTAAATCTATGGTGACATTATTTGGCAATTCACATTCTGTAAACCTCCAAATTTTTGACATAATAATATGAAAAGGGACAGTCATGTTTACAATTTCAAAGTAAGCTAAAAAAGAATGCCTAACTTATACGAGCAATTTACATAAAAAGTAGGGGGAACATCTGAAGCTTGCGGACTCATCAGTTGAAAAGATACCTCTCTCAATAAGTTTATAATTTATTTCAGAATTAAAAGCATTAAAATAAAATTTACGAATATATTTTAATGAGGCTTATCAGAAAATTGCAAAAATAGCTAAATCTTTCACCAACAATAAGAAGGGGCAAAGAAACTGGATGACTGGTAAGCCTCTAGAATCTGCACACAGACTTTACTGGCTCAGATAGAGAAAACAGAAATTTACCTTGAGAAGCAGCTTTTCATGTTGGAGGTTATCAGAGTCATACGGCCTTTTCCTCACACTTTCTACATCCAAATAGAGCTGTTTATAACCCGATATCTGCAGTAAGCATGCCTTCATACAGATTTTAAAACTGAAAATGAGAAAATTATTATTTCTAAAAATCGTTCCTTCTTACCACACTAAAGGAATGCCTTCCATAGCTTTCATGTTACATGTCGATCTAGAAAGCATTTCTTCAAGTCCTCATCTACTGACGTGAGAGGGTTGAACTGGATGAACTCTACAACCCCTTCAGCTCCAATGTTTTACAATTAACTGTGTGTCATCTCCACACCTCACAATAGAAGTATGTAATATAAGAGAACACCATAAAAACAACATACCTGGTATCCTTCTCAGGGTTAATATTCTTTTCCTTCATTATATCCTCTACACATTTGTCCACTTCACTCTGGACAACAAGAGTCGCTTTCTGCAAAACCTGTTTATGTGAAAGAAAGCTGAATGCAGAAAATCTCTTAGAGCTGAAACACTACAGTAAGTTCTGTGATATTTAGTCAACATACAATGCATATATTAAAATGCAAAATGAAACGAAATTTGTTCCCCCAGGGCTAAAATCACACATACATTCCCACATACATACATGCATGCATGCATACAGCAGGATGTGATGAAGCAGCAGGATGTGATGAAGGCTTCCTCAACTGAGAACCAACAGGTTCTCAACCGATAAGTTCTTAACATATGAGCTCCCACCATACTGGTGTGTGAAGCAGATACTTTTTATACAATTTTTAAATTACATATATGTGTACAAAAATTTTAATGTAGATGTCAAAAAACCTTTTAAATGCAGAAGAGCAAAAAGAAGAGAACTCAAATATTCTTGTAATTAATCTGCTACCACCGGAGACAGTCACTGGTAACCAATATCCTTAGTCTTTTTTCTATTCACATTAAACAGATTTCCTACATATGTCCTATAAATGTCCACTGGATCCTTCTTTTAACAAACAGGCAAGTTCAGGACTTTTTTATCCTTAAAAAGTTTAACTCTTATCATTCTGTAAACTACCAACAAAGTTCTCTCTGGTATCCCTTATAACCCCAGGCAAAATATTCTCATCATACCTGAAGTTATTATGCCTCTGCATCTCCTGGACCTTTCCTCTGGAATGTTCCTTCCCAATCACTAAACATATCAACGCTGCCCATTTTTTAGCTAGCTCATGTACCAGGTCCAAGAAGTTTTCCCTGATTCTATTCAAGGGGAATTAACCTCTCCTCTGTTGGAATCCCCAAAGTGATTTATCTATAACCTTTTTATGATGCTTTCTACTTTCTAAATTAGTTACTTTTATATATTAAGTGGAAAATTCTTTGAGCACAGAGATTGTATCTAGCTCATCTTTTCCCATCCTGCATGTAAAAGATAATTGACCAAATAACTGTTAAACGGAGATATTTAGCAGATAAAAACCTTAAGAAAGGCAACTGTTTCACTAAAAGACACATACAGCAATGCATATGATTATTTTTAAAAAGGAAGAAAAGGAGACAAAAAGAAGACTCCTCAAAGTAAATGAAAAAGTGAGAAGGAAAATGATCAAAGACTAACAGTTGGTAAGGATACACATATGGTCAAGGTCTAATTGGTCAAACCCTGAGGTAATATGGCTACAGGAAATGTCTTGAACCTTAAACCCCAGTGCTAATTAAAGGGTTATCTTTGACATGGATAGAAACCTTTTGCTTCCTGAAACATGAAAAACCTAGTCAAATATCACCTGCTTTTGTGAGGACTTTCTCAGCCCTGGAGTTAGCTACTCCCTTTCATGCTCATACTGAGAGAGTACTTACTACAATGTATTTGCTTACTTTTACAGATTTGTCACTGGCCTTTGTCTCTCTTACATACTCTTACATTATGAAGGAATGAATAACTGATTGAATGAACTTGCTCAAGGCCTACATAAACTTAGAGACAGATTTTTCATATTAGAAATAATGTCTACTCTCTGAGCAAATACTTTTCTCATAGACACTCTTCTATGACTTTTTTTAAAATTTATTCGTAAGATTTTATTTGAGAGGGCATTCGTGCGAGAGAGCACAAGCAGGGTAGTGTGGGGGGCAGAGGGAAAGGGAGAAGTAGACTCCCCGATGAGCAGGGAACCTGATGTGGGACTCGATCCCAGAACCCTGGAATCATGACCTGCCCCAAAGGCAGATGCTTCACTGACTGAACCACTCAGGCGCCCCAACTTCATTCTCTTAACAGATTGCAAGGGCTATACTAGGTAGCTTACATTGCTGTATAAACTTTAGAATGCGGGGTCCCTAGGTGGCTCAGTGGGTTAAAGTCTCTGCCTTCAGCTCAGGTCATGATCTCAGGGTTCTGGGATCAAGTCCCGCATCGGGCTCTCTGCTCAGCAGGGAGCCTGCTTCCTCCTCTCTCTCTCCCTGCCTCTCTGCCTACTTGTGATCTCTGTCAAACAAATAAATACAATCTTAAAAAAAAAAATTCAGAATGATCTTGTCATTTTCTCCAAAAATAGCCTGCTGGGATTTTGACTGGAATTGCATCGAATCCATAGGTCAATTTGGGAATTAACGCTTTTTTTTTTTAAGATTTTATTTATTTATTTGACAGAGAGAAAGATCACAAGTAGGCAGAGAGGCAGGCAGAGGAAGAGGGAGAAACAGGCTCCCCACTGAGCAGAGAGCCCGATGTGGGTATCCATCCCAGGACCCTGGTATCATGACCTGAGCCAAAGGCAGAGGCTTAACCCACTGAGCCACCCAGGCACCCCTGGGAATTAACATCTTAACAACACGAGTCTTCCAATTGACGACAACCTGGTATCTTTCCACTTTTAACTTTTCTTAGGAAAAGGAGTTTTAGTGCAGAAGGGTTGTATAGGTTTCATTGATCATTAAATATTTTATATTTCTGAATGTTCCTGTAAGTGGGACTGTTTTTTTTATCCTGTTTTCCAAGTTTGTTGCTAACTTATAGAAGCACACTGTACCTTGAGACATTGCTAAACTCCTACACTGATAATGTCAGTAGTTTTTGTAGACTTCTTAGGGTTCTCTGCACTCACAAACTATGTCATGTGTTAATGAACAGTTTTCTTTTCCATCATTGTTTTAGATTTCTTTTCCTTATTGGACTACCTAGGATCTCTAGCACAATGCTGAAAAAATTCAGAGAGCAACCCTCTTTACCTTGTTCCCAATTCAATGTGGGGACATTCAATATTTCAGTATTATATATCATGTTAGTTCCATGTTTTTCACTGATAGCCTTTATTAGGATGAAGTTCCTTCTATTCCTAGTTGAGTTTTTAATCATGAATGGGTATTGAGTTCTGTCAAAATAGTTTTTCAGTATCTATTGAAATGATCTATTTTTCTCATTTACTTTGTCAATGTGGTGAGTTACATTCATTGACTTTGAAAACTCCATTGTGATACATTATCCTTTTTATAGATTACTGGGATCCATTTGCTAATAAAGAACTTTTGCATCTGTGCTCATGAAGAATACAGCTTTATAATTTTCATGTATTACACTGTCCTTGTCTGGTTTTAGTATCAGGGTTATAGTGGCTTCACAAAATGTGTTTTGTTTTTTTTTTAACTTGACTTTTTTTCCCAAAGATTTTATTTATTTATTTGACAGAGAGAGACACAGCCAGAGAGGGAACACAAGCAGGGGGAGTGGGAGAGGGAGAAAGCAGGCTTCCCGCCAAGTAGGGAGCCCAATGCAGGGCTCGATCCCAGGACCCCAGGATCATGACCTGAGCTGAAAGCAGACACCCAATGACTGAGCCACGCAGGCGCCCTTCTACTTGATTTTCTAGGAGTTTATGTAATAGTGGCATTATTTCTTCCTACTGTTTGAGAAGAGTTCACTAGTAAAGGAGGATTATAATGAATCTTGGAACACTGCATCAAAAACTAATGATGTATTTTACGGTGACTAACAATACAACAAAAAAAATAAAGGAGGGTTTTTGGTGCAAAATTTTTACATTACAAATTCTGTTTATTAGGTGTGTGGCTATTTATATTTTTTAATTTTGTTTTGTATTCATTTTGATAAATTGTATTTTTCCAGGATTTTGTCCCTTTCATCTATGCTACAGAATTTATTGGCATAAAATTATTCATAGTATCCCCTAATACTTTTTAATTTGTAGTCTGATGTCTCTTCTATCATTCCTGATATTGGTAATTTGGGTTTTCTCTTTATTGATCAGTGTTGCTAGAGGGTTATTAATATCGCTAAGAATCAAATCTTTTCAAACAACCAAATTTTGAGTTTGTTATTTCCTATTTTTGTCTATTTACCATTTTGCTAATTCATCTTCTTTTTATTATATCTTTTCTTTTACTTACTTTGGGTTTAATTTGCTCTCTTCTGGTTTAAGGTGTAAGCACAAATCATTGCTTTGAGGCCTTAAAAATCACTCAGTTCAATTTTTTAAAAAATTTCCCTTGTGAGTTCTTTTCTGATCCATGAGTTCAATTTTTAATTTCTAGATATTTGCGGATTTTCTAGATGTCACACTTTTCTAAGTTAGTACTATAGAGGACAGAAAACATACTCTGTATAAGTTCAAGCCTTTGAAATTTATTGAGACTTATTTAAAGACCCATATATTGATGTACCTGTATGAATATTCCACATGTACTTGAGAATGTATATTATACACTTATTGGGTATAGCATTGTAAAAATGTCATTTAGGTCAAGACAAAGTATTGTTCAAAGTACTTTTGTAAAAGTATTGTTCAAAGTATTGTTCAAATGGTATACATCCCTTCTGATTTTTGGAGGGGGGGGGTGGGTCTTTTTGTACTGTCAATTATTGAGAAAAATATTAAAATTTCCAACTACAACTGTAGATTCATGTATTTCTTCTTTTAGTTGAATCAATTTTTGCTTCAAGTATTTGGCAGCTTTGTTAATAAGCGCACATACTTTTAATGATGTTGTGTTTTCTTAATAAATAAACCCTTTTATCATTACAAAAACAATTCCCTGAAAATACTCCAAGTTTATATTTTCTGAAACAAAGACACAACAGCTTTTTCATGCTTGTTTGCATGGCGTATCTTTTTGCTATTTGTGTCCTTATGTTTAGAGTATATTTTTTGAAACAACATTCAGTTAATTGAGTCTTACTTTTTTATCCATCTGTCAATCTCTGGCTTATTCTCTAACTTTTGGGTAGGTCTTTGCTTCCTCATCAAAAATAAAATAGCAGCCTGGATGGAGGATAAATATAAACCATTACAACATTTTCTATGTTCAATTTGAAGGTATATTCAATACTGGAATATATAGTCCTGACAGAATTTCTGAAATCAGTAATTCCAAAACTTTCTTTTTTAACCTGGCTTAAGCCATGTACGCACCCAAAAACAATTTTCCCAATATTGTTTACTTTTACTAAAGAAAAAGTAAGTGATAATAAAGAATAAGAAAACAACAAATATGAATCACTTATCATATATTTTGTAAGAAAATTACATATGCTTTGTGTATGATTTTATTATTAAACAGCATCTGATGAACATAAAAGTGAAACGATCTTTTTTATTGCACCTACCTTGAGAGTAGGTTACAAACTACATGATTACCACATATTTCCAGGCAGCAAATATCAACAGTGAGTTTCACTATGCAAGTAAATTTGGGGAGATTATATATACAGAGTATGAATACTTCATTTGTGAACCACAGCGCCTCTGTGGTTATATACTTAAAGGTTAGGGATCTAAGTCTAGCTTTTGCAAAATTAAAGACAAAAAAAATAAGCAAATGTATATCACTGGACCATACCATCAACCCACAGACAACTGAACTGATGCCATAAAACTGATTTATCATTCAACAGCTAGAATGTTGTCATTATTATTTAAAAGCTAAGATAGCAGCTATGATTGAAAAGCACAGCCAGTCAAAAACACTATTAGACTGACAAAGTGTTCTTTCTTTCAATTTCCAATTTTTTCCAATGCCTGTATATGCATTAGTACAGTTGAGTTTTGCAACATTACTATACAATGCATGGCAGCCAGACATGTTAGAACAATACTGAATTAGACTGCTCAAATTCCAATAAGGTTTTCGTTTTCACTTATAAATCCTAAAGTTTAGTAACCCTTAATATACAATTAATAAGTAGTCCTTAGCCTAAAATATAAGCAAATGAGACTCAATTTTTAACAATCAAAGAATTTCCACTATGAAATAGTTCACAACCCAGTAGGAACATATTATCACTGCTTTAAGGAATAAAGTGGCCTTAATAGACTAAAATCACTTTTATTCACAGCAATTATCAGCAAGGTTAAGTGTTTAAATACCTAACAAGGGTTCATGAACATTTAAACTTCTAAAAATCTTGTAGTATATATTGGTTTAACATCATTATCACTAATATTACTAACAACTACTACTTGTTGCATACCTATCATGTACTAGGTATTCTCTTAGACTGCTTTCATATTAATATCTACAATCCTAAAACAATCACGTGGATATTAACACCTCCTTTTATGATGAGAAAATAAGTACCCTGCACGTAAGTCAAACCACGAGCAAGTGATGAAATCAGGATTTGAACTCGGACTTTTCTCATACTGATAAAAAAGTAGATCAGATTAATAGAAATATATCACAAAATCGGAATTTGATTTTACTCCACAAAGTAAATGGAAATATACAAGTGAGATGTAATACATACCAGAAATGGTATGTTTAAATTGATGAGGCTTCCTCCATTTGTTTAATGACAAGTTTACCTTAGATCTAAAACTTGAAGAAAACAAGCTTCTGTGATTTAATTCAGTAAGGAACTACCCATTCGTTGACTATCCTTTTTTTCAGTATGCCCTACAAAATACTATTAGCAATCTACACTTTTTAATAATAAAAATTGTTGGGTTTTTTGTTTTTAAAGATTTTATTTATTTATTTGTCAGAGAGAGAGAGAGCGAGCGCACAAGCAGTGGGGGGCAGTAGGCAGAGGAAGAAGCAGACTCCCTGATGAGCAAGGGGCTCCATGCAGGACTTGACCCCAAGAACCTGGGATCATGACCCGAGCCCAAGGCAGCACTTATCAGACTGAGCCACCCAGGTGTTCCAATAAAATTGTTAACAATACAATGTTAATGTTTACTTTTCAAGTGGGCTTTTCATAGTCAGTAAATCAGATAAAAAAGAATAAACACTGTATTTTTCTTTAACTCATTACCATAACATTGAAGTTCCCAGTAAAGTTTACCTATACCTTCTCTAAATGCCTATTCATAATTACATTCAACACTGCTCTTTATTTCTTTTGTATATTCCAAAGACCCAAAGATCCTGTTGAACATATGGCACCATTCAAATTTTTGGTCAAGGATTTAACCAAGGCACTGAAGTTCTTAAAAAGCAACATCTCATGTATGGTCCCACTTAAGTTTGGCATTATTATACCACATATAAAATCCCATTAGTAAAATCTGTGACCAAAACTGTTGTTACAATCAGTTGCAGTAACAATAGTTACACAGACAGCTATGACACTGAGCTGCTAGTTTCAGAACTTCTCTAGAGGTTCTCCCACAGTTTATGATATTGTTACTTTGTGACACTGCATCTTAAGTTTCAATTAATGGAGGAACTATATGGGTGGATAAATTTTTAGAAACAGCAACTTGTTACCTTTCGATCCCTACATTCTTATTTTAAGAAGAACAAGAATATTAATCACTCTCTAGGATTCCAAACAAAAGAGTCAGACTCCAGATTCCTGTTCCCAATATGTATTCATGTATGAGTTATTCTTCCTTGACCATTCATAAAAAAAGACTGTAACTAAATCAGTAAAGGCACTTATTTTAAAGGTCACTTCCCAGAACGTAACTGATATGCTTGCAACATTCAACAATGCCCATTTTCTTTCTGGCATGAATTAATAACTCATATTGGTATCACTAGATAATAACAAGTCAACAGTTTTTTATTCTATTTTTTATCCACATTGTATATCATGACCAAGTACAAACAACCTATAGATATCTAGAATATCAATAGATGCACACAGATAACTAAAATTAAAATTTCATAAAACAATATTTAACTTTATTATAACCAGTGTTTTCTGATTATCTTGTATTCTATTTCTTTTGTTTTGTTTAATGCTGGCTGTGATCTACTATGGGATTTTAAACAATGATCTAGATGACCCATACTCTATCTTTGCCATACCAAATTTTATATATATATAGAAATCTATCTATATATAGAGAGAGAAAAAATTGTGAACTACTATAGAGAACTACAGCATGTAGCAGATTGAATCATTTGTCCCAATTTTTCACTCTCCTATAATTAAATTATATACTCACATGCTTACCATGGCTTCGTAGTGGGCACAGTGTATTTGTCCACTTCTTGACTTGGGCTGGCTATGCAACTTACTTTACCCAGTGGGATGTTAATGGACATGACAGGAGGAAACTTAAAAAATATGTCTCTGTAGTTGGACATTCAATGATCTACTGTGAGAACATTCTCAAAGTACCCACTACATTTTCAACCTGGGTTCCAATAATGACACAATTGGAACAAACGTGAATTTGGGACCTACTTGAAGAAGAATCTCTCCAGGTGGCCCCAAGACCATGGGCAAGAAATAAACAATGTATTGTTATATATGCCCCTGAGATTTTATAAGTTTGTAACACAGCAAAAGCTAACTAATAAAAAGCATGAAGTAGGACTTATTTTGGATCAAAAGGCATGTGATGCAGGGTGGTTTTTTTTTTTGTAACTATCCAAAATTTTTTTTTTTTTTTTAAGATTTTATTTATTTATTTGAGAGAGAGGCAGTGAGAGAGCATGAGCGAGGAGGTCAGAGGGGAAGCAGACTCCCCGTGGAGCTGGGAGCCTGATGCGGGACTCGATCCCAGGTCTCCGGGATCATGACCTGAGCCGAAGGCAGTCGTCCAACCAACTGAGCCACCCAGGCGTCCCTATCCAAAATTGTTTTTATCTCACATAAGAATCTATCTGAAGGACACAGTTTATGAGATTTTTTTTTTCCCTAAGAAGATGCTTTCCCAAAAGCTGTCAAGTTTTGAGGCAAAATAAACAAACAAAACCTCAGATGAGGACAAATTATTCAAATACCTTCTCTATGCATGAGTAGCACACTAACACACACACAGAAAATGTTTCAAAAACAAAATATACTTTCAAAGTGGGAAATTTCATGTTAATACTCTACAGCAAAGACTCTTCTAGTAGCACATTAAAACTAATTCTAAAACTGAGGCATTCTTTTTTTTCCTGAGGCATTCTTTTAAAGAAAAAGAATCTCCAGGTTGAGTTTTCTAGAATTACCACCTTGATATAATCCTACCTTATTCTTGGAGTATGTCAAGGAATTTTCTGAAATAAAAAGAAAAAAGAACGTTACCACTTAAAAGCTGTTTGTGAATGACTCCATAAACAAATAATATAAATATCAAACCAGTAGTAAGTTAATAGTTCTAGAAAATATGATTTCTACCTGTATAACACAGCAAACATTTTAAAATGTTATCTTCACAGTATAGAGAACTAGATATGATTCCAAGATCCTCAACCCAATACAACACCAGAGCCAAAGATTTGAGACCATTCTAATTTCCCCAAGGTCATGTTTCTGTGCAAACCCCAAGTGTCTACTAACCAATGCAAATTCATTCATGGCTGCCTCACAATAGCTTAAGTCACAGAAACTCATCTAAAGAACATACAAGGAAAGTGCTCTCGACTACATTTTCTTCATTTGTTGGCTTATGAAGTAAGCATTTAGATTTGAGGAGCCAGTGACTGAT
The DNA here is from genome assembly GCA_004024625.1 of Mellivora capensis. NCBI lineage: Eukaryota > Metazoa > Chordata > Mammalia > Carnivora > Mustelidae > Mellivora > Mellivora capensis. The sequence continues at coordinate 208,361 of PISX010000947.1, forward strand.
TTACAACAAAGGGGCAAACATGTAATGACTTAGATTATATGGCCAACTATCTTCCAAATAGAGATAGAAAAGCAGCTTCTCCATTCTTGTCTTCTGTTTCAAGAATGACTAGAACATTCCTACTAGACTATTTAAACATTTTTTCTTGGCACATTTACTACGTATCTTTATTCTCAGCAACTTGAAAAATTCAAGTAAAATAGTTTTGCCACAGATTAATGCCTTAATATGTTCTTCCCCCATAGTACAAAACATAAACCATTACTGCTAAGATTTCTTATCAAGAGGTACTTTGTTCTTAGAGCAGCCAAAAGGGCAAATCAAAAGAGCAGGCAGTAACTGAAGTCAGCCACGAAGTTGTGGAAAAAAAAAACTAGGGAAGTAATTAAACTTCAATCATCCAGCTGCCCTGAGGTTTACTCCCTCCTTATAGCTCTCATTCTTCTCAAGTTGCCTTGGATACCAACGCCCACTCCCCAGATCTCACAGGGGTGGATTTCTTAGTTGAAGTACACTTGTTCAACACAAAGGAGGATTTAGTTAAGTCATGATTTTCCATTTAACACTATGAACATGAACTGTAGCCAATCCCTGGTCTTCCTTACTCTGGTCAAAGAGTAATCACCTCAACCACATTTCTCACTCCTCTGTGTTCTAATTTAAAGCAATATTTTCAATTAAGCATTGAAAGCTGATGAACTTTAGAAGATAACAGAACCCCACTGTTCAACAGAAATACAACACAAGCCGAAGTGTGAGCCATGTGTGTACTTTATAATTTTCTAGTAGCCACATCACAATAAAAGAAACACATAAAATTTATATATTTTAACCCAATACATCAAAAATATTATCATTTCACCATATCCTTAATATACAATTATTCATGAGGTATTTCTATATTCCTTTTTCATATAGAGTCTTTGAAACCCAGGGTGCATTTTATGTTTCGGCACGTCTCAATTCAGACTAATCACATTTCAAGCGCTCAATAGCCCCATGTGGCTACTGGCTACAACACTGGACATAATAATCTTCATCAGGGATCACTAGATACCTATCACTGTTCTTTCACGAATTATGTAAGAGACTAAAAGACAGATAAGAGTGCTGTCTATAAAACTGGTCTAGATTCAGACACTCTTCCCCATCATTTAAGTGAAAATTTCAAAGGATATAGAAATACAGAGATTTTTCTCTGGAAAATAGGTTGTGGCTATAATCTAAGGTACAACTGATGAATTTGAGGAGCCACAGAAGATCATTCTTTGCACAGATGTGGAATGAAATTATGATTCCTTTTCTATCAAATCATAGTTTTAGAACTGGAATCATTCAAAGCTAGATTTCAAAGACTAAAAAACTAAATTGAAGATTCTTGATCAGGATACACAATGAGTGCATCTGTCACTATCAATATTGAGAAAAAATATTCATTCAGAGTTAAAACTGATTTATTCTTTTTCAGATAACATTACCTATCCTGTGTGTCCTTTGTGCACCTACATAGGTATCAAAAATTCGCTGCAATTCACATTTTCCAGTCATCTGTCGTAAGAGCCATTTCATCCAAAAGCGAAAAAAGTGCCCATAGAAGAACTCCCACAGAGAAATAAACATTTTTTTTTAATCCTGGAGAAGGAAATATATGACAGATTTAATGACATTAAATTGGATTTAAAAATGGAAAAAAAAAGTTAATTCGACTTATCAAAACCCAAATTGTATCTATCATGTTATTCCACTGGGTCTACTTTGTAGTACTATTTAGGCATGTAAGAAAACAATGACAGATGTAATAAATACCATTTAGATCAGTTCAATAATGGATGGTCAAATGGTCAATTTATCACTTTTTAGGAATTAACTGTAAAAATCGAACTACTTACTTAGCTTCAACTTCTCAGTTCCCTATATTCTCTGAGAATGGGGCTCAACAGTTCAACAACAAAAGGGACACAACTTAGCAACAATTAAATATGCCATACATCTGAATGGTTTGTATAACGAAGAGCTCTTTTAGCCCCGATGTAAAATTCCAGTTACATCTGTCCTACAGTCAGGAGATTCCAGCGAATAAAACCACAACATATGGCTTACAAACTGAAGTATGTACGTTGAACCCAGAGTAGATCACACCCCGGCTCATAACTGTTGATTTTCCATTCAAGAGGTGAAGGGCAGAAATACTAATGAAGAGTAATAAACTACACCCTCGACAAAACGGAATCTTGACGCCATTAGAAAAATCTTGAACTTCTAAATGAAGCGGGGGGGGGTGGGGGTGGGGGTAGGGGGATACCAGTGAGAAGTTACTTTAAAGTAAAAATGCTTTATCTCCTTCCTGCCTTCAACATTCCCACAGATACGTCGTCTCTCGACTCCGGCCCGAGGGAATGTCAAATTTGAAATCCCCGCAGGTCAGTGCAGAAGCAACGCCCACCGTCAGAGATGGGGGCAGAACTGCGACTTTAAAATGAATCCATCTAGTCCGCGCTCAATAGCACAAAAGAAGCGAGAACTGCCGAGCGCGGGGAACGCAAGCCTCGAGGCGCCTGGGCTCCCCGGACCTCGGGGAGTCGCTGCGCAGAGCCCCCCTTCCGGAGCCTGGCCGAGCCCAGGTCGCGCGCTGCCCGCGAGTGGGAAAGTGCGGCACAAAGCCCCGCCTGCCTGGGCACCCCACGGCTTTCCTGAGGACACCGAGGGGCTCAACCAGCCCGCGCGCCCTCAGCGCAGCCACGCCAAAGCGGCGCCGGCCGAGAGGAAAAGAAACAGCAGCCACCTCACAGGAGCGGAAGAACTAGGGGGGAAGCTGGAGCTGCCTCGGTTTCCCCAACTGCAAACAGCCGGCAACGGAAACGACGCTACCCTGCAAGCACCGCGACCCGGAAGTCCGGGAGGGAGGCCGCGGGAACGCCCTCCCCGGGACACTGCCCGCCCCCGCCCCGCCCCTCCCGCCACTCCGATTGGCCCGAGCTCCACCAATTGCTAACGCCAGAAGGCGGTAGCTCTGAGTCGCTGGCGCGCGTGCTCGGATTCTAGGGACGCCCAACGGTTTCCCTGGCAACGACTTCCTGGAGGCACGCCCCGCGCCAAAGGTTGGTCTGTCAAAAGTGCCGCTCTGGACGTTCTTCTCGCCTTAAGCTTCAGGTCGTTTGCGCGGACTGGAACTGTGTGCTACTCCTAACTCCAAGAACTCACGGAGAAACAGCGTACTTTTGGTAACCTCCATAGCGCCAAGGTTGCAAAAGCACTTACAGCTACATTTAATATTAATTCTGCGAAGTGTTTATTAATAGCCCTACTTTATGGATGAGGAAACGGCATTTATGTTTAATGACTTGACCATGGCTAATACATGGCAAAAAACAAAAACAAAAACAAAAACAAAAAAAACCCTGCTATGTTGAGTAAAGAAGTTGGGACTTTGTCCTAAACCCAAGAGTATCTGGAGGAAGAGCGTTCCAGGCACGAGAACAAGTGCAAAGGAGTGTTCTTCATAAATGGGAGAAAGAGCACGAAGGCCAGTGTGGCCGGAGGAGCAAAGGATAAGGGGAGAGTAAATCTAAGTACAAAGGACAGCTTCCATGGAGAAATAACCTACCCCCACCCACCCACAACTCCTGAGTCCTCAGTCCCATTTCTCAAAAGCAACCACTATTAGTTTCTTGTTCATACCTCCAGGAATATTTTATGCAAATGTGTACTTGTATAATCCCTGCCTCCCCTTATGTGTTACACACATTGCAGCAGCAATACACACTTTTCCACACTTCAACATTTTTTCAAAAGGTGCTAATTGTAAAACATTAGACACGTGAATCCCCATGGAAGCAACCAACAATCAACGTGGTCATGAAAACTGGACATGTACTATAATAATAGAGTCAAAGAATCTTAGATCTTGAAGGGAACTTAAAGCTTTCATTGAATATTTTTTGTTGTACATGAAAAGACTAAAAAAAGACAAAGTACACAGCCAATTTGGCAAATTAAGAAGTGGAAACAAACTTCTATTTAAGGGTCTTTCAATTATTACACAAGTGCTTTGTATAATTGAAAGTGAGATAGTCCTATAGCACTTTAATCCTTCTACTTTTAAAATTTGCTATGCTGAGAGTACAGAGTATAAAGAGGAATTGTCTTCTTGTCTCCATGCTGCCTGTTGGTCCACTTCTACTGTGTTTTCCTCCAAGAGAAAGTAATGGTAACCTGTTTGGTTAGAACCTGAAAAGTTGATTGAACTGCATTTATTGGAAGAAAAGTCACTGTACATTAAAATGTCATGTGCCCTGGCCAGAAGACCCGACAATGACCACAGCTCTTCTCAAATCAAAAAAATAAAATAAAATAGGGGCAACTGGGTGGCTCAGTGGGTTAAACCTCTGCTTTCAGCTCAGGTCATGATCTCAGGGTCCTGGGATCGAGCCCCGCATGGGGCTTTCTGCTCAGCTGGGAGCCTGCTTCCCCCTCTCTCTCTGCCTGCTTCTCTGCCTACTTGTGATCTCTGTCTGTCAAATAAATAAATAAAATCTTTAATAAAATAAAATAAAATAAAATACATTTTTAAAATGTCATGTGTATATGATTGCCTCTTCTATTTTCACTAATTCATTTGCATGTAACTGGCAGATATATTAAGCCCTTCTTGTCTCTCAGGGAAGATTGTCCTTCTCTCTTTCTCTCTTATTCTCTTTGGTTTTCTTCTTCCATGTGGCCAGCTAACTGATGGTTAACTCGGGATTGGAATTCTGGCTTCAAGGAGAAGGTGGGACCCCACTTAGGTCTCTGAACTAATCTGTGTGCTTTTACCTGTTTCTGTCAAATAACCTAAATGGAAAACAAAGGTTATGGTGTAACAGTGTTTGGTTATATTTTTGAGTAGTACTAAGGAATCCTTGTGTTCTTAGATTCTCAGACTGAGCAATCAAGCACTGTTGATTTTAGAAATTGCTTATGGAAAGGTTGTTTGGCATGACTTAATCAATAGCTCATTGCAATGTTCAGCATTTGATCCATAGAAGAATCAAATTAAATATCAATGCCCCCTTTTGGAGTGTGTGAGGTCTGGAATGCAGCAAATTTATAGTGAGAAGAAGAATTGTATACTCCTTTCATTAACAGTGAAATGGATTCTCTCCTGTGGCAGCATTAAAAATATGAAGGACAAAAAAATATTAAGGACAGTGGCAACATTGATTGTATGATGATTTGTGCTATACTTCCCTAAATCTATTTTAAATGCTATGCACTGTAATTAGGGGGACCACCTCATCTGTATATGGTTCCCTGTTTGATTCTTTTAGTGGGAGAAGAGGAAATATACAGAATGCCAAAGCAGATTGTTTCTCATAGCTCCCAGTACTGAGCTTTACCGATGAAAAGAAAGTTGAAACTATTCAGAATTAAGCTAATGGACTGGGGTGAAAATGGTAACCAGGACAAAGGAAATAAATATTGAATCAGGTTAAATGAGTTCTGTGATTGCTTGAAAAAAAGAAGGGAGAGTGAGAGGGAAGAGAGGAGCAGGAAATTGGATGACCTACCAGGGGCTTGGTAGCACATTTGATAGCAATAGCTGAAAGGAGGGATACCTACTTCAGCTCCTACATCCACCTCACCTAAGCTAACCTATCAGATCTGTTCCAGTTATCCCAGCCTGGGAGACTTTCAAGCCAATGATGCTAAAGAGAAATAGGGAGGTAAAGAGTGTTTAGCACAGGATCGTGATTTTGATTCATCCATTAAGGTTGTGGGAGAAAATGACAATTAACTTGAGGGTAAATAAATCTTCATTTGATCCCTGGTAGGAGGGCCAAGATTGTTTGATGAAGTTAATTTTGAGCGGCAGAGGGTTGTGAAATACCTTTTGGGGATTAGTGAATGATGATGCAAAATGTAGCACAATACCAGCAGAAGAATGGAAGGACAATATTAAGGTATGAAAACTCAAGTTTGGTAGCACCGGGATCACCATGAAGCGGAAGAGGAAGAGGAAGAATGAGAAAATGATGAAGAATGAGATGAAGAATAAGAAAGAACTATTCAGTTCTTGACTTTAGCAGAATATATAATTAGAATCGATGTGATGATGGTTCTTGTCGCTACCAGCTTAAAGCCAAATGTTTTTAAGAGACAGAGAAGTCTGCCCTTCATGTAGCTTTAATTGGACACACAAAATGGAAGAACTAAGAATTGCCCAAACCTTCCTTTATAGTAAATATAAGGCAGTGTCAGATTCTGGAAGGACACAGAAAATATCACCTTTATTAAGGAAACAATGCGAGCAGAAGAGCTAATCTCCACTAATGCTTTGCATTAATGCTCTCTGGCCTAGGAAAGAAAGAAAGAAAGCAAGCAAGAAAGAAAGAAAGAAAAGGGGAAAAAAGAAGGCTCTTAAAAATAACATGTTAACTGTTATGATTTAACCAAAGTAGTTTCCATGATTTAAACAAGTGTCTGTTATGCCAGGCATTGTAAAAACTATAAGAGGTTCAATATGCCAACTGGGACTGGGATTTTTTGTGATCATTTCAGTAAATGCTGTCTTCTCAATCCCACTCTCAGAACTCAAACACCATTTTCTTGTACACAAGAAGGAATGCAATGTTTGTTCATGGTCCTTCCCCCAAGATATCTGACCTCTCCAACTCACTGCCACAATTGGTGAGATTGAGTTTAGACACGATTACCATCAAAATTAAGTTAATTCATTGTATTGATAACATTATGATCATTTCCCCTTTGAAGGAAGAAACTCAGAAGATATGAGATATGTAGTGGCAAATATAACTAGCCAAATGGTTCATCAATCCAGATAAAATTTAGAACTTAACACAATCTTCGAAATTTCTAAAGATCACTTTGGACAACCAGAGGTATTCTATGAACACTAAATAAATACATAACTCTCTCTCCAGAACTCTGTCAATAAAAAGAAGGCACAATACCTTTATGAACTATTTGTAAAGCCATGAAAAATATATAACGGGCAATGACCCATGTATGCTCCGACACCCCCTGATTCTTATACATTGACACATAATTTTCCAAGTTTCTGACACAGAATACAAGCAGATTAGAGGCTTTGAATAAGATGATACTGCCGCCTTGTGGCGACCACTGGAAATTTTTTTACTCAAAAAGTTCCTGATGGTGGCGCTAGAGAGCCGGTTTACCAGCACACTGTTGGGCTCTAATGAAAACAGTTCCCCATAACTTAAGAGGAACAAATTAATATCAAGACCTGAACGACCTGTGATATGATATATGTGATATCAGAAAGAAGTTGTGATAAAGAGGAAGCTGCACAACAAATTCTCAAATAAAATGGAATTTGTGTCATGAGAGGGTTCTCTGAGGAGCTGTAACACACCCATGACCCATGAGCACATAGCATCTGTGCTTTCGGACGAATTCATAGTCCACTTCTCCGGCTGACCAGTTTAAACCTCGTGACTTTCCTTTCGCCAAAATAAAACCAGTTTCTTGGTTTATCCATGAGGGGTCCTGTCTCGTAACAGCTCCAGTGTAAAAGTCAGCCACCATCTGCTCTACAAGCGGTAAACACCCAGTGAAACAAGGCAAAGGCAAGTTCAGGCAAGGGGCCACCATGAGGGCGGAACACTTGACCGTGGAGGGAGGACTGTTTTCTACCTCAGGGCAATGTCCGCATGTTCAAAGAGTAGTGGGCCAGTCACAAAATGAGAATCTCGGTGAGGGAACATAAGAATACTCCCAGGGCAGGTGATAAAATTGTGGAAGCCCCTATAAGGCTTCCCAAGGAGGATTTTAGTGGATCATAGAACGCCTATGACAGGGCGCCTGGGTGGCTCAGTCATTAAGCGTCTGCCTTCAGCTCAGGTCATGATCCCAGCGTCCTGAGATCCAGCATCGGGCTCCCTGCTCAGCAGGAAGCCTGCTTCTCTCTCCCCTACTCCTCCTGCTTGTGTTCCCTCTCTCGCTGTCTCTCTCTCTCTAATAAGTAATTAAAATCTTTAAAGAGAAGAAAAAAAAAAAAAGAAATGCCTATAATAAGAAGTGAGTTGGTTCAGCAGGGGAATGGAAGAACTAGGTGATGCCCTGCCAATTTCTTGAAGTAGCTATGTGAGTAATGATGTGGGTACAGTGGTGCCAAAGTGAGGCAAGAGTGGGAAGAATAATGGTATCATTCCACTTGTCTCTCACCTGTGCCACTAATGTGGTAGGAGACTGTTGACTGCTAATGACAACAACAAAATTAGCCATTTAAAGATGGCATTCAGGAAAATCTCCTGGGCAAAAGACTCCAAACATAAAAGCCAATGAGGATACAGGATTACTATTTGCAGTCCCCGTAGGATCCAAATGAGTTTGACATTTATTCTCTCCTGGACTAAAGCCCAAACACTGTCCAGGGCTATTCGGTTCCCTTTGTGTGGGGTATCCCGCTCGGACGAGGGGGCACCAAATGTGGGCGGCTCGGGCAGTGAAAGAACTCATCCAAAGCAGAACAAAAGAGATAAAAGTTGGGACACCTGCGTGGCTCAGTCAGTTAAGTGGTTGCCTTCAGCTCAGGTCATGATCCCGGGGTCCTGGGATCAAGTCCTGCCTCAGGCTCCCTGATCAGCAAGGAGTCTGCTTCTCCTCTCCCTCTGCCTGCTGCTGCTTCTGCTTGTGCTCTCTAAATAAATAAATAAATAAATAAATTTTAAAAAATAGAAAAGAGATAAACGTTTCTTGAATATACTGCAAGGGAGCAGCAGGCAGGGCAGGAAGGAGAGACTGAGGTGAGGAGGCTTGGAGGTGATGGTGAGGGACCCTAGTCATAGGGCGGGGGGAGGGAGTATGGGGATGTGCAGAATTTCCCTTTTTTTGGGTAATCTTACGAACTGTGCCTACCTTGTTGAACTGGTCATTTAGGGCCTGTCTCTATTTCCAGGTGGGTCACTTAAAGAGCCTGTTTGCACTCGGCTGGATGGTGGTCACTGTGGGCGCTTTCGCCTTGCTCCACACTCTGGACCAAAGAATGCATTCTACATTCCAGCGTGCAGAAATTGGCCCCTCCAATCCTAACATAGGGACACATCAGATTCTTTGCTGTCTATAAAGTAGCTGTCTATAAAGAGCTGGTATTAAAAATAAAATGTAGGGACACCTGGGTGGCTCAGTTGGTTAAGCGGCTGCCTTCGGCTCAGGTCATCAGGTCATGATCCCAGCGTCCTGGGATCAAGCCCCACATCGGGCTCCTTGCTCCGCAGGGAGCCTGCTTCTCCCTCTGCCTCTGCCTGCCACTCTGTTTGCCTGTGCTCGCTCGCTCTCTCTCCCTTTCTCTCTGACAAATAAATAAATTTAAAAAAATTAAAATAAAATGTAAAGATACAAAACTGGGCTGGCTGCATCAGTTAAGTAAATGTGTGTTTTGTCCCTTTGTTGTAAGGGAATCTAACTCAGGGACAGCCAAATGGAAGAGATCCATGGGACAGTGTGTGGAGAAAGAGGCACGAAGCTTCTACACTCTCTGAGCACCCCAGTTCCCCCCAATCTCCACATGGTCCCCAACCCAGAAGCTCTCCTAATTCCGTCCATTCTGGTGTTTATGGAGGCTTTATTACATAGGCATAATTGACTAAATCTCCGGCACCCTTGGTGATTTTACTCAATCTCCTGGCCCTCTCCCATCGCCAGAGGTCAGCGGTAGGATAGGACTGAATGTTCAACACTCCTCTCACCGCTGCCTTAGGTGCTTTCCAAAAGTGACTTCATTAACCTAACAAAAATCACTTTTATCACTGTCTCTCAGGAAATTCCAAGGGTTTTAGGAGCTCTGTGCCAGGACTGGCTGAAGACACAATATATATTTCTTACTAGAAATCACAATATGGCAATGGGAATGAGGGGGTGGGGGACGGTGAGAACTCTCTCTTTCCCATTATGGACCCCGTGCTTAAGAGACCAACATTTCACTTGGAAGACAGAGTGGAAGGGAGAATTGCTGCCCAAGACACAATTTCCATTCCTTTCTACATAAATGTGCATATTTTTAAGGAACCCGCTTGTGTTGAATAGTGACTTCACATCATGTGGCCAAGTAAGGATTGGCTGTATGTTTCTCCCAGTGACCTCACAGAGTGGGAAGATAGCTATGTTGTACTTGACTGAGACAATCCTACCCCTTCCTCCTGGGAATGGACAAAGGGAAGGCTCTGGCAAGTTTTCAACTGCTGCTCTCCTTATGGGTTGAGAGTGTGGCTGAACCAGAGGCCCTTGCCTGAGGAGACTAAGTCTATATTCTGACGGGCGATAAATGGAAAAAAGATGAAATTTTAAAGAAGGCGAACAAGTAAATGATGATGCTGGGGAAAGAGACTGTTATTTAGTCCTCTAGAGTGTCTGATAGTAGGGGCGACGGGGTGACTCAGTCGGTTGAGCATCTGCCTTCGGCTCAGGATATGATCCCGGAGTCCTGGGATCTAGCCCCATGTCAAACTCCCTGCTCAGCTGGGGGCCTGCTTCTCCCTCTCCCCTTGCTTGTGCTCTCTCTTTCTCTCTCTCAAATAAATAAATAAAATCTTAAAAGAGAGAGAGAGTGTGCCTGATAGTAAGAGAATAACACTTATTATAGTGATTTCTCATAAAAGCCACATCATGGTTGATGACGGGATCAGGCCTCAGATCTGGTCTCCCTGAAAACTAGATTGAAGCAGATTCACAGGTTTGGCCTGTAAACGCCGCCAGGAGTTTCTGGAGAAAACCGGGACCCAGGACCCCTGAGCCCCTGCCCCAGTGGTAGAAGAGTGGCACTGCCATCTGGGTTGGGATGTATGAGCCGTGCTGGTTTTTCCGCTGCTTTTCTAGGTGCCTGATGTGCTCATCTAGGAGGCCTCCTCGTTTTTGTTAAGACCAGAACTATGCCTTGTCGAGGCTTCCGGAAGCCTACTTGATGCTTTTGTGTGAGTGAATATGAGATGCCTTCCTTGCCCTCAACAGTCCTGCACCAGAGTGCGGCTGGAGCGTGCGCTGTTCTCGGCCCTCACCTAGGCAGGCCTCTTTGGTAGGATTACAAGTCTTTCCATTCAGGGAACAATTCTAGACACTTGAAGCCTTACCCCCCCCCCCCCAATCAGGCTTCTCTCGGTACATTCAGGGGTATGAGACAAATTTAACATCTAGAATATAACGACCGGGGCACATCATGGAACATCCCCCTTCCCTCACTGGTGGCAGAGATGTGGTGTCCGTATTACGTAGGTATTTTGGAGTGATTTGAGCAAAGAGAATAAGCTAGGTAATCTGTACTTTTTTCCCAAATCCAACCCATGATTCTACGAAGGGCTGCTGTGCATTGATTCCCAAAAAGTCATCCCTTGGACCGTCAGTATCATCGGGGACTTGTTAGAAATGTCCCTTTTGGAGTCCCAGCCTTACTCCGCTGAATCAGAAACTGAAGGTGGGCCCAGATCTCTGCCTAACAAGGTTTCCAGGTGATTCCTTTTTTTTTTTTTAAGAGTTTACTTATTTGTCGGAGAGAGGGAGAGGGAGCACCCACACACACAAGCAAGGGGAGCAGCAGGCAGAGGAAGAGGGAGAGGGAAAAGCAGGCTCCCCACTGAGCAGAGGGCCCCAAGCGGGACTCGATCGCAAGACCCTGGGATCCTGACCTGAGCCAAAAGCAGACGCTTAACCGACTGAGCTGCCTGGCCATCCCTCCAGGTGATTCTTATTTAAGAAGAATGGCTGTCATAGATGATCCTTAAAAGTTCCCTTCAGTGCTGTCATTTTCCTGAACGGCCCTGAGCAGATGGCACTCGGTGGGTACAGATGACTTATTTCTAAATAATGTGAAACAGACAACAAGGCCAGGACAACTGGCATTTTATCAAGTTATTATCTTTCAGATTCTTCCCACCTTCAGGATCCTACATATATACAGAAGTAGAAAAATCCGTCCCCACTAAGTTTATTTTTCATTGCTCCTAACAGTCATGAGACCACCATTCAGGCTGAAGTTAACTCAAGAAGCTCCGATGGCTTTAAGGCTGGTCATACCCCCAGAGAATACTCTTCCCATTCCCATTGTTATTCCCATAAATATTCCTATACATATTGAGCATTATTTGGCCTGGCAATTCTCTACTTCCCATGGTCTGAATGTGCCACTAATTTTAGAAAACAAACTGCACAAGGGAAGTCTGAAGGTCCTTGAAAACGCTACTACATTCTTTATCCACTCGATTTCCCGGAGTGGTGTTTATTGTTGGCATGAACAGTAAGGAGCTAGCAACTGTGGGTAGTTTGTCGAGAAGATGGCTCAGTTGTATTACAAGTTTGTGTTTCAGTCACTACTTTTGATCTGTAAGACACCCTGGAATCCACAGGGGGGAATAGGATATGGAAATATGTGAGGCACAATCTTTCTCTTGTAGGGACTCAAAGCGTGGTAAAAGAAATAAAATATGCACATAACAAATAAATACGGTGCACGTCGACTGTCCTGAGAGAGGACCCAAGTGCTACAAGTTTTCAAAGAGGATAGAGATTTCTGTACACACGGATGACCAACAAAGTTTTCAGGTAGTGTCATTTCAGCTGAGTCTTGAACACTTTTGGAAGGTAGGGACATGAGCGTGTGCGGTGCATCCATGTTTGAGCATGAAGAAGGCAGCGGCCAGAAGCAGCAGGTAACCATTCGTATCTCCAGTACCTAGTTCAGTGACCGGCACAGAGGAGATGTTGAGTGACTATCATGTGTTCTGGCTCATAGACAAACCATTGACTGATTATCATGGGGGTTTTTTAAAAGAAGATTTTATTTTATTTATTTGACAGACAGAGATCACAAGCAGGCAGAGAGGCAGGCAGAGAGAGAGGAAGGGAAGCAGGCTCCCTGTTGAGCAGAGAGCCCGATGTGGGGCTCGATCCCACAAGCTAAAAGTGTGAAACTGGAGACCAAGTAAGAGGACTGTGAGATATTGCATTTGGAGATTCCTGTGCTGAAGAGCGTCTCCCCCCAGGTTAGTCTTTCTCCGCCCAGCTCCACACCACGAGGACCACGAGGCAGGTCCGAAGGTCTAGTACACTACACAGAACTTCCTGGTCTTGTGGCTTCCAGTAGAGCTTAGCCAATGGAACAAGGGAGACTAGAGTTGAGTATTGGCTCCCAATCCTGGGATCTGGCTGGGTGACTGCTCAACAGAGGGTCATAACTCCTGCCATCAGCACATGAGAAAATACAGCTTATAAAGGTATCCTCAGGTTGGCATGTGTTCAAATATTTTTTCTCTTTCAAGGAAGGAGTCAGAAACTAGCTCAGCAGTGGTGTAGTGCTGCTTTGAAGAACGCTTTTTACCAGAGGCGGCCAGTAAGAAGATTGATCAGCGCGGAAAATCCAAATAGTAAACCACAGTTCAAGGACCCCAAAGAGAGTCTCAACCTACTGGTTTTCTTTTTTTTAAGATTTTATTTATTTGACAGAGAGATATCACAAGTAGGCAGAGAGGCAGGCAGAGAAAGGGGGAAGCAGGCTCCCTGCTAAGCAGAGAGCCAGATGTGCAGGACCCTGAGATCATGACCTGAGCCAAAGGCAGAGGATTAACCCACTGAGCCACCCAGGCTCCCCCTGATTTTCTCCTAGTATTTCCCAGGCTTGGTTTTTAAGGGGCTGAGAAACGGATACCTTGAACTTGGCATAGCTTAACAAGTCTCCCTTGTGCTACTCATCTTACATATAATTTCTTTCCTTCACAAACGTTGATTCCCTGCTCCTTTCCTGGGGGGGAGGGGGGCGATGTACCAAAGTACAAAAGGGGATTAAGCTGAATGTCTGACATTGGTCATTTCCCATACAAAAATCTAAGCCCCCTAAGTTATTTGGGCATTTGATGGCTTTCATTTAAAGCTAAAGATACATATTTTATTTAGGACCTTCTTATCATATTTTATTTATAAACTCTCTATGCACACGATTTGTGGAGGAACCACTTCCAGCTGTGTGTCCTGTAGCAAACTGCTCTATTTCACAATGGCTCCTATTTTTTCAAGATAAAATGAAGATTACAATAGCATATTAGAACTATTGTTATCTTATCTAAAAAATTGGGATGTTGGAGGATTTACTGAGATAGAATGTACAAACTGCTTAGCCCAGGGTCTGGCACGTAAGTCACAGCTACAGGAAAATAAAAGCCAGCTCCTGAGCATCCACCAACCACAGGCCAGGCCGTGGAGAGCTTTCCCAAAGTTCATGGCCTTGAACTACCAGCGGTCCTAGCAAGAGGTTCGAGATGCTGAAGTGCTGAGCCACGGAAGCGGGCTCCAAAAAGGCGGCCGTGCCGGGATCCCCAGCGACAGGGGCGGGATGCGGGCAGGGGGCAGGGGGCGCGGGGGCGCGCGTCCAGAGGCGCAGGCGCGGCGCGCGCGGCTCCTCCGTCGCGGGGGCGCGGCGCGTCGCCTCCACTCGCCGGGCTGCGAGCCGCGGGCAGTCAGGCCAGCTCCATGAGGACCAAGCACGTGAACGTGCTGATCGCGCTGGCCGCCGTCATGCTCTTCAGCTTCTCCTGCTTCTGCATCTCCAGGATGACTCAAACCAGTAAGCTGCAGGGGGCCTCTCCGCCACCGTTCCCGCCCGCAAACGCCGGCTTCGGGCCTGCGGGGTTGCCAGGGCGCTCGGGGCGGGGGGGAGAGAGGGGGGCGACGCGAGAGCCTGGCGCTGCCGCCCGCAATGGTAGGAGGTGCTTTGCTGATGCCGCCCCGGCGCCCCTGTCCGACCGACGGTTAGGCTGTAACGCGCGCCCTTAGTCCACCCGGGTGGCCGCGACCCCCGCCGGGCACGCGCGCTAACGGATCGGCCCCCCCCACCCCCCCGGGGCAGGGGGCTCCCGGCGCTGTCCCGCCAACGCGCGTCCTTTCTCCCACGAAGGTCCGAGGGTCCGGTTTGCGCCCAGCTTCCCGCCGTCCGCGTCTTGTTCTTCCTCATCCTTTCCAGAAACGTGCCTGTCTGAATGAAGAACTCTTCTTACACAGCCAACGCCTTCCCACCTTCGGGTTTCCAGTTCTCTTACTGAGCCACGTTTCCAGGCTCCTGAGAGTATTTTTTGCGAGGCCAGAAAGGGGTGCGATGATGGAGACCCATTTAGAGCACGGGTGTGGCTCCTGAACTTTCTCAGATGAGCCATGCGGCTTGTGTTGCTACTTAGCAACACACCGACGTTTTAATTCATCTTGTTTTAGGGCTCCCAGTGTAGCAAACAAACGTAGAGATTGCCCAGGGAAATTTGAACTTTGGATAAACAGTGAGTAAACGTTTAATCTAAAAATTGCACAGGCTATATTTGTACCAAAAGACTTACTGTTTATCTGAGTTTAAAATTTAACTAGATTTCCTGCATTTTGTCTTTTCAGCTCTACTTGTCCAAGGTCCAGTGTAACATTTTAGCGTCCATGTAGTTAGATTTTGAATTTAAGCTAATTTTAAGTTAATATATTTTAAGCCAGACTTCCAGGATTGTCCTTAGGTTGTTATGGGTTCAATTTTCATTTTTAGTAAACACATTTATGACCCAGGGTTCACACAAAGTGCCCTTGGTGGTAGTGTCAAGGATCGAGTTTGGAAGAGGCTTTAGTCCTCTAATTAATACGAAATTTTGTCGTGTATACACAATATCAACATTCTACTCTATTTGTTTCAAAGGATTAGAAATATATAATAATTTATCTGATTTATACTACTGTTCTTTAATCATTTTATACATTTTCCTCTTCCTGATTTTCTGTAAGAATTATCCAAATGTGTTTTTATGTATTTTAGGACAACAAACTATTACTATTTTTATAACAAAAAATAAATTGTTACTCATAATTAGAAAGTAAAATGTAAATTCCCCCCCCCCCTTTTTTGGTGCAAAATGGTGGTTTACTAAAGCACGGGAACAGGACCCATGGGTAGAAAGAGCTGCTGCTGTAAACTCCCTTTTAAAGTAACTGGAAGGCAGTTTGGATTGGTAATGTCAGAAGGTGTTTTAATAAAACTAATATTATTATATTATTTATTATAAACTGTGGACTTTGTGCTATGACCAGAAAGGAGAAGTTTGGTCCCTTGAAGGATTTATATTCCCACCATTCATATGTTCAAATTCAGAATATGAGATATTGTTCTTGAAAACGCACCACTCTTGGAATAACTGATAAAACAGTGTTTTGTGTTTATGTTTCTGTGTAAGCCAGCTCTAAAATAGTTACACAATCAATCCCGAGATGTTCTTATGTCAATAAAACAGACTTCATTTAGTTTTGGAAGAAGCGATTTTTATAAGACACCAAAGATAGTCCCAATGGTTTTTAAAATTTGATCCATAGCTGTAATTCTTACCAATGAAAACTTGGTTATATTTATTAGAAAGATGGTCAGGAGGTGCCTGAGTGGCTCAGTTGATTAAGTGCCCAGCTCTTGATCTCAGCTCTGATTTTGATCTCAGCCTAGTGAGTTCAAGCCCCACTCTGGGCTTCATGCTGGGCAAGGAGCCTACTTATTAAAACAACAACAACAACAACAACAAAAACTTGGCCACAACCTAGTGGGCATCTTTCCCCTTTTAAATTTGTGTGTGCATGTAACCTTTTGTTTGTTTCTATAAGCTCATAGCACTAACAGTTCATTAATTGGCTCTATTCGTATGTAAGCTCCATGCAGAGAATTTTTTTCTTTCTGTTTTTGCCTGCTTGGTTCACTGCTGTATCCCAGCACCTGGAAAAATGCCTGATATAATAGGTATGTTAAATATTTGTTCCATGGTTGGATGAATGAGTGAATTAATGATTTTGATAAAAACTTCTTCAAGTTGTAGGAACTAGGGAACAAAAAAATTTTAAAGCCTTACTTTCAGGGAGCTTACATTCTGATTAAGGGAAATAAACAACAAACAGGAATGATATTACTCTATGATGTCAGGTGTTGACAGGGGAGAGAAAGTGCTATTTTAGATAGGGTGGTTAAGGAATGTCATATTAATGCCTATTCCTGAATGAA